>JAUIMM010000719.1:1035000-1635000 GCA_031769625.1 Taudactylus pleione
GTGATGGTGATAGGACTGTGGAAAAAGAAAAGTTTCCATCAAAACCATTTGGAAACAAATAAACTGTATAAATCTTGAAAAGAGCCTCCATAACAACAAAAACAAACACAGACAGAGGGAGAAAAAGAAAGAGGGAGGGGGGAGAGGGAGGGGCGAGATGGAGGGAGAAAGACAGAGAGAGAAAAAAAAGAGAGAGAGACAGAGAAAGAGAGAGCAAGGGAGAGAAAGACAGAGAGGGAGAGAGAAAGAGAGGGAAAAAGACAGAGAAAAAGAGAGAGAAAGAGAGGGTGGTGGGGAGAGGGAGGGGGATAGGGAGGGAGGGGGAGAGGGAGAGTGAAAGACAGAGAGAGAGAGAAAAAGAGAGGGAGGTAGAGAAAGACAGATAGGGGGAGAGAAAGAGGGAAAAAGAGAGAGAAAAAGAGAGAAAGAGAGGGAGGGGGGAGGGAGGGGAGAGGGAGAATGAAAGACTGAGAGAGAGCGAAAGAGAGAGAGAGAGAGAGAGACTGACAAGGGAAAAAATGGAGAGAGATACAGTGCTGTAGAAAACAATGTGGTGTACTGCACTTATGCGGCATGGAGACGCCACTGGGAGATGGTGGTTGTGCCACCGCTGTTGGTGATGGTGGTAGGACTGTGGAAAAAGAACAGTTTCCATCAAACATATTTGGAAACAAATAAACTGTATAAATCTTGAACAGAGCCTCCATAACAACAAAAACAAACACAGACAGAGGGAGAAAAGAAAGAGGGAGGGGGAGGGGGGAAGGGAGAGAGAAAGACAGAGAGAGAGAGAAAGTGAGAGAGAGAGAGAGAGAGAGAGAGAGAGACAGACAGACAGGGAGAGAGAAAGAGAGAGGGAAAAAGAGAGAAAATGAGAGAGAAAGAGGGGGGGGAGAGGGAGGGAGGGAGAGAGGGAGAGAGAAAGACCGAGAGAGAAAAAGAGAAAGAGAGAGAAAAAGAGAGAGAAAGAGAGGGAGGGGGGGATAGGGAGAGAGGGAGAGGGAGAGAGAGACTGACAAGGGAAAAAAAGGAGAGAGATACAGTGCTGTAGAAAACAATGTGGTGTACTGCACATACGCGGCATGGAGACACCACTAGGTGGTGGTGGTGGTGCCGCCGCTGTTGGTGATGGTGGTAGGACTGTGGAAAAAGAACAGTTTCCATCAAAACCATTTGGAAACAAATAAACTGTATAAATCTTGAACAGAGCCTTAATAACAACAAAAACAAACAAAGACAGAGGGAGAAAAAGAAAGAGGGAGGGGATGAAAGAGAGGGAGGTGGAGAGAGAGGAAGAAAGACAGAGAGAGAAAAAGAGAGAGAGAGAAAAAGAGAGAGGGAGGAAGAGAAAGACAGAGAGGGAGAGAGAAAGAGAGAGGGAAAACGAGATAGAAAAAGAGAGAGAAAGAGAGGGAGGGGGGAGAGGGAGGGAGGGGGAGAGGTAGGGAGAAAGACAGAGAGAGAGAAAAAGAGAGAGGGAGGAAGAGAGAGAGAGAGAAAGAGACTGACAAGGGAAAAAAAGAAGAGAAATACAATGCTGTAGAAAACAATGTGGTGTACTGCACTTCTGCGGCATGGAGATGCCACTGGGTGGTGGTTGTGCCGACGCTGTTGGTTATGGTGGTGGGACTGTGGAAAATGAAAAGTTTCCATCAAAACCATTTGGAAACAAATAAACTGTATAAGTCTTGAACAGAGCCTTAATAACATCAAAAAACAAACACAGACAGAGGGCGAAACAGAAAGAGGGAGGGAGAGAGGGAAGGGGGGAGAGGGAGGGAGAAAGACAGAGAGAGAAAAAGAGAGAGAGATAGAGAAAATGAGAGAGGGAGGGAGAGAAAGACAGAGAGGGAGAGACAAAGAGAGAGGGAAAACGAGAGAGAAAAAGAGAGAGAAAGAGAGGGGGGGAGAGGGAGGGGTGGAGAGGGAGGGAGGGGGAGAGTGAGGGAGAGGGAGAGGGAGAGAGAAAGACAGAGAGAGAGAGAGAAAAAGAGAGAGGGAGGGAGAGAGAGAGACTGACAAGGGAAAAAAAGAAGAGAGATACAGTGCTGTAGAAAACAATGTGGTGTACTGCACTTACGCAGCATGGAGATGCCACTGGGTGGTGGAGGTGGTGCCGCCGCTGTTGGTGATGGTGGTAGGACTGTGGAAAAAGAACAGTTTCCATCAAAACCATTTGGACACAAATAAACTGTATAAATCTTGAACAGAGTCTCAATAACAAAAAAAACAAACTCAGACAGAGGAAGAAACAGAACGAGGGAGGGGGGGAGAGGGAGGGGGAGAGAGAGGGAGGGGGAAATGGAGAGAGAAAGACAGAGAGAAAAAGAGAGGGAGGGAGAGAAAGACAGAGAGAGAGATAGAAAAAGAGAGGGGAAAAGAGAGAGAAAAAGAGAGAGAAATAGAGAGGGAGGGGGGCGAGGGAGGGGGAGAGGGCGAGAGAAAGACAGAGAGTGAGAGAAAGAGAGAGAGAGAGAGACTGACAAGGGAAAAAAAGGAGAGAGATACAGTGCTGTAGAAAACAATGTGTTTCACTGCAATTACACGGTATGGAGACGCCACTGGGTGTTGGTGGTGGTGCCGCCGCTGTTCGTGATGGTGGTAGGCCTGTGGAAAAAGAACAGTTTCCATCAAAACCATTTGGAAACAAATAAACTGTGTAAATCTTGAACAGAGCCTCCATAACAACAAAAACAAACACAGATAGAGTGAGAAAAAGAAAGAGGGAGGGAGAGGGAGAGGTAGAGAGAAAGAGAGTAAAATAGAGAGAGAGAGAGAAAAAGAGAGAGGGAGAGAGAAAGAGAGGGAAAAAGAGAGAGAAAAAGAGAGAGAGAGAGGGAGGTGGGGAGAGGGAGGGCGGGAGAGGGAGGGAGGGGGAGAGGGAGAGAGAAATACAGAGAGAAAAAAGAGAGAGAGAAAAAGAGAGGGAGGGAGAGAAAGACAGAGTGGGAGAGAGAAAGTGAGAGGGAAAAAAAAGAGAGAAAAAAAGAGAGAAAGAGAGGGAGGGGGAGGGAGGGGTAGAGGGAGAGAGAAAGCCAGAGAGAGAGACATAAAGAGAGAGAGATAGAGAGAGACTGACAAGGGAAAAAAAGGAGAGAGAAACAGTGTTGTTGAAAACAATGTGGTGTACTGCACTTATGCGGCATGGAGACGCCACTGGGTGGTGGTGGTGGTGCCACCGCTGTTGGTGATGGTGGTAGGACTGTGGAAAAAGAACAGTTTCCATCAAAACCATTTGGATACAAATATACTGTATAAATCTTGAACAGAGCCTCCGTAACAAAAACAAACAGACAGATGGAGAAAAAGTAAGACGGAGGGGGGGAGAGGGAGGGGGCGAGAGGGATGGGGGGGAGGGGGGGAGAGGAAGTGAGGGGGAGAGGGAGTGAGAAAGTCAGAGAGAAAAAGAGAGAGAGAGAAAAAGAGATAGGGAGGGAGACAAAAACAGAGATGGAGAGAGAAAGTGAGAGGGAAAAAGAGAGAGAAAAAGAGAACGAAAGAGAGGGAGGGCGGAGAGGGAGGAGGGGAGAGGGAGGGAGAGAGGGAGTGAAGGAGAGAGAAAGACAGAGAGAGAGAGAGAAAATGAGAAAGGGAGGGAGAGAAAGACAGAGAGGGAGAGAGAAAGAGAAAAAGAGAGAGAAAGAGAGGGAGCGGGGGAGAGAGAGGTGGGGAAAGTTAGGAAGGAGGAGAGAGAGAGAGAAAAAGAGAGAGGGAGGGAGAGAAAGACAGAGAGGGAGAGAGAAAGAGAGAGAAAAAGAGAAAAATAGAGAGAAAGAAGGAGGGGGGAGGGAGGGGGACAGGGAGGGAGGGGGACAGGGAGAGAGAAAGACAGAGAGAGAGAGAGAGAAAGAGAGAGAGACTGACATGGGAAAAAAAGGAGGGAGATACAGTGTTGTAGAAAACAATGTGGTGTACTGCACTTACGTGGAATGGAGATGCCACTGGGTGGTGGTGGTGGTGGTGCCGCCGCTGTCGGTGATGGTGGTAGGACTGTGGAAAAAGAACAGTTTCCATCAAACATTTTTGGAAACAAATAAACTGTATAAATCTTGAACAGAGCCTCCATAACAACAAAAACAAACACAGACAGAGGGAGAAAAGAAAGAGGGAGGGGGGAGGGGGGAAGGGAGAGAGAAAGAAAGAGAGAGAGAGAAAGTGAGAGAGAGAGAGAGAAAGACAGATAGGGAGAGAGAAAGAGAGAGGGAAAAAGAGAGAAAAAGAGAGAGAAAGAGGGGGGGGAGAGGGAGGGGGAGAGGGAGAGAGAAAGACAGAGAGAAAGAGAGAGAAAAAGAGAGAAAAAGAGGGAGGGGAAGAAGGAGAGGGAGAGAAATACAGAGAGAGAGAGAAAAGGAGAGAGGGAGGGAGAGAAAGACAAAGAGGGAGAGATAAAGAGATAAGGAAAAAGAGAGAGAAAGAGAGGGAGGGGGGGAGGGAGGGGGAGTGGGAGAGAAAGACAGAGAGAGAGAGAAATAGAGAGAGAGAGAGACTGACAAGGGAAAAAAAGGAGAGAAATACAGTGCTGTAGAAAACAATGTTGTGTACTGCACTAACGCGGCATGGAGACGACACTGGGTGGTGGTGGTGGGGGCGCCGCTGTTGGTGATGGTGGTAGGACTGTGGAAAAAGAACAGTTTCCATCAAAACCATTTGGAAACAAATAAACTGTATAAATCTTGAACAGAGCCTTAATAACAACAAAAACAAACACAGACAGAGGGAAAAAAAGAAAGAGGGAGGGGGGAGAGGGAGGGAGAAAGACAGAGATAGAAAAAGAGATAGAGAGAGAGAGAAAAAGAGAGAGGGAGAGAAAGACAGAGAGGGAGAGAGAAAGAGAGAGGGAAAAAGAGAGAAAAAAAAGAGAGAGAAGAGAGGGAGGGGGGAGAGGGAGGTGGACAGAGAGAGGGAGGGGGAGAGGGAGAGAGAAAGACAGAGACAGAGAGAGAGAAAGAGAGAGAGAGAGAAAAAAGGAGAGAGACTGACAAGGGAAAAAAGGAGTGAGATACAGTGCTGTAAAAAACAATGTGGTGTACTGCACTTACACGGCATGGAGACGCCACTGGGTGTTGGTGGTGGTGCCGCCGCTGTTGGTGATGCTGGTAGGACTGTGATAAAAGAACAGTTTCCATCAAAACCATTTGGAAACAAATAAACTATAAATCTTGAACAGAGCCTCCATAACAACAAAAACAAACACAGACAGAGGGAGAAAAAGAAAGAGGGAGGGGGAGAGGGAGAGAGAAAGACAGAGAGAAACAGAGAGAGAGAGAAAAAGAGAGAGGGAGGGAGAGAAAGACAGAGAGGGAGAGAGAAAGAGAGAGGAAAAAGAGAGAGAAAAAGAGAGGGAGAGGGAGAGAGAGAAAGAGAGAGGGAGAGAGAAAGAGAGAGTGGGGAAGAGGGAGGGAGAAAAAGAAAGAGAGGGGGAGGGAGAGAGGGAGGGACAGAAAGACAGAAAGGGAGAGAGAAAAAGAGAGAGACAGAAAAAGATACAGTACTGTACTTACGCGTACAGGGGTTGCTCCTGGTTGAAAATAACACCTCCATACATAACGCCAATACAAACACACAAAAAACGAGAGTGATACAGTAGAAGACAATTTACAGTACTGTATACTGTAGTAGTGTAAGGTACAGTACTTACACGGGCAAAAACCCAAATTTGGGTCAGTGGTGGGCTGGCGACGGGGCTTTCCTTGTTGCAGAACTGTGGGGGTTAAAAAACAGAATGTTCCTGTTACACAAGTACAGTAGAGAAAGAATTACAGTAGGGCCCGATTCAGATCTGCGCGCAACCGGGTCGATTGTCCGGCAGTGCGCATGCGAGCCCCGGACCAAGCGAGATGGGTCTTTGTAGTACGGGAGGGAGAGAGAGACACTGTAAAAGTAAAAAAAAGGAGGAGTGCGATACAGTAGAAAACAATGTAAAGTAGTGTACGGTACAGTACTTACACAAAATGGATTGCCTGCATTTCCAGTCCTCTGTGGGAGGCTGGTGCCCTTCTGTGCCTTGCACTGTGGGTAAAAAAAAATTGTCATTTTGCATGAAAACAATATGAAAAAATTTCAATAATTCAGCCTGACAGTACTATTAATACTGTATTATTACACTTTAATGACAGTATCCACTTACTGTACAGTGTGGGATATGGACATTAGACCAGGTACTGTATACAGTATATGAGGCGATATTGTTCGTCCCAGTGCCGGCGTTGTCAAGTGTACCCTATGCACACTTGCTGATGCCGGCAGCGAAGAAAGACAAGGGGGTGGGAGGGTTAACAATATCCATAGATTGACCTGCATGTACAGCCCACTGTGGATATCGTTGATGCCTTGGGGGAACGCGCACATGCATCCTTGGTGATTTACTGCATACTGTACACACTAGATGATATGAACAACACTGTATAATGTACTGTACTGTATCATTGAACAATATTGTTAGCGTTCATCCAAATCGTCTAGCGTGTATGCACCTAAAGACAGGTCACCGAAACATACTGTACAGTACTGGAAAATAAAATCACAAGGAGAGAAAGAATTAGCATGTATCGAGAAGAGGTTGGAGATGCATGGAGAGAGAGAGAGAGACACTACTGTACTTACAGATCGGGGCAGGGCTGCTGCCTTCCTCCACTACGAAGCAGTCATCTGTGTGTCAAAGAAAAACAAATGTTGACAAGTCAAAAAATTAATGAAAACACACGAGAGAGAGAAAAAAGAGAAGGAGACAGAGAAAGAAAAGAGAGAGAGAGAGAACAATGTACTGTACTTACGCAGACTCTCGCTGGGGCTGGCTGGGGGTACGGTCTCTGGAACTGTGGGGGAAAAAAAACATGTAATTTTCCCTGAATACACACGAGAGAGTGAGAGAAAGAGAGGGAAAAAGGGAGGGAGAGAGAGAGGGAGAGACAGAGACAGAGGGAGAGGGAGGGAGAAAAAGAAAGAGAGGGAGGGAGAGAAAAAAACAGAGAAAGAGAGAGAGAGAGAGAGACAAAGGAGAGGGAGAGAGAGAGAGAAAGAGAGGGAGGGAGAGAAAGAAAGAGAGGGAGAGAGAAAGAGAAAAGGAGAGAAAGAAAGGGAGAGAGAGAGAGAGAGAGAGAGAGAAAGAGAAAGAGAGGGAGGGAGAGAAAGAAAGAGGGAGAGAGAAAGAGATAAAAAAAATAGAGAAAAAGAGAGAGAGAGAGAGAGAGAGAGAGAGAGAGAGGGGGGAGTGAGGGAGAGAAAGAAAGAGAAAGAAACAAAGGAGAGGGAGAGAGAGAGAAAGAAAGATAGAGGGGTTGAGATGGATAGAGGAAGAGAGAAAAAGGGAGAGAAAGAAAGGGAGAGAGAGAAAAAAAGAGAGAGAAAAAAAGAGAGAAAGAGACAGAGAAAGAAAAAAGAGAGAGAAAAAGAGAGAGAGAGAAAGAGAGAGAGAGAGGGGAGAGGGAGGGGAGAGGGAGGGGGAAAGGGAGGGACAGATAGAGGTAGAGAAAGACAGGGAAAGAGAGGGAGGGAGAAAGAGAGGGAGGGAGGGAGAGAGAGGGAGAGAGGGAGGTAGGGAAAGAGAGAAAAAGAGAGAGATAAAAAAGAGAGAAAGAGACAGAGAAAGAAAAAGCGAGAGAGAGAGAAAAAGAGAAAGAGAGAGAGAGAGGGAGGAGAGGGGAGAGGGAGGGGGAAGGGAGGAGAGGGGAGAGGGAGGGGGAAGGGAGGGACAGATAGAGGTAGAGAAAGACAGGGAAAGAGAGGGAGGGAGAAAGAGAGGGAAGGAGAGAGGGAGAGAGGGAGGGAGGGAGAGAGGGAGAAAAAGAGAGAGAGAGAGAGAGGAGAGAGGGGAGAGGGAGGGGGAAAGGGAGGGACAGATAGAGGTAGAGAAAGACAGGGAAATAGATGGAGGGAGAAAGAGAGGTAGGGAGAGAGAGAAGGAGAGAGGGAGGGAGGGAGAAAGGGAAACAAAGGGACAGAGGGAAAAAGAGAGAGAGAGAGAGAACAATGTACTGTAGTGTACAGTACTGTACTTACGCAGACTCTCGTTGGGGCCGTCTGGGGGTACGGTCTCTGGAACTGTGGGAAAAAAAAGAAAAGGAGAGATATACAATGCTGTAGAAAACAATGTGGTGTACTGTACTTACATGGCATGGGGTTTCCTGCAGCCTCCTCATCAATGACGAGTCTGTCTGTGTGTACAGTATAAGAAAAAAAATATTATACAAAAAATCAAAAAGGCAGTAGCATGACACTATTATTTATTTATTTATTAACAGTTTCTTATATAGCTCAGCAAATTCCGTTGCGCTTTACAATTTGAATCAAGATTAACATTATACTGGGTTGTAAAAGACATACATACTTGACATACATAATGGTAAGAGGGCCCTGCTCACAAGCTTACAATCTATAGGGAAATAGGTGTTGATACACAAGGAAAGGTGCTATTGCAAATTGCACCAGCCCAATTGCAGATATTCTTGGTGGGCTGTATAATCCAATCACACTGGAAAGTTGGCCTAGGGTTAGGAGGATGTTCAATTGAAGAAAGAGAAGATGTGATAGGTGTTTACTATAAGAAGAGAGTTAGATAGGGAGCTATAAAAGGTTAGGTGGGCGGTCCTGGAATCTGATAAGCTTGTCTAAAGAGGTGAGTTTTCAGAGAACGCTTGAATGTTTGGAAACTAGTGGAAAGTCTTATTGTGCATGGGAGGGCATTCCACAGGGTGGGTGCAGCCCGAAAAAAGTCCTGTAACCGTGCATGGGAACAAGTAATGCGCGGGGATGAGAGACGCAGATCTTGTGCAGAACGGAGATGTCGGGTTGGAAGATATTTTGAGATAAGTGAAGAGATGTATGTTGGTGTGGTTGGTTAATAGCTTTATGTGTGAGTGTAAGTATTTTAAATTGAATACGGTGGAAGACCGGCAGCCAATGGAGGGACTGACAGAGTGGATCAGCAGACACTGAACGTTTGGTGAGAAAGATCAACCTCGCAGCTGCATTCAAAATGGATTGTAGTGAGGAGAGCCTGTTTTTGGGAAGACCAATAAGGAGACTATTGCAATAGTCAATGCGGGAAATTATGAGTGCGTGTATAAGAGTTTTTGCAGTGTCTTGCGTAAGATATGATCAAATTTTGGCTATGTTTCTTAGATGTATGTAACAGGATTTAGAGACAGATTGAATGTGGGGAACAAAAGACAGTTCAGAGTCAAGGATAACACCTAGGCAGCGAGCTTGTGGGGTGGGGTAGATTGTCGAGTTGTCAACACTAATAGAGATATCAGGTTGGTAACTGCTATTGGCTGGTGGAAATATAATTAATTCTGTTTTGGATATATTAAGTTTGAGGTGGCGAGATGACATCCAAGATGAAATGGCAGAGAGACATTCAGTGACACGGACCAGCACAGATGGTGACAAATCTGGGGAGGATAGGTAAATTTGAGTATCATCCGCGTACAGATGATACTGAAAACCAAAAGAGCTGATTAGCTTGCCAAGAGAGGTGGTATATATTGAGAAAAGCAGAGGACCTAATACTGAACCTTGTGTTACTCCAACTGATAGAGGTAGCGAAGTGGAGGTAGAATCAGAAAAGCGAACAGTGAAAGAGCGATTAGATAGGTAAGATGAGAACCAAGAAAGGGCTGTGTCTTGAAGACCTATGGATTGTAGTGTTTGTATGAGAAGAGAATGGTCAACAGTGTCAAAGGCAGCTGAGAGATCTAGAAAAATTAGAAGTGAATAATGACCTTTAGCCTTGGCAGTGACCAGATCATTTACTACCTTAGCCAGTGCTGTCTCAGTGGAGTGTTGGGAACGAAAGCCTGACTGAAGTGGATCCAATAAGTTGTGGGTGTTAAGAAAGTGTGTGAGGCGAGGGTAGGCAAGTCTCTCCAGTAGCTTGGAGGGGCAAGGTAGCAGGGAGATAGGACGGTAATTTGAGAGAGTTAGGGTAAGAATTTTGTTTTTTCAAAATGGGAGTGATCACTGCATGCTTGAACAGTGATGGAAAGATACCAGTAGAGAAAGAGAGATTACAGATTTTAGTTAAGTGTGGAATGAGCACAGGAGACAGAGCTTTACTGATTTGTGAGGGTATAGGATCAAGAGGAGAGGTAGTAGAGTAGGAGGATGAGAAGAGTGTAGCTACTTCATCTTCATTAGTGGGGTCAAATGATGAGAACGTGCCATTGGGTTCAGGTAGGGAATTGAACAAGACCCTGGCTGAGGAAGTGCATACCATTTCATTTCGGATATTATCAATCTTGTTTTTGAAATAGGAAGCAGATCTTGTGCACTGAGAGTAGCAGGTGGGTTGGGTGATGGAGGGTTAAGAAGTGATTTAAATGTATTACAAAGTCGCTTGGGGTTAGAGGCTTGGGCAGAGATAACAGATTGGAAATATATCTGTTTGGCATTATCCAGTGCATTACGATAAGAGTGGTAGATTGTCTTATACGTGAGGAAGTCACTTGGAGTATGAGACTTTCGCCACTGACGTTCTACTTTACGTGAGAGTTTTTGTAGGTGTCTTGTGAATTTGGAATGCCACGGCTGATGTCTAAGTCTACGCGGAATGTGATGGGTAGCTGGAGCTACTTCATCAAGGGCTAGTTCTAGGGTCTGGTTCAGGTGTGATACAGCAGTCTCAGGAGAAGTGAAAGTAGAAATAGGTAAGAGTGATTGTTGCAGAGAGGTGGATAGTTGTTCAAAATTAATAGCATTAATATCTCTGCGGGTTTGAGGAGGTTTGGTTGATTTGCTTGGCATTGAGGCTGATTTAATGGAGGAGAGTGTGCAGGTGATAAGGTTATGATCTGAGAGAGGGAAAGGAGAATTAGTGAAATCAGAGACTGAGCATAGTCTGGTAAATACAAGATCAAGGCAGTGGCCATCTTGATGAGTAGAGGAGTCAGTCCATTGGGATAGGCCAAGAGAGGATGTTAAGGAGAGAAGTTTGGAGGCATGAGGGGATTGTGGACTGTCAATGGGGATATTGAAATCACCCATGATGATGGTGGAGATGTCAGAGGATAGAAAGTGAGGGAGCCAGGCAGAAAAATGTTCCAGAAATTGATTGGGTGGTCCAGGTGGATGATAGATAGCAGCAATGCGCAGAGAGAAAGGAGTGAAAGTCCTAATAGAATGTGCTTCAAATGATGTAAATGTAAGGGATAGTACCTGTGGAATAACTGTGTATGTAAAAGATTGGGACAGTAGTATTCCTACTCCACCTCCTTTACTATTACCAGGCCTGGAGGTATGTGTGAAGTGTAGACCACCATGTGAGAGTGCTGCAGGGGAGGCAGTGTCTGTTTGTGTGAGCCATGTTTCTGTTAATGCCAGAAGATTGAGGTTATTAGAAATAAAGAGGCCATGGATGGATGTTAGTTTGTTGCAGACAGAGCGTGTATTCCATAAGGCACATTTCAGTGTTTTGGAGGGTGATGGGAGGCATGTGATGTGTCTGAGGTTTGCTGGATTTATATTCCGTGAGTAGGGCATGTGTGTAGGGCCTGGATTTGGTGATATGTCACCAGCTAATAGAAATAGAAGGAGAGAGACATAAATATAGTTATGTGTTTTGTATGAAAGTTTTTTATGGCAACAGGTTGTGGATGTTATGGTCAATTTAGAAAGATAAGTAAATAGCTCATGTGTGTTCACAAGAGGGGAGTAGATTATTGAGGCTGCAATGTGTACAGAGGGGTGAGCTGCAGGGAGAGTAAAGGATGCAATAGCCTTAGAGAACATGCCATGGAGTGAAATAAGAATGAATAATATTTGGTACATGATGGTTTAGAATAAAAAGAGAAAATCCGTAGAATATAAATAGTTATTGTTTGCATTTAGAAAGTACCTGCTTTATGATGTTTTTCAATGTTTGTTCAACTGGTTTTTAACTGTTCATTTTGATACTTTATGCATAGGATACTTCATGCATGGGATGCCCAGCTCTCTAGATCTGACTAGTAAGATATACTGTGGCTGATTAACATAGGCTACATCTGAGACATGTCCAGCTGACCTAAGGTGTTAAATTGCCTTGTGTTTGACTATGTAAACAACAGCCCAGTTTGCCATCATAAACTATGCTTCACTAACAACAACATCACAAAAATAGGAAATGACTATTGCAACAATTTAAAATATCACATACATTTAAATATGATGAATGAATAAAGTTCAGAGTATGATTGCAGGAGGGTGGATATCACATACATTTAAATATGATGAATGAATAAAGTTCAGAGTATGATTGCAGGAGGGTGGATATCACATACATTTAAATATGATGAATGAATAAAGTTCAGAGTATGATTGCAGGAGGGTGGATATCACATACCTGAGATGAGAAAAGAAGATGGTTAGATCCAGATAAATGTAATTTGGTTTTTAACTGTTCATTTTGATACTTTATGCATAGGATACTTCATGCATGGGATGCCCAGCTCTCTAGATCTGACTACACTATTGTGTCCATACTGTAACTGTTGTAATCATTACCACTGTCATTTGAGGAGGAGGCTGCAGAAGGTGGTGGTGGTGGAGGCAGGACTGTTGAAAAAGATCACTGTACTGTCAGTTTCCCTCAAAACCATTTTGAAACAAATAAACTGTACTAATCTTGACCAGAGTCTCCATAACACCAAAAACCAAAACACACAAATGAGAGAGAGAGAGAGAGAGAGAGAGAGAGAGAGAACTGTGTACAGTAGTGTGTACTACTTACTCCTACAATTCAGCCCACTGGGCCCGGCTGCTGGCGGTGGTGGGGGTGGCGGCGGTGGTGGTGGTGGCGGTGGTGGTCGTGATGGCGGTGGCGGTGGTGGTGGCACTGCCGGGGCAGGGGTTGCTTCTTGCCCTGTGGGGAAAAATACATGTCGTCATTAAGGAGCATTTGAAAACAAGACTTCAGACCTCTATTCCAAATTGGAGAGGGATTACGGTACAGTACTGTAGATGGCCTTAGGGAATTAGCTATTGATTAAAATACAAAACAATACAGTATACTGTAGTACAAAAACTACTGTAGTCTGTGAAGCTGACATTGGGCCCAACATAAAACAGTATGGTACTGTACTGTACTGTATATAAAAAAATATACAGTACAGTAAAGTACTGAATGACCAAGTGGTGCAACGTCACACAGAGGCACTGTCGCCACCCCACGAGCTGTAGAAGATGGCACAAAAGATGGTGAGAGCGATGGTGGCCACATTGCCGGCAATGGAGACCCGGCAGTGCCTTTCCAGCATCAACGAAGCATTCGAGGCACTGCCGGGTCTCCCTGTCATGCACATGACACTGGAGCACGAACCCAGTGGAGGACCTCGCTGAGGACTTTGCGGGACCTCGCCGGAGGGGTAAGTATGGTATTAATAAATACAGTACCAGTGGAATTTTTGTTTGTATCACAGTGATACTAAATGAAAATTACCCCTGGTATATCCCTTCATTTGTAAATGGGGCACAGAGTGAGAAGTGATAAGATACCAGCCAATCAGCTCCCAAATTTCATTTTTCAAACACAGCCTGTGAGATGACAGTTGGGAGCTGATTGGAGACCCCTGAATTTGTCCGTGACGTACAGTAATAATGTCAGACTTAAAGGGGGCAGGGCCAGCACAGAAAAATAGAGTGTACAGTACTGTAGGTTAACATAGATTTGGTCGACAGACATTAGAATGGTGGATCAATCAACTTGCCTTTTGTTACTGTAGGTTTATTAATCAAACAAGCCATGTCGACCAATAGTGTGTCACCCTTTAGTCCATGTACAGTACTGTAGATTTAATCAGCCTGTCAATCAAATGTCTGCCAGTCATGTCAGTATGTGTTAACAACTGTCAGTCATCATCAGATACTGTACTATCCAACACTCTACAGTGCAGTGTACAGTAATGTAGAGTATGTCAGAGTCGTGCATTGTACTGTATTCGTTATTGTACAGTATACTGTAATTCATGTGATTATACAGCAATACTGTACTTACTGCGCCTTATACGCCTCCGGATGCGCTCTAGGCGAGGCCTGTCCCTCCTCAGCAGGTCTGACCACCTGTGCTGGAGTGACCTTACGTTGTGGCGCAGGCCGTAGTGCCTGTGTATTTCCCTGCTTGCCTTTCTATATGCAAGCTTTTTGTCTTGGTTTGTTGCGAAGGCTTGGTCCCGCCACTTCACCAAGACAAAGAGCTCGCCGGATGAAAATCATCGTGCCCTACTAGCAGCCATTTTCAATAGCCAGTGACGCACGTCGTACATCGCACAGCGCATAACATATGGCGCACGGTGCACACGCACTGCGCACGACGACACTAATTCACTCGTTACGGCAGGCGTCTGTGGTGCACTGTAATGTAGTCATAACCGTAGTGGCAAAGTCACAGACATAAACCCTCTCAAACAAAGTCCAAGAGACGTCGCTATAGTGTGTAAGGCCGAGACCGCATCTGCGTTGTCGCATGTTTGTGTTTTGCGTTTTAGGCGCACAGTTTGAGATACAGAGCCCTGTCTCTCATTCTATACAGTCCATTCACTACCAGTTTCTGCAGTTAAGAAATCACTATTGTGTGGTGCAAAATTCAAAGCACTGTCAGTTTTTAATATACAGTACAGGCACATTCATAGTGGCACACTAGTTGTCCTAGCAGACGGGGGATGGTGTCCTTGGCAATGGTCACCATTCGTAGCATTTTTCAGGACACTAGGGCAGAGCTGACTGCTTACAGTAAATGGATTAACAAAGCATCCTTTATTATGGTAATGAGAGGCTCTTGCTTGCTTTGGGGGAAGGGACCTGATGCACTGTGTATGACTCTCGGCCCACTGGGCATGTGCCAGAGATCCCATTGCAACCCTCCTACTGGGCATGCGCCCGCCAGAGATGGAAATTCAACAGCATACTGACTGCAGTAACACAGCCAACCAACTGCGCATGCTCAGTGATGATCTTCCATATGCTATGGCATAGCACTACATGGCGTATGGCTTCGTACCACAGATCCCATTGTACAGGTACCCCCTCCATTTCTAATCCATCGCAGATGGCTGACAGCCACCATAGCGTCAACCGTGTAATACAGAGAGCTCTCTCTCATACAGATCCCATTACTACCGTACTTAGTGTGCAAGGTTGGAACAGCATCACCATTGTCATAAGTTTGCAATGCAATGCTATTTTGTGCTTCAAACGCACAGTCAGCTTTGAACACAGAGAGCTCTCTCACAGACAGAAACCACTCTCAGACACAGTCCAAGAGACGTCGCTATAGTGTGTAAGGCTTTCTGCATCTGCGTTGTCGCATGTTTGCGTTTTGCGTTATAGGCGCACAGTTTGAGATACAGAGCCCACTCTTGGCGCTACAGATCCCATTGTAACCCCTCCACTGGGCATGCGTATGAAATCCCATTGCAACCGCTCGAAGCAGACAGCCACCACAGCGCAGACATTGACGAAAGTTTTGCACTATTTAAACACACAATCAGTTTATAATGTCTTACTTTTAAGCAGCCTTTTAAACAACAACACTACAGTATTAAAGTACAACACTACTAAAGTAGTTTCACTATAGTGTCCAGAGCAGACAGTGCCAATAAAAAAAATATACAGTATACGGTACAGTATATTCTTTTCCTGGGATAGAACCTGGGACAATAATTCTACCAAAGTGATCACCTAACCACTAACCCACACGGCAGCTACAGAGAACTGCACAGAGCAGCCTCATCTTTGTGCACTCCTACCGATGCTGTTTTTAATAATAAAAAAAAAAAATTGTCATACTGTAATTCATCCAATCTCAGTGAAAGCTGTATACAGCCAACCAACTGCGCATGCTCAGGGATGATCTTCCATACGCCATGGCATAGCGCTACATGGCATATGGCTTGGCACCACAGATCCCATTGTACAGGTGCCCCCTCCATTTCTAATCCATCGCAGATGGCTTACAGCCACCATAGCACCAACCATGTAATACAGAGAGCTCTCTCTCATACAGATCCCACTACTACCGTACTTAGTGTGCATGGTTGGAACAGCATCACCATTGTCATAAGTTTGCGATGCAATGCTATTTTGCGCTTCAAACGCACAGTCAACGTTGAACACAGAGAGCTCTCTCACAGACAGAAACCACTCTTAGACACAGTCCAAGAGACGTCGCGATAGTGTGTAAGGCCGAGACCGCATCTGCGTTGTCGCATGTTTGCGTTTTGTGTTTTAGGCGCACAGTTTCAAATACAGAGCCCACTCTTGGCGCTACAGATCCCATTTTAACCCCTCCACTGGGCATAAGCATGAAATCACATTGCAACCACTTGAAGCAGACAGCCACCACAGCGCAGACATTGACGAAAGTTTTGCACTATTTAAACACACAATCAGATTGTAATGTCTTACTTATAAGCAGCCTTTTAAACAACAACACTACAGTATTACAGTACAACACTAATAAAGTAGTATCACTATAGTGTCCAGAGCAGACATTGCCAATAAAATAAAATATACAGTATACTGTACGGTATATTCTTTTCCTGGGATCGAACCCGGGACCATAATTCTACCAAAGTGATCACCTAACCACTAGCCCACACGACAGCTACAGTGAACCATACAGAGTGGCCTCATCCTTGTGCACTCCTCCCGCTGCTGTTTTTATTAAAAAAAAATATTGGCATACTGTAATTCATCCCATCTCAGTGAAAGCTGTGCGTGCATCTCATTCATCTACAGTATCGGTTATACCATGATAACAACTCGAGCAACTTTTCTACTGTTCAGATACTGCACCGTATGTACAATACTGTACAGGTATAGTATGTGCAGTGATTTGCATCCTGTTATAAGATCTTACTGTACGGTACAGTACTGTACTGTATGTACATTATGTGACATTAAAAATACAGTATTGGTTGTGCGAACATGCAATGCTGTGAATATGATATCCATCCAATTTACTGTAAGTTTAACAGTATGGCATTCAGTACAAGGCATTCAGTACAAATTACAACAGAGGAGCACTCACCACCCAGCGGTTAAGAACTGTATTACATGCAATTACAACAGTGGAGCACTCGCCACCCAGCGGTTAAGCACTGTATTACATGCCGTAGCATATCCTTCGTTGAAGAATACCACGGTATGCCACAAGTCCATGGCATGACTCAGAGGCCTGCATGCCATGCCACAAGTCCATGGTGCGACTCACGCCACGCCATGAGCAACAAAATAGCTGGGCAAATCTGTACATCTGTAACATCAGCCACTGCTCAGCCAGCATAGAGACACCCACTACTGCTATCTCACATCTGTAATACCTCACAGTCCTGTGTATACATATGTAACATCAGCCACAGCACAGACAGCATAGAGACGCCCACTACTGCTTTCTCATATCTGTAATACCTCACAATCCTGTGTATACATCAGAAACATCAGCCACAGCACAGCCAGCATAGAGACACCCACTACTGCTATCTCACATCTTTAATACCTCACAGTCCTGTGTATACATCTGTAACATCAGCCACTGCACAGCCAGCATAGAGACGCCCACTACTGCTTTCTCATATCTGTAATACCTCACAATCCTGTGTATACATCAGTAACATCAGCCACAGCACAGCCAGCATAGAGACACCCACTACTGCTATCTCACATCTTTAATACCTCACAGTCCTGTGTATACATCTGTAACATCAGCCACTGCACAGCCAGCATAGAGACACTCACTACTGCTATCTCACATCTGTAATACCTCACAGTCCTGAGTATACATCAGTAACATCATCCACAGTACAGCCAGCATAGAGACGCCCACTACTGCTATCTCACATCTGTAACACCTCACAGTCCTGTGTATACTTCTGTAACATCAGCCACAGCACAGCTAACATAGAGACGCCCCCTACTGCTATCTCACATCTGTAATACCTCACAGTCCTGTGTATAAATCTGTAACATCAGCCAAAGCACAGCCAGCATAGAGATACTCACTACTGCTATCTCACATGTGTAATACCTCACAGTCCTGTGTATACATCTGTAACATTAGTCACAGCACAGCCAGCAAAGAGACACCAACTACTGCTATCTCACATGTGTAATACCTCACAGTCCTGTGTATACATCTGTAACATTAGTCACAGCACAGCCAGCAAAGAGACTCCCACTACTGCTATCTCACATCTGTAATACCTCATAGTCCTGTGTATACATCAGTAACATCAGCCACAGCACAGCCAGCATAGCGACCCACTGCTGCTATCTCACATCTGTAATACATCACATTCCTACATATACATCATTAACATCAGCCACAGCTCAGCCAGCATAGAGACACCCACTACTGCTATCTCACATCTGTAATACCTCACAGTCCAGTGTATACATCTGTAACATCAGCCACAGCAGAGCCAGCATAGAGACGCCCACTACTGCTATCTCACTTGTGTAATACCTCACAGACCAGTGTATACATCAGTAACATCAGCAAAAGCACAGCCAGCATAGACACCCACTACTGCTATCTCACATCTGAAATACCTCACAGTCCTGAGTAAACATCTGTAACATCAGCCACAGCACATCCAGCATAGAGACACCCACTACTGCTTTCTCACATCTGTAATACCTCACTGTCCTGTGTATACATCAGTATCATCAGCCATAGCACAGCCAGCATAGAGACACCCACTACTGCTATCTCACATCTGTAATACCTCATTGTCCTGTGTATACATCTGTAACATCAGCCACAGCTCAGCCAGCATAGAGACACCCACTACTGCTATCTCACATCTGTAATACCTCACAGTCCAGTGTATACATCAGTAACATCAGCCACAGCTCAGCCAGCATAGAGACACCCACTACTGCTTTCTCACATCTGTAATACCGCACAGTCCTGTGTATACATCTGTAACATCAGCCACAGCACAGCCAGCATAGAGACACCCACTACTGCAATCTCACATCTGTAATACCTCACAGTCCTGTGTATACATCTGTAACATCAGCCACAGCACAGCCAGCATAGAGACACCCACTACTGCAATCTCACATCTGTAATACCTCATAGTCCTGTGTATACATCTGTAACATCAGCCACAACTCAGCCAGCATAGAGACACCCACTACTGCTTTCTCACATCTGTAATACCTCACAGTCCTGTGAATACATCTGTTACATCAGCCACAGCACAGCCAGCATAGAGACACCCACTACTGCAATCTCACATCTGTAATACCTCATAGTCCAGTGTTTACATCTGTAACATCAGCCACAGCTCAGCCTGCAAAGAGACACCCACTACTGCTTTCTCACATCTGTAATATCTCACAGTCCTGTGTATACATCTGTAACATCAGCCACAGCACAGCCAGCATAGAGACACCACTACTGCTATCTCACATCTGTAATACCTCACAGTCCTGTGTATACATCTGTAACATCTGCCACAGTTCAGCCAGTACAGAGACGCCACTACTGCTATCTCACATCTGTAATACATCACAGTCCTGTGTATACATCTGTAACATCAGCCACAGCTCAGCCAGCATAGAGACACCCACAACCGCTATCTCACAACTGTAATACCTCACATTCCTCTGTATACATCTGTTACATCAGCCACAGCTCAGCCAGCATAGAGACGCCCACTACTGCTATCTCACATCTGTAATACCTCACAGTTCTGTGAATATATCTGTAACATCAGCCACAGCTCAGCCAGCATAGAGACACCCACTACCGCTATCTCACATCTGTAATACCTCACAGTCCTGTGTATACATCTGTAACATCAGCCACAGCACAGCCAGTATAGAGACGCCCACTACTGCTTTCTCACATCTGTAATACCTCACAGTCCTGTGTATACGTCTGTAACATCAGCCACAGCACAGCCAGCATAAAGACGCCACTACTGCTATCTCACATCTGTAATACCTCACAGTCCAGTGTATACATCAGTAACATCAGCCACAGCACAGCCAGCATAGACACCCACTACTGCTATCTCACATCTGTAATACCTCACAGTCCTGGGTATACATCTGTAACATCAGCCACAGCAGAGCCAGCATAGAGACGCCCACTACTGCTATCTCACATCTGTAATACCTCACAGTCCTGTGTATACATCTGCAACATCAGCCACAGCACAGCCAGTATAGAGACGCCCACTACTGCTTTCTCACATCTGTAATACCTCACAGTCCTGTGTATACGTCTGTAACATCAGCCACAGCACAGCCAGCATAAAGACGCCACTACTGCTTCCTCACATCTGTAATACCTCACAGTCCAGTGTATACATCAGTAACATCAGCCACAGCACAGCCAGCATAGACACCCACTACTGCTATCTCACATCTGTAATACCTCACAGTCCTGGGTATACATCTGTAACATCAGCCACAGCACAGCCAGCCTAGAGACCCCCACTACTGCTTTCTCATATCTGTAATACCTCACAGTCCTGTGTATACATCAGTACCATCAGGTACAGCACAGCCAGCATAGAGACACCCACTACGGCTATCTCACATCTGTTATACCTCAGAGTCCTGTGTATACATCTGTAACATCAGCCATAGCTCAGCCAGCATAGAGACACCCACTTCTCTATCTCACATCTGTAATACCTCAAAGTCCTGTGTATACATCTGTAACATCAGCCACAGCTCAGCCAGCATAGAGACACCCACTACTGCTATCTCCCATCCGTAATACCTCACAATCCTGTGTATACATCGGTAACATCAGCCACAGCACAGCCAGCATAGAGACACCACTACTGCTATCTCACACCTTTAATACCTCACAGTCCTGTGTATACATCTGTAACATCAGCCACTGCACAGCCAGCATAGAGACACTCACTACTGCTATCTCACATCTGTAATACCTCACAGTCCTGTGTATACATCTGGAACATCAACCACAGCACAGCCAGCATAAAGACGCCACTACTGCTATCTCACATCTGTAATACCTCACAGTCCAGTGTATACATCAGTAACATCAGCCACAGCACAGCCAGCATAGACACCCACTACTGCTATCTCACATCTGTAATACCTCACAGTCCTGTGTATACATCTGTAACATCAGCCACAGCACAGCCAGCATAGAGACACCCACTACTGCTATCTCCCATCCGTAATACCTCACAGTCCTGTGTATACATCTGTAATATCAGCCATAGCACAGCCAGCATAGAGAAACCCACTGCTGCTATCTCATATCTGTAATAACTCACAGTCCTGTGTATACATCAGTAACATCAGCCACAGCACAGCCAGCATAGAGACACCCACTACTGCTTTCTCACATCTGTAATACCTCACAATCCTGTGTATACATCAGTAACATCAGCCACAGCACAGCCAGCATAGAGACACCCACTACTGCTATCTCACATCTTTAATACCTCACAGTCCTGTGTATACATCTGTAGCATGAGCCACTGCACAGCCAGCATAGAGACACTCACTACTGCTATCTCACATCTGTAATACCTCACATTCCTACATATACATCATTAACATCAGCCACAGCTCAGCCAGCATAGAGACACCCACTACTGCTATCTCACATCTGTAATACCTCACAGTCCAGTGTATACATCTGTAACATCAGCCACAGCAGAGCCAGCATAGAGACGCCCACTACTGCTATCTCACTTGTGTAATACCTCACAGACCAGTGTATACATCAGTAACATCAGCAAAAGCACAGCCAGCATGGAGACACCCACTACTGCAATCTCACATCTGTAATACCTCATAGTCCTGTGTATACATCTGTAACATCAGCCACAACTCAGCCAGCATAGAGACACCCACTACTGCTTTCTCACATCTGTAATACCTCACAGTCCTGTGAATACATCTGTTACATCAGCCACAGCACAGCCAGCATAGAGACACCCACTACTGCAATCTCACATCTGTAATACCTCATAGTCCAGTGTTTACATCTGTAACATCAGCCACAGCTCAGCCTGCAAAGAGACACCCACTACTGCTTTCTCACATCTGTAATATCTCACAGTCCTGTGTATACATCTGTAACATCAGCCACATCACAGCCAGCATAGAGACACCACTACTGCTATCTCACATCTGTAATACCTCACAGTCCTGTGTATACATCTGTAACATCTGCCACAGTTCAGCCAGTACAGAGACGCCACTACTGCTATCTCACATCTGTAATACATCACAGTCCTGTGTATACATCTGTAACATCAGCCACAGCTCAGCCAGCATAGAGACACCCACAACCGCTATCTCACAACTGTAATACCTCACATTCCTCTGTATACATCTGTTACATCAGCCACAGCTCAGCCAGCATAGAGACGCCCACTACTGCTATCTCACATCTGTAATACCTCACAGTTCTGTGAATACATCTGTAACATCAGCCACAGCTCAGCCAGCATAGAGACACCCACTACCGCTATCTCACATCTGTAATACCTCACAGTCCTGTGTATACATCTGTAACATCAGCCACAGCACAGCCAGTATAGAGACGCCCACTACTGCTTTCTCACATCTGTAATACCTCACAGTCCTGTGTATACGTCTGTAACATCAGCCACAGCACAGCCAGCATAAAGACGCCACTACTGCTATCTCACATCTGTAATACCTCACAGTCCAGTGTATACATCAGTAACATCAGCCACAGCACAGCCAGCATAGACACCCACTACTGCTATCTCACATCTGTAATACCTCACAGTCCTGGGTATACATCTGTAACATCAGCCACAGCAGAGCCAGCATAGAGACGCCCACTACTGCTATCTCACATCTGTAATACCTCACAGTCCTGTGTATACATCTGCAACATCAGCCACAGCACAGCCAGTATAGAGACGCCCACTACTGCTTTCTCACATCTGTAATACCTCACAGTCCTGTGTATACGTCTGTAACATCAGCCACAGCACAGCCAGCATAAAGACGCCACTACTGCTTCCTCACATCTGTAATACCTCACAGTCCAGTGTATACATCAGTAACATCAGCCACAGCACAGCCAGCATAGACACCCACTACTGCTATCTCACATCTGTAATACCTCACAGTCCTGGGTATACATCTGTAACATCAGCCACAGCACAGCCAGCCTAGAGACCCCCACTACTGCTTTCTCATATCTGTAATACCTCACAGTCCTGTGTATACATCAGTACCATCAGGTACAGCACAGCCAGCATAGAGACACCCACTACGGCTATCTCACATCTGTTATACCTCAGAGTCCTGTGTATACATCTGTAACATCAGCCATAGCTCAGCCAGCATAGAGACACCCACTTCTGCTATCTCACATCTGTAATACCTCAAAGTCCTGTGTATACATCTGTAACATCAGCCACAGCTCAGCCAGCATAGAGACACCCACTACTGCTATCTCCCATCCGTAATACCTCACAATCCTGTGTATACATCGGTAACATCAGCCACAGCACAGCCAGCATAGAGACACCACTACTGCTATCTCACACCTTTAATACCTCACAGTCCTGTGTATACATCTGTAACATCAGCCACTGCACAGCCAGCATAGAGACACTCACTACTGCTATCTCACATCTGTAATACCTCACAGTCCTGTGTATACATCTGGAACATCAACCACAGCACAGCCAGCATAAAGACGCCACTACTGCTATCTCACATCTGTAATACCTCACAGTCCAGTGTATACATCAGTAACATCAGCCACAGCACAGCCAGCATAGACACCCACTACTGCTATCTCACATCTGTAATACCTCACAGTCCTGTGTATACATCTGTAACATCAGCCACAGCACAGCCAGCATAGAGACACCCACTACTGCTATCTCCCATCCGTAATACCTCACAGTCCTGTGTATACATCTGTAATATCAGCCATAGCACAGCCAGCATAGAGAAACCCACTGCTGCTATCTCATATCTGTAATAACTCACAGTCCTGTGTATACATCAGTAACATCAGCCACAGCACAGCCAGCATAGAGACACCCACTACTGCTTTCTCACATCTGTAATACCTCACAATCCTGTGTATACATCAGTAACATCAGCCACAGCACAGCCAGCATAGAGACACCCACTACTGCTATCTCACATCTTTAATACCTCACAGTCCTGTGTATACATCTGTAGCATGAGCCACTGCACAGCCAGCATAGAGACACTCACTACTGCTATCTCACATCTGTAATACCTCACATTCCTACATATACATCATTAACATCAGACACAGCTCAGCCATCATAGAGACACCCACTACTGCTATCTCACATCTGTAATACCTCACAGTCCAGTGTATACATCTGTAACATCAGCCACAGCAGAGCCAGCATAGAGACGCCCACTACTGCTATCTCACTTGTGTAATACCTCACAGACCAGTGTATACATCAGTAACATCAGCAAAAGCACAGCCAGCATAGACACCCACTACTGCTATCTCACATCTGAAATACCTCACAGTCCTGAGTAAACATCTGTAACATCAGCCACAGCACATCCAGCATAGAGACACCCACTACTGCTTTCTCACATCTGTAATACCTCACTGTCCTGTGTATACATCAGTATCATCAGCCATAGCACAGCCAGCATAGAGACACCCACTACTGCTATCTCACATCTGTAATACCTCATTGTCCTGTGTATACATCTGTAACATCAGCCACAGCTCAGCCAGCATAGAGACACCCACTACTGCTATCTCACATCTGTAATACCTCACAGTCCAGTGTATACATCAGTAACATCAGCCACAGCTCAGCCAGCATAGAGACACCCACTACTGCTTTCTCACATCTGTAATACCGCACAGTCCTGTGTATACATCTGTAACATCAGCCACAGCACAGCCAGCATAGAGACACCCACTACTGCAATCTCACATCTGTAATACCTCACAGTCCTGTGTATACATCTGTAACATCAGCCACAGCACAGCCAGCATAGAGACACCCACTACTGCAATCTCACATCTGTAATACCTCATAGTCCTGTGTATACATCTGTAACATCAGCCACAACTCAGCCAGCATAGAGACACCCACTACTGCTTTCTCACATCTGTAATACCTCACAGTCCTGTGAATACATCTGTTACATCAGCCACAGCACAGCCAGCATAGAGACACCCACTACTGCAATCTCACATCTGTAATACCTCATAGTCCAGTGTTTACATCTGTAACATCAGCCACAGCTCAGCCTGCAAAGAGACACCCACAACTGCTTTCTCACATCTGTAATATCTCACAGTCCTGTGTATACATCTGTAACATCAGCCACAGCACAGCCAGCATAGAGACACCACTACTGCTATCTCACATCTGTAATACCTCACAGTCCTGTGTATACATCTGTAACATCTGCCACAGTTCAGCCAGTACAGAGATGCCACTACTGCTATCTCACATCTGTAATACATCACAGTCCTGTGTATACATCTGTAACATCAGCCACAGCTCAGCCAGCATAGAGACACCCACAACCGCTATCTCACAACTGTAATACCTCACATTCCTCTGTATACATCTGTTACATCAGCCACAGCTCAGCCAGCATAGAGACGCCCACTACTGCTATCTCACATCTGTAATACCTCACAGTTCTGTGAATACATCTGTAACATCAGCCACAGCTCAGCCAGCATAGAGACACCCACTACCGCTATCTCACATCTGTAATACCTCACAGTCCTGTGTATACATCTGTAACATCAGCCACAGCACAGCCAGTATAGAGACGCCCACTACTGCTTTCTCACATCTGTAATACCTCACAGTCCTGTGTATACGTCTGTAACATCAGCCACAGCACAGCCAGCATAAAGACGCCACTACTGCTATCTCACATCTGTAATACCTCACAGTCCAGTGTATACATCAGTAACATCAGCCACAGCACAGCCAGCATAGACACCCACTACTGCTATCTCACATCTGTAATACCTCACAGTCCTGGGTATACATCTGTAACATCAGCCACAGCAGAGCCAGCATAGAGACGCCCACTACTGCTATCTCACATCTGTAATACCTCACAGTCCTGTGTATACATCTGCAACATCAGCCACAGCACAGCCAGTATAGAGACGCCCACTACTGCTTTCTCACATCTGTAATACCTCACAGTCCTGTGTATACGTCTGTAACATCAGCCACAGCACAGCCAGCATAAAGACGCCACTACTGCTTCCTCACATCTGTAATACCTCACAGTCCAGTGTATACATCAGTAACATCAGCCACAGCACAGCCAGCATAGACACCCACTACTGCTATCTCACATCTGTAATACCTCACAGTCCTGGGTATACATCTGTAACATCAGCCACAGCACAGCCAGCCTAGAGACCCCCACTACTGCTTTCTCATATCTGTAATACCTCACAGTCCTGTGTATACATCAGTACCATCAGGTACAGCACAGCCAGCATAGAGACACCCACTACGGCTATCTCACATCTGTTATACCTCAGAGTCCTGTGTATACATCTGTAACATCAGCCATAGCTCAGCCAGCATAGAGACACCCACTTCTGCTATCTCACATCTGTAATACCTCAAAGTCCTGTGTATACATCTGTAACATCAGCCACAGCTCAGCCAGCATAGAGACACCCACTACTGCTATCTCCCATCCGTAATACCTCACAATCCTGTGTATACATCGGTAACATCAGCCACAGCACAGCCAGCATAGAGACACCACTACTGCTATCTCACACCTTTAATACCTCACAGTCCTGTGTATACATCTGTAACATCAGCCACTGCACAGCCAGCATAGAGACACTCACTACTGCTATCTCACATCTGTAATACCTCACAGTCCTGTGTATACATCTGGAACATCAACCACAGCACAGCCAGCATAAAGACGCCACTACTGCTATCTCACATCTGTAATACCTCACAGTCCAGTGTATACATCAGTAACATCAGCCACAGCACAGCCAGCATAGACACCCACTACTGCTATCTCACATCTGTAATACCTCACAGTCCTGTGTATACATCTGTAACATCAGCCACAGCACAGCCAGCATAGAGACACCCACTACTGCTATCTCCCATCCGTAATACCTCACAGTCCTGTGTATACATCTGTAATATCAGCCATAGCACAGCCAGCATAGAGAAACCCACTACTGCTATCTCATATCTGTAATAACTCACAGTCCTGTGTATACATCAGTAACATCAGCCACAGCACAGCCAGCATAGAGACACCCACTACTGCTTTCTCACATCTGTAATACCTCACAATCCTGTGTATACATCAGTAACATCAGCCACAGCACAGCCAGCATAGAGACACCCACTACTGCTATCTCACATCTTTAATACCTCACAGTCCTGTGTATACATCTGTAGCATGAGCCACTGCACAGCCAGCATAGAGACACTCACTACTGCTATCTCACATCTGTAATACCTCACAGTCCTGAGTATACATCAGTAACATCAGCCACAGTACAGCCAGCATAGAGACGCCCACTACTTCTCTCTCACATCTGTAATATCTCACAGTCCTGTGTATAAATCTGTAACATCAGCCAAAGCACAGCCAGCATAGAGACACCCACTACTGCTATCTCACATCTGTAATACCTCACAGTCCTGTGTATACATCTGAAACATCAGCCACAGCTCAGCCAGCATAGAGACGCTCACTACTGCTATCTCACTTGTGTAATACCTCATAGTCCTGTGTATACATCTGTAACATCAGTCACAGCACAGCCAGCAAAGAGACTCCCACTACTGCTATCTCACATCTGTAATACCTCACAGCCCTATGTATACATCTGTAACATCAGCCACAGTGCAGCCAGCAAAGCGACCCACTGCTGCTATCTCACATCTGTAATACATCACATTCCTACGTATACATCATTAACATCAGCCACAGCTCAGCCAGCATAGAGACACCCACTACTGCTTTCTCACATCTGTAATACCTCACAGTCCTGTGTATACATCTGTAACATCAGCCACAGCAGAGCCAGCATAGAGACACCCACTACTGCTATCTCACATCCGTAATACCTCTCAGTCCTGTGTATACATCTGTAACATCAGCCACAGCAGAGCCAGCATAGAGACGCCCACTACTGCTATCTCACTTCTGTAATACCTCACAGTCCAGTGTATACATCAGTAACATCAGCCACAGCACAGCCAGCATAGACACCCACTACTGCTATCTCACATCTGTAATACCTCACAGTCCTGTGTATACATCTGTAACATCAGCCACAGCAGAGCCAGCATAGAGACGCCCACTACTGCTATCTCACATCTGTAATACCTCACAGTCCTGTGTATACATCTGTAACATCAGCCACAGCAGAGCCAGCATAGAGACGCCCACTACTGCTATCTCACATCTGTAATACCACACAGTCCTGTGTATACATCTGTAACATCAGCCACAGCACAGCCAGCATAGAGACACCCACTACTGCTTTTTCACATCTGTAATACCTCACAGTCCTGTGTATACATCAGTAACATCAGCCATAGCACAGCCAGAATAGAGACACCCACTACTGCTATCTCACATCTGTAATACCTCATTGTCCTGTGTATATATCTGTAACATCAGCCACAGCTCAGCCAGCATAGAGACACCCACTACTGCTTTCTCACATCTGTAATACCTCACAGTCCTGTGTATACATCTGTAACAGCAGCCACAGCACAGCAAGTATAGAGACGCCCACCACTGCCTTCTCACATCTGTAATACCTCCCAGTCCTGTGTATTATCTGGAACATCAACCACAGCACAGCCAGCATAAAGACGCCACTACTGCTATCTCACATCTGTAATACCTCACAGTCCAGTGTATACATCAGTAACATCAGCCACAGCACAGCTAGCATAGACACCCACTACTGCTATCTCACATCTGTAATACCTCACAGTCCTGTGTATACATCTGTAACATCAGCCACAGCACAGCCAGCATAGAGACACCCACTACTGCTTTCTCAAATCTGTAATACCTCACAGTCCTGTGTATACATCAGTACCATCAGCTACAGCACAGCCAGCATAGAGACACCCACTACTGCTATCTCACATCTGTAATACCTCATAGTCCTGTGTATACATCTGTAACATCAGCCACAGTTCAGCCAGCATAGAGACACCCACTACTGCTATCTTCCATCCTTAATACCTCACAGTCCTGTGTATACATCTGTAATATCAGCCATAGCACAGCCAGCATAGAGACACCCACTACTGCAATCTCACATCTGTAATACCTCATAGTCCTGTGTATACATCTGTAACATCAGCCACAGCACAGCCAGCATAGAGACACCAATACTGCTATCTCACATCTGTAATACCTCACAGTCCTGTGTATACATTTGTAACATCAGCCACAGCTCAGCCAGCATAGAGACACCCACTACTGCTATCTCACATCTGTAATACCTCACAGTCCTGTGTATACATCTGTAACATCAGCCACAGCTCAGCCAGCATAGAGACACCTGCTACTGCTATCTCACATCTGTAATACCTCACAGTCCTGTGTATACATTTGTAACATCAGCCACAGCTCAGCCAGCATAGAGACACCCACTACTGCTATCTTACATCTGTAATACCTCACAGTCCTGTGTATACATCTGTAACATCAGCCACAGTTCAGCCAGCATAGAGACACCCACTACTGCTATCTTCCATCCTTAATACCTCACAGTCCTGTGTATACATCTGTAATATCAGCCATAGCACAGCCAGCATAGAGACACCCACTACTGCAATCTCACATCTGTAATACCTCATAGTCCTGTGTATACATCTGTAACATCAGCCACAGCACAGCCAGCATAGAGACACCAATACTGCTATCTCACATCTGTAATACCTCACAGTCCTGTGTATACATTTGTAACATCAGCCACAGCTCAGCCAGCATAGAGACACCCACTACTGCTATCTCACATCTGTAATACCTCACAGTCCTGTGTATACATCTGTAACATCAGCCACAGCTCAGCCAGCATAGAGACACCTGCTACTGCTATCTCACATCTGTAATACCTCACAGTCCTGTGTATACATTTGTAACATCAGCCACAGCTCAGCCAGCATAGAGACACCCACTACTGCTATCTTACATCTGTAATACCTCACAGTCCTGTGTATACATCTGTAACATCAGCCACAGCTCAGCCAGCACAGAGACGCCACTACTGCTATCTCACATCTGTAATAACTCACAGTCCTGTCTATACATCTGTAACATCAGCCACAGCTCAGCCAGCATAGAGACACACACTACTGCTTTCTCACATATGTAATAACTCACAATCCTGTGTATACATCTGTAACATCAGCCACAGCACAGCCAGCCTAGAGACACCCACTACTGCTATCTCACATCTGTAATACTTCACAGTCCTGTGTATACATCTGTAACATCAGCCACAGCTCAGCCAGCATAGAGAAACCCACTACTGCTATCTCACATCTGTTATACCTCACAGTCCTGTGTATACATCTGTAACAGCCACAGCACAGCCAGCATAGAGACACCCACTACTGCTATCTCATATCCGTAATACCTCACAGTCCTGTGTATACATCTGTTACATCAGCCACAGCTCAGTCAGCATAGAGACACCCACTATTGCTATCTCACATCCGTAATACCTCACAGTCCTGTGTATACATCTGTAACATCAGCCACAGCACAGCCAGCATAGAGACACCCACTACTGCTATCTCACATCCGTAATACCTCACAGTCCTGTTGATACATCTGTAACATCAGCCACAGCACAGCCAGCATAGAGACACCCACTACTGCTATCTCACATCTGTAATACCTCACAGTCCTGTGTACACATCTGTAACATCAGCCACAGCACAGCCAGAATAAAGATACCCACTACTGCTATCTCACATCTGTAATACCTCACAGTCCTGTGTATACATCTGTTACATCAGCCACAGCTCAGCCAGCATAGAGACACCCACTACTGCTATCTCACATCCGTAATACCTCACAGTTCTGTGTATACATCTGTAACATCAGCCACAGCACAGCCAGCATAGAGACACCCACTACAGCTATCTCACATCTGTAATACTTCACAGTCCTGCATACACATTGGGAACATCGAGTAACATCGGACCCCGACACACAATTACAACAGGTGAGACCTTACTCAGGTATTGCTAACCTCGTTGTGTGCAGTGAGTAGTTAAGCTGCGTATGCCGTCGCATTGTCTATTTTATGCACGCCCAAGTAATGGCGTCCCATCAAACAGGCACGCCTGCGTTACTCCGACCACTCCCCCGTCACCACCCCCAAACGCTGATTACCTGTAACTCACTCTGCGATGGCTTTGTATCTCCAGGAGTGACACCGCTAACTCATACACGCACAGTGAGATGCATACGCATGTGCAGAACAAAAATCGGCCATCTGCGTACGCTATCGCATTAGAGGTCCATGCTGAACGTGACCCAGAGAGTTACATTTACTAAAGTGAGAGTATTTAGAAGTGAATTTTAGAAGAGATGTTGCCCATAGCAACAAATCAGATTCTACTTAACAATTAAACGAGCACCTTCTAGAATATAATAGCTAGAATCTGATTGGTTGCTATGGGCAACATCACTTTAAAAACTCACTTTTAAACTCTCACTTTAGTAAATTTACCCCCTAGTCTCTGCCAGCAAAGCATGTGATATACATTGTTACTCCTCTACACGGATACACTATATAGAATATACGTCTGGGAAATATTCTATGTAAACAATGGCTTTATTATGTTTGCCTGCATACATTTAGGGCCCGATTCAGAGCCGCACGCAAGCGGCACGGTGTTAATGAACTGTGCATGCACCACGTCCGGTGTGCGCATGCGCGAGCCCCACTGAGTGACTGAAGTTCAGTTGTTGCGGGGCTCTCAACAAGACGGGGCAGCTATCGATGGTGATTGACAGCTTGCCCCATTTTGTGGGCGGGTAGGTGGGGTGACTGTACAAACGCCTAGTATTCCCTTAGGAATGCCTGGCGTTTGTAGGGCGGACTTTCCGACATCACTACTGATGTCAGTAGTGAACTTGCTGATCTATTAGAGCAGGAAGTCCACTCGGCCTTGCAGCAGCAAAACCCTACCCCAAGGTCCCGTCACAAGGCCAATGGTCGCGATTATCGCTACGGTCTGCTGGCCGCTCGCACAAGCTGTGGGTTGTCTCCCACAGCTTTACGAGCGGCTGGAGAAAAAAAAAAAACATACGCCCACATTCCCTGCAAGCAGCCGCCAGCAGCGAGCGGCTCTGAATCGGGCCCTTAGTAACAAATAACAATAATCATATATGAAGTTGCCATTGCTTGGTCACAGACATAATACTGAACAGTGAAGAATTTGGTGATGATTTGTTTAGGATTTCTTAGTTTATTTTTTAATGAAATGTTTCTTATACTATACCTGCTATAAAAGTATTTATCTACCTTACCCTATGTATCACCAATAAGATAACAGAGCTCCACCTAGAACTGAGGGCACACAAACCTCTAGTCAGGGACAGAAGGAGTTAATAAATCTTAGAGGTGTGTTTTTAGTTGGAGTGACAGCTTTGGGAGCTTAGCGGATTGGTGGGATGTTAGCAAAATTCAAATAAGGGAGCCACACCAACTGCCACCCGAAGTGCTGCCAGACATTGCCTGGCAGGACTCACTGGCCGTTGGCGTTGCTCACCTCTGGAGCTGCCAATAGTTATTAGCTTTGGGGGCAGATTATAGGGGTTATGGACAGTTAGGAGTTTAATACTGACACTTTGCAGCTGATCTCTTACCCTCCCTCCCCTTTTGTGTTGGCTTTATTTCATGGAAGGGAATTACCAGCAATATGAAAGCGCCCATCTTGCTGCAGTATGGGATTACACTCCCCTTCAATGCACTGGGTAGGCTCAATATTACCCTACTGGGGTCAGGCCCGCCATGAGCCGTGGCGGGCCCCGGTAATAGGGGGCGTGGCCTAATTAAAAAAAAAAAGATTTGCAGCGCTGCGAAGCGCCGCTGCGTGCTGGGGAGGGGGGCGCTCTGAGCCCCCTCAGCCCGGTGCAAAGCCAGGGGGGGCGCGATCAGTGTGATCGCTCCCCCGCACAGGTATAGGAGACTGCTGTGTGCTGGTCTGCTGTGAGGGATGGGGAGTGGTGCCGGACGCAGGCCCCCACCGGGCCCCTCAGGTAATCTCTACCCGCTCCCCCCTCCCTCTCGGCGCCCCTGATTGGGGTCAGCGGCATCTCTCACCCGAGCGGGCCTGAATAGTGCATTGGCACGGGTGTTGGATACTGTACTGGCTTAGAAAGGGATAGATAGCCCCTGCGAGTTGTCATTTCACATTTGTCTCTGAAAGTGGGATAGCCGACCCGAGAATGTTACATATGACGTCATTTGCCTATAATAAGTGGTTACTGATTGTTTGTTGTTTTTTCTTCTGCCACCATTGGGAGCTGATTGGCTGGAGCACCGTTACCACACCCAATGCGTTTTATCACTCGCTGTGAATGATAAAACTCGTAGATGAATAGGCCCCTTATACTGTAATAAATAAAACTGAGAATTATTTTTAGTTTATGAATATTTATTACTGGGAAAAGGGTGATGGACGGATCAGTGTAAGGAGAGGGGGCTGATGGGTGTGAGGAAATGTGCTTATAGGGTGAGGGTCTTCCTGGCTAAAAGAGGTCTAGGTACAGGAATGAGCCCAAAAACAAGATGCTTTGCTTCTGTACATGTTGTGTAGATATGTAACTGAACTTGGCAGGGGGCAACTGTACGCCCCCACAAACACCTTAGGGCCAGCAGGTCACCCCCCCACCCACCTATTAAAAAAAAAAAGAAATGAAAAATCTCTATTTAAAACTTAAAAGTCTTTAAAGCAGGAGACAGAATGAGAGGAGAAGAAGGGAATCATTAGGGAGATAATCGCACTTTATCCTGTTACGTAGTCACGGCCGCGGCTATGCGCTATTTCTGCGACAAAGCCTCTCCCTGGTGTACATATGTGTGCGAGTATCTGCAGGGACTGAGATGCCGACTCGCAGCGTCTGTAGATGCTGCTTTACCATCTACTGCAAGGAAGACGGTCGCACCATGGCGATCGCGGGCTCTATAGCAGGTGCAGTTCCTCCATCCATGGATGGAAACATATGGGAGTAGGAGAGCGTCTCTGTACACAACTACATTCAGCTGCATGCCTGCGATGCTCCCATAACTGCGCCCATAATACGCTATCTCAGCATGCACCCACTTATTGCCTCGCACCGCTCAGTAACGCCCTCTACATTGCTTATACAGTACTATCTGCGTGCGCCTGAATCATTACCGCAGCTTTGTAAGCATATTATCGGGGAGCATGCGCAGTGCGTGTTTTTAGGGATTATCGCACACGCGCATTAGCTAGAAATCTCTGTGACCATTGACATCAAGTCACACAGAATTAGGTCCATTAAGTTTTCATCTTTCTCCAGTTAAAATGCTGGAGAAAGGCCCATTCTAAGCTTACTAAGGAGATACAATAGGGTCTATATAATGGCTTCCACCAGACCCCTATAGAGTGATAATCAAACAAGGGTGATAGGAAAGGGACAGCCAGAGGGAAGCTGATATTAACAATGGACTCACAATAAACCCCTGAGGTTCAATCGCTTCTGCAATGGCTCCCGCTACCAACACATTCAATGACCACAGCACAACGTCACTTAGTTTATATACAGAGATAGGAGGGTCTCCTAATGCATCACCGGTAGCTGCAGAGACTACGAGACGCAGCTTCCAGCATACTCTAGTAATCCTGGCTGTGGTGATGTCTGGGAAACCCCATATAGCTCATTCTAGACATATTGGGACAAAATATTCCATCCATCATGGCATCATTTCTAATTTGAACCCAGAATTTCTTGATGGGGGAACAATCCCAGACAAGGAATAGGGATGTGTTGCTGTCCCCACATTGGGCCAGGTTGGGATAGTGCTCATACAGCTCCACAATACTCAATTCATGTCAGATATTAAATATGTGATGACTTTGCTAAGTGAAGTTTGCTTGGAGTTCTTTTCTGCTGAACTAGGGTCACAATAACAAGGGACATATACTGTATCTCGTGCTCTCTCAGCAGCTGTCAAGGATGATCTCTGGCCAAGTTGGAATGGTATAAGAGTGTCACTATATTGGTTTTGTGTGTAACCTGGTGAGGGTGGGGTGCTGCGGTAAGGGTGACCTGGTGAGGGTGGGGTGCTGCGGTGAGGGTGACCTGGTGAGGGTGGGTTGCTGCAGTGAGGGTGACAAGGTGAGGGTGGGGTGCTGCGGTGAGAGTTACCTGGTGAGAGTGCTGCGGTGAGGGTGACCTGGTGAGGGTGCTGCGATGAAGGTGACCTGGTGAGGGTGCTGCGGTGAAGGTGACCTGGTGAGAGTGCTGCGGTGAAGGTGACCTGGTGAGAGTGCTGCGGTGAAGGTGACCTGGTGAGAGTGCTGTGGTGATAGTGAACTGGTGAGAGTGCTGCATTGAGAGTTAACTGGTGAGAGTGCAGTGGTGAGGGTGACCTGGTGAGAGTGCTGCATTGAGAGTTACCAGGTGAGAGTGCTGTGGTGAGGGTGACCTGGTGAAAGTACTTCAGTGAGGGTGACCTGGTGAGAGTGCTGTGGAGATAGTGACCTGGTGAGAGTGCTGAGGAGATAGTGAACTGGTGAGAGTGCTGAGGAGATAGTGACCTGGTGAGAGTGCTGAGGAGATAGTGACCTGGTGAGAGTGCTGAGGAGATAGTGACCTGGTGAGAGTGCTGCGGTGAGGGTGACCTGGTGAGAGTGCTGCAATGAGGGTTACCTGGTGAGAGTGCTGCACTGAGAGTTACCTGGTGAGAGTGCTGTGGTGATAAAGACCTGGTGAGAGTGCTACATTGAGAGTTACCTGCTGAGAGTGCTGCAGTGAGGGTGACCTGGTGAGAGTGCTGCAGTGAGGATGACCTGATGAGAGTGCTGCAGTGAGAGTTACCTGGTGAAAGTGCTGTGGTGATAGTGACCTGGTGAGAGTGCTGCAGTGAGGGTGACCTGGTGAAAGTGCTGTGGTGATAGTGACCTGGTGAGAGTGCTGCGGTGAGGGTGACCTGGTGAGAGTGCTGCAGTGAGAGTTACCTGGTGAGAGTGCTGCAGTGAGGGTTACCTGGTGAGAGTGCTGCGATGAGGGTTACCTGGTGAGAGTGCTGCGATGACTGGGACCTGGTGAGAGTGCTGCGATGAGGGTGTCCAGGTGAGAGTGCTGCAATGAGGGTGACCTGGTGAGAGTGCTCCGATGAGGGTCACTTGGTGAGAGTGCAGCATTGAGAGTTACCTGGTGAGAGTGCTGTGGTGAGGGTGACCTGGTGAGAGTGCTACATTGAGAGTTACCTGCTGAGAGTGCTGCAGTGAGGGTGACCTGGTGAGAGTGCTGCAGTGAGGGTGACCTGGTGAGAGTGCTGCAGTGAGAGTTACCTGGTGAAAGTGCTGTGGTGATAGTGACCTGGTGAGAGTGCTGTGGTGAGGGTGACCTGGTGAGAAAGCTGCAGTGAGGGTGACCTGGTGAAAGTGCTGTGGTGATAGTGACCTGGTGAGAGTGCTGCGATGAGGGTGTCCTGGTGAGAGTGCTGCGATGAGGGTGACCTGGTGAGAGTGCTCCGATGAGGGTCACCTGGTGAGAGTGCTGCATTGAGAGTTACCTGGTGAGAGTGCTACAGTGAGGGTGACCTGGTGAGAGTGCTGCGATGAGGGTGACCTGGTGAGAGTGCTGCGATGAGGGTGACCTGGTGAGAGTGCTGCAATGAGGGTGACCTGGTGAAAGTGCTCCGATGAGGGTCACCTGGTCAGAGTGCTGCATTGAGAGTTACCTGGTGAGAGTGCTACAGTGAGGGTGACCTGGTGAGAGTGCTGCGATGAGGGTGACCTGGTGAGAGTGCTGCGATGAGAGTGACCTGTTGAGAGTGCTGCGAAGAGGGTGACCTGGTGAGAGTGCTACAGTGAGGGTGACCTGGTGAGAGTGCTGCGATGAGGGTGATCTGGTGAGAGTGCTACAGTGAGGGTGACCTGGTGAGAGTGCTGCGATGAGGGTGACCTGGTGAGAGTGCTTCGATGAGGGTGACCTGGTGAGAGTGCTGTGATGCGGGTGACCTGGTGAGAGTGCTCCGATGAGGGTCACCTGGTGAGAGTGCTGCATTGAGAGTTACTTGGTGAGAGTGCTACAGTGAGGTTGACCTGGTGAGAGTGCTGCGATGAGGGTGACCTGGTGAGAGTGCTGCGATGAGGGTGACCTGGTGAGAGTGCTACAGTGAGGGTGACCTGGTGAGAGTGCTGCGATGAGGGTGACCTGGTGAGAGTGCTACAGTGAGGGTGACCTGGTGAGAGTGCTGCGATGAGGGTGACCTGGTGAGAGTGCTACAGTGAGGGTGACCTGGTGAGAGTGCTGCGATGAGGGTGACCTGGTGAGAGTGCTGCGATGAGGGTGACCTGGTGAGAGTGCTGCGATGCGGGTGACCTGGTGAGAGTGCAGCGATGCAGGTGACCTGGTGAGAGTGCTGCGATGAGGGTGACCTGGTGAGAGTGCTGCGGTGAAGGTGTCCTGATGAGAGTGCTGCGGTGAGGGTGTCCTGGTGAGAGTGCTGTGATGAGGGTGACCTGGTGAGAGTGCTGCGGTGAGGGTGTCCTGGTGAGAGTGCTGCGGTGAGGGTGTCCTGGTGAGAGTGCTATGATGCGGGTGACCTGGTGAGAGTGCTGCGGTGAGTGTGACCTGGTGGGAGTGCTGCGATGCGGGTGACCTGGTGAGAGTGCTGCATTGAGGGTGACCTGGTGAGAGTGCTGCGATGAGGGTGACCTGGTGAGAGTGCTGCGATGCGGGTGACCTGGTGAGAGTGCTGCATTGAGGGTGACCTGGTGAGAGTGCTGTGATGAGGGTGACCTGGTGAGAGTGCTACGATGCGGGTGACCTGGTGAGAGTGCTGCGGTGAAGGGTGAGATCGGTTGGCTGTATGTTTAGAGTTAACCATTTTCCTACTAGGCGTTTGACTCCTAGAAATATTTCCTTAACCTGTAGATAAAATAGCTGCAGAGTGTTATCATCGGATTTACTACCGCAATTACCTTATCTATAATCTATATGAGTGACCTTTGACACCAGCTTGCAACAAGAAATATGTGAGAGAGGTCACAGATCATTCTGATTCTAACTTGATCAGTTGTCGAGATTTTCTCTCCCCTCAATAAGGGGGAACATGGCCGATTATCTTGTATCTCAAGGCTGCCAAGTTATAACCCGCTTCCAAAAAGTGCTTAGCAACCAGCTGGTCACTATGGGCCTGATTCAGAGCCGGACGCTCTGACCAGAGCGCTCGCTCTGAATCAGTGCCCTCCTCCATGAAAATGGAGCGGCCTCCTGGCTGCTCGTATAGCTGTGGGTGACCACCCACAGCATATGCGAGCTGCCATGATGATGGTCGCGATGGTCTTGACCATTGCGACCATCGGACTTGCGATGGAGACGCTGCTGTAGGGTCTCCCTGCCACAAGCCCTGGAGTGATTTTGGCTCTATCATAGCCAAAATCACTCCCACTGACATCACTAGTGATGTCAGTGGGGCCGGCTTCAGACGGTAGGCGTTCCCATGGGTACGCCTCCATCTGGCAGGCACACCCCCGGCACGCCCACCAAAGGGGGCGTGCTGTCATACAACATCGCACCCCTTTGGTGCGAGACCCGGAGCGATGGAAAGCCCGTCGCTCCCCGGGTCTCGCGCATATACACGACGGAGCTCCCTCCGTCGCGCGCATGCGCAGTGGGGAACATCGACCCGCTTGCGAGCGTACTGCTGCCCGCTAGCGGGTCTGAATGACCCCCAATGGCCCTTCTGTAAAGCCCCTCTTAAAGCACGCTAATGCTAGCATAAGCACTGAGAGGAGATAAGCACCCTGTTCTTTATTGTAGCAGTACTGGTTAGAACTGGGTTTTTGGTCGCAGTCATGTTATTGGTATTTGTATTGAGTCAATCAGAGTTTGACAGCCTATCAGGGACCTGTGTAGGCGGGCTCTGTTTAGAGTAATTAGTGCACTGGGAGGAGTCAGCTTCCTCTTTTCCAGTTGTGATCATCTGGATAAGTACCTCAGTGTCACTGAAAACATATATTTTGTCTTTCTATCATATTTCCTTGCTTATTCAGCAGTATATCCCTTTTACTCTTTGTCTTTTCACCCTATCCTCATATCTTTATTCATTTTCCCCCTCTCCTCCTTTCTCTATTTTACATTCGCCCCCCTGCTCTTTTACAATCCCCCCTCCTCTCTTCCTGCTGTCCCCGTTTTGTGTGCAGCCCCATTTTATGCAACCCCCCCTCCATTCTGCTTCTCCGCACTGTGCACATTCATACTGCTGCCATGCCCCGTCTCTGCAGAAATGCCCCCCCCTCACTGTCGATTGCTGGATGGCGGCCCGGCCTCTAGCTTTGGCGGCCACCTCTCCTCACACACGCAGGGCGAGTGCACTGCACCCGCACACGTGTCCTCCGGGCCGGCGGCACCCGCCGCGCCCGGAGATTGGTTAAGGGCACCCGCTCCTACCCAATCCAGCCGGCAGTCATGGCTGGTGCGAGCGGGTGCTGCATCGGGTCCCCCCCCCAGCTCACCAGCTGCTTCCATGAGGCCGGGCAGCACGGTGTCCTCAGACACTGCGCTAAGCCCCACAAGTAGCGGGTGCCATTTTAGGTGCCCTGAGCCCCCATAGCCACAAATGTCGCTGCGGGGCACGTGCACTGCACCCGTGTGCGTATCCTCCAGACCGGCGGCACCTGGCGCGCCCGGAGCATTGGTTAGTGCACCCCCTCCTTCCCCATCCTGCCTGCAGGCATGGCTGGTGCGAGCGGGTGCTGCATCCGCCCCCCCCCCCCGCTCACCAGCCACTTCCATGAGGCCGGGCCTGAGGACACTGCACTAAGCCCCGCCCCCACAAATAGCAGACACCATTTTAGGTGGTCTGAGCCCCCATAGCCCACAAATGTCACCCTCCACTGCTCCAGGAGCGGGGAAGGTTTTGCTGCTGACCCCTGCCAATGTACACCCCCTTTCCAGGGGTCAGCTATTTGCCAGCACAGCTGGGTTGAACTATTCACCAATGAGCCACATTGCTGTGGACAGCCATCATAGTGATTCAAACCGCAACACCCCGTTAATTCAGCAGTTCTCATTCCCAGGTTTAGCCCCTTTACCACATGTCACCAGTGTTCCCATCAGCGGTTTGGCACACCATAAATTTTCAAAAGGTATCGCGCCGCCCGCTGCACATCGGTCACCATATTTTGGTCAGGGTTTTAGCCAGTGGACATTTCTGCCTGCCCTTCCTGTCTTCTCCCTGCAATTTATCAACCCTCAATTGCCCCATGCTCTGGGCCATTATGTCCCGCAGGTGCTACACCCTTCGTGTGGTCAGCAGTTTCTTTCCGCTTCGGCCGTATATAACCCTTACCCGCAATTTATCCAGGGGGTGCCCAGGGACATTTTACAGCCGAATCCCACCCTACAACCCTCCTTGCCTCTGGTCCCACCACCTGTCAGGCCTCCCACCCCTCCGCACCCCACCCAAATTCATCCACATCCCCCTCTGTTTGCCCGAGCCGGAACTCCCACCCCTGTTGCTTTTTCAGCTTCAAATTTGTCCATTACTAAAGTTGATGTCCCCAGTTCGCAGAGCATCGTGTCACCAGTGTCTTTGGCTCCTGCTGCCGCTGTCACGGAGGATGTTCTGGCTTTATCAATTCAAGTCGTGGTGGGCACATCTCACAGCGCGGGGCAGGAATATGTTTCCACGGTCGGGGCCGCTACCCCATCGACGTCTGGAGCAGGTGAGATCACTTTGCCACATAACACTGCCACGTCATCACACTCTGAAGTCTCATACGATTCATCTGGCTCAAGCGTAAAACCGCACAGGCTCATGCGTTATTTTGTTCAGAAGAAAAAAGGGAAGCGTAAGAGCACAAATAGATTCCGTAGTTATGCAGGCAGCTCAGTTCCGGATGCATCAGTCGATGCAGTTCATTGCTCTAATACAGCGTTTTTGCGGGGGTTCGATCTAAAATCATAGAGCGTATTAGGAAAGGCAAGCAAGTGGATATGTTTGCTATTACGCATGATGATAAAAAACCTTAGACCTGGCTAAAGCAGGTGGAGCGGTTGCCGAAGAAGTTCGGCGCAACTATGTTAATTGGCTTTCGGGTATGTACATATTTGCGGCTTGTTATGCAGAAACTAGGCCTGCCGAATTTTTTAATATTCTTAAGTAGTTGCATCTTGTGCATAGCATGCAACTGTCTACTGGGCATAACGTGCGGCGTCAGTACGACAAGGTTTTTCTTCAGTTTCGGGTTCAATGGATGAGGAGTTTTGGCTAGAGGTCCCCCATCAGAATATGCCCCCCCCACCGTTACTTCCGTGGGGCGTAAACAGCCCTTTGCTGCCCGCCCAGGATTTAACACAGCAGGAAAAGGTAAATGCTTTGCTTTAATAATGGGCAGAGGCACAAGCTGCCGTTTTCAACATGTCTGCCTGTCGTGCCGGGAAGCTCATGAAGCCAAAGTTTGTAAGCGTACAAATGGGCAGGCGGCTGGGCAGGGGAGCAGCGTAGCTCTAAGTAGAGCCTTTTCCCCAATTACAATAGAAGTTCTAGAGTCTTGGCTGTGTCGCTATCCTTTTAAAGAGGAAGCATCCTGTTTGTTAAGAGGTTTGTTAAGAGGTTTTATTGTGGGTTTTCTTTTGCCCGTTGTTCGTCCAATTTTTTGTTTTGGCATTTATCAATCTTTTGAGGATGCCTCTACGTTTGGTGCACGAATTCGGTGAGGGAGCCCTATTGGCCAAGAGTGACATAGAGTCCAACTTTTCAGGCTGATTCTTTCAGATACATGGGTTTCAAAATTGATGCGTCATATTTTGTGGATAAGTGTTTGCCAATGGTATTCTCCATTTCCTGCTCCTTTTTCGAGTGTTTCAGCTCTTTCCTACAGTGGTGCATTCAACCAGGTTCAGGGCAGTCAAGTATAGCCCATTATTTAGATGATTTCTTATTGGTTGGGCCAGCTGATAGTGCCATTTGTAGCGAGCTACTTTTTCGGTACAGGCTCTTTTTCGCGTTACGGGTGTGCCCATTGCTGCGGTAAAGACGGAAGGGCCGACAACAGTTTTGTCCTATTTAGGTATCGGAATTGATACCAGGATGGGTTTATGTCGGTTGCCTAGCGATAAAGTTACTAAGATACGGGAGTATCTAGGGCTTTTCCTTTCCACTAAAAAGATTTCATAAAGCAGTTGCAAACATTACTCGGCCTTCTTAATTTCTCTTGCCGAGTTATTCCTATGGGCAAGGTGTTTTCTGTCATAGGTTAGAGCGGGCCACAGCAGGCGTAAAAAAGGCGCACCATTTGATTCGTTTGAATAGTGAACTCAAGGACGACATGCGCTTATGGTGCACTTTTTTACATGATTTTAATGGGGTTCGGTTTTTGGTTGCCCAAGCCAGTGGGCTTTGGATTTTGGGGCCTCTTTTGAGGGTCAGTGGTGCGCAGAAGCTTGGCCACAGGATTGGCGAGCTGCCAGTTTTACAAGCAATATGCTCCATCTAGAATTATTCCCAATTGCAGTTGCCATAGAGATCTAGATGGCGCAGCTTAGTAATCGTAGCATCATTTTCTGGTGCGATAACCTGGGGGTGGATCAGGCCATTAACACGTTCCGGAAGTTGAAAACGAGTTAGCAGATGCTTTTTCTCATTTCCAATGGTCAATGCTTAGTACATCGGCACCCACAGCTAGCGATCATGGTTTACCTTGCCATGCTCATGTCTGGCAGAGAGACCCCCTGTAATGTCCACTGGATTGGGGTATGGGGTGTCAGATGGAATGGCCTTTTGACTCTTCTCTGGGATTCAGAGAAAGAATGCGGTGCCCCAGACTGCTTGGTCATCCATCTGGGAAGCAATGATTTGGGTGAGTGTAAAGGTGTAGAGATCATCATTGCTCTGAGGAGAGACTTCCAAATAATTGCTTAGCGTTGGTCACAGTTTCAGTTGGTTTTGTCTGAAGTCATTCCCCGTAGATTTTGGAGAGGAGAACAAGGAGGTGCAGCTTTGGAGAGAGTGAGGAGAAAACTGAATGCTGCGGTGTCTTGTTCCGTGGAGAGTCTCGGGGCGTGCTATCAAACACCCCCGTTTCCACTATGAAGAGGTTGACTTCTATAGATCAGATGGAGTGCATTTAGATTGGGGAAGGTTTGATCTGGTTTGTATCAGCTCTTTTGTCTGGTATTGGTGGCAGTTAGTGGTCCTAGTTAGCTGGTGGCGGTACGTCGTCAGTGGACCCCGTATTTGGCGGAAAGCAGTGCTCCTCGGCGGCTCAATTTAGTGCAGCTGAACTTGGCTAGCATCCCCCCTTTCAGAGAGGTGAGTCGGTCGCTGCCTTAGGGGAGGACCAGGTCTCCATCTTATGGAGGGATCAGCACTGTGATAGATTAAGGGGAGATGGTACTACCCGAGATAGCTCGCACTTGGGCTGCTTATGGGCTGTAGCCGAGTTAGCGCTGCTTTTTCGCCACAATGCTCGATGCTATTACAGATCAATTACAATCCAATTAAATAAATTTGGCTGCGACCTCTTTATTGCAAATCTATTCAGTTGTCAGTGTCGTTATTTTAGATGTTAAGTTTAAGTTAAGTATGGTGAAAATAATAAAACTATGGGTGACTTAAAGCCAATTTCTTTTTAAACAAACAGTTTTTACTATGTAGTTTTTGCTACATTTGCAGCTGATCATATGTGTCACATATTTGGTAACGTAAGTAATATAATGATTTATTGTATACAGTGTCCCACTGATCATACACCTACATGGCAGGCAATCAGCACATATGTAACAGCATGTCTTTCTAGGACGCAATAAAATCGATTTTATTTTCGCAGGATCAGTTACTGTATGTCAGCTTTCAACAGTAGGTCTCCTACATTTTTGCCCCTTTAAGTAAGAATCAGAATGGATATTTTAAGCCAAATATATTAGCTCCTGTGGGTCTGAATGAGCAATTAGGTTTATAATGTTATAATAAGACTGCTAAGTAACTTAAACTGTTCTAGTTATTATAGGCATTGTAGTGTTTGGCTCATCGTTGTGTATATTTATTTTATTTTATTTCATATAAAACTGTCTTCTGTATTGCAGGAGCTGAACAGACAGTGACACTCAGCTCGTCTCATGTTACGATATAAGTTAGGTATTATTTACAGCAGTGATAGGTGCAGTGATAGGTGCAGTGATAGGTGCAGTGATAGGTGCAGTGATAGGTGCAAGTTTTCTCTGATTGGTTGATATACTCATGTATAATTTTGCTTGACATATTCCATAAATTAGTATAATAAGTGTATAATCCTAGAGTTAGCATAGCATATCTTTGTCTAAACACAGTGCAAGAGTAGGATGATGATACTAAATGTGGTGTGCATATCAGATTGTCATATGATACCTTGTTTTCTGGATTTCCCTAAGTATACCATGTTCTTTGGATTACCTATTTGTGCTATTGAATTTTGTATGTTGGTGAAGGGTTACACCTTTGATATAACGTCAGGTGGTTTCCTGTTAGGGCGGGATCCTTAACGCCCCTGGGTGAGCGCTATAAAGGTATGTAACCTCGTATTTCTTGTGTATCCTGACTAAAGAACCAAAGTAAAAGTGCTCTGAAATGTAGAAATGCTTTATTATCAGCCGCCTGAGTGCCGCCTACACAATTCATTCATATATATATATATATATATATATAATATATATATGCACTATAACCAGCACTAAATGAGGCATGCAGTTTATAGACCAGCGGACTAAATGCTACCGGTCTATATCCCGACACAAGAACCCCGATGGGGGATTTAAGATAGGCATCAAAATACCAATTCCTATCTTAATCCCAACGCCAGACCGACGAAGGACGACAGCCCATATGAGGTAAGTCCAGGGCATCCTTAGCGTTAACCATGGGGGGTTAGGGTTAGGATTTGGGGGGGGGGGTGTTAGGGTTATGCACCCCCAGGGGGAAGGGTTAGGCACCCCTGGGGGAAGGTTATGGATAGTTACCCTCCCCTCCCCCTGGTTTAGGGTGCGGGAAGTGGGGGTTAGGTTTAGGCACCCCCAGGTGGGACTTGGAGTTAGGCACCACCCCAGGAGTTTTAGGGTTAGGCACTCCTGAGGGAGAGTTAGCATTAGAGGGGAGAGGGGAGGGGTAGGGTACTTACCAGCCGGCGTTGGGATCTCCTGCTGTCAGACTTCTTGTGTCAGGAATTCAACCAGCGGCTAGGGGAGCGTTAGGTTTAGGGAGTAAAGCGTGGTTAGGGTTAGGTTTTGGGGGGAAGGTTAGGGTTAGGAACCCTTAGGGGGAAGGGTTACGCACCCCTGGGGGTATGTTAGGGCTAGACACCCCCCAGGAGGGTTAGGGTGCGGGAAGTGGGGGTGAGGTTTAGGTACCCCTAAGGGAGGGTTAGAGTGGGAGACGGGAGGGTTAGGGAACTTACCAGCCAGTGCTGGAGTCTCCTGTTGTCAGGTTTCTTGTGTTAGGCTTTGTATAGCCACCGGTATTACATACTGATTCCTTAAATGATAATGTAGAAAAAAAATAGCTTTTCTCAACGGTTTCTGGAAACATCTAATGATTGTGCGTCACCGTAATATGACAATGGAAATCATGCCGATGTTACTAAAACACAATAAGCACATTTTTGTGACTTTTCATTTTTCACATATCGGCAACCGTATCCGGTGTACACTGCAACAGCGGCGTCCAGGTCGGTCCATCTGTCCGTGGGATCTCGCAATTTCCACTTAAGGGCCAGAGCTCTATGTGATGCCCCAGTGCGATTAAATGATATCAGAAAATGTCATATGTACACTGAAGAAATTTATATCTGTATGTTGGATTTAATAATAATTTATGTATTTACACTGTAATAAATACTGTAGATAAAAATGGTTACTTAGTTAATTTTAGACTGTTTATTGTGATGTATTGGCTCTTATAGCCCCAGTGTTACTATACTTCCCAGCTAGTTTCCCTCCAGATGGACTAGTACACTCGTCTGATCCACCCAAGCCTAAGATAGCTACAGGGAGTCTTCGAGACTGGGACTCATCTACTGGCTGTTAGAAGGGAGCCCTGTTGTCATAGAAGGTCTTAAGGTGCTGGGAAGGACAGAGGGCAGCGTGGGAGTGTGAGGTGGGAGCAATATAAGGTCCGGCAATGGACAGTTGAGGAGAGTGTGCCTGAGGCAGTTGGAGAGTAATGGTTCCCTGCGCTAACTGACTCTGACCTCAGAGCTCTCGAAGGTGAACGAGGGTGAGGCAGAGTCACTGAGGGGTATCCTCAACATCTGGAGGCCTATCGGGGGGGGTGACGGACGGCCCTGGAAGGAGGGGCTTAGGTGAGGCTGCAACTGGGAAACAGAGTCCCATTAACTATTACCGCAGTAGGCGGACTGGAGATCTGTGCAGGAGGGCTAGGGAGAGTTTGACACACGCTACCAACAAGAGCTTCTTAACTACGATTTTCTACTAGTTAACCTACTCAGTGCAGTCATTATAATCATCACACAGACTCCTTGCTCACTGTGTAGTCAGTCGTGCTCCGCATTTCCAATAGTAAAGACGCACAGTGTATGAACCCTGTCAGTCACAGAGACATCAAACTATTCTCCTGAAGCATATAACTAAATCCATAGGTTGCAGTAATTATCAGGGGTCCTGGAAGGGGTCCATTATAGAGCTGATAAAGACCGGGTCTGTCCTTTACAGTGCAAGTACTGAGGTTAATAGTAACTAGCAACCTTGAGCTCACAGAAATAGTTTTCAGTAACACAGGACTCTGCTACCTGGTAATTGAATAAGTGGATGTATTAACTAAAGTATCCATAAGCCCAGACTCCCCTCAGGAATAGCATCCAGGATAGACTACAACTGAATATCTACATTTAGCCATCCTCCTTATAGATACTAATCTGCTACAGTGAAACATTCCTCCAAGTTGTTAGTGTTGCACAATAATTTATATCCAGTCAGACTGTCAAAACTGCTATGAAAGGGATTTCAGTGCAACACATATTGGGGGAGATGTATGACTTAACGTGCCGCTATACCGCTTCCCACTTCGCCTCTTTACCGAGGCGAAGCAGGAAGCACTACCGGTGAGATGTAAGAACATCTCACCAGCCGGAGCGGGGGAGCATTAACTCCCCCCTCCGGCGCTACCCGCAGCGCATCAGCCTAGTGCTGATGCGCTGTGTCTCTGTCCCGGGCGGCTCCACTGAGCATGCGCGGGATCTTGCAAGTATCGCGAGATCCCAGCGTGTAGCCCTGGAGCCGGCAGCCACCACAGCAGGGACAGCGCTGTCCCTGCTGTGGGGATAGGCTAGCGCAAGGCTGTAACTGCTGTTAACGACAGCTACAGCCGGCCGAACGGTCATGCGGTATGACCGTTCGTACATAGCCCTGCCACTCAGCACTGCTATCTTGTAGATAGCAGCGCCGATAATGACAGGGACGCATAGCACCCCTGTCATTTGCCGCCCAGACCCCCGATCATACATCGGGGAGAAGCGGTATCAGCGCACATAACGTGCGCTGATACCGCTTCTGGGCTTCTTACATCTCCCCCATTGTACTTTACTTACTAATTAAGCACTGATTTTTACATCTTAGAAACAAGTCAATCATAACAGTAAGAGAGACTAACTAGGGAAAGATTAGATATTCCAAAGGACTGGACTAAGGCCCTCATTCAGAGCCGGACGCTCTGACCAGTGCGCTCGCTCTGAATCAGGGCCCACCTCCATAAATATGGAGCGTCCTCCTGGACGCTCGTATAGCTGTGGGTCACCACCCACAGCATATACGAGCGTGCAGGATGATGGTCGCAATGGTCTTGAACATCGAGACCATCGAAACTGTGAGCAGAAGCCTGCGGTTGAGTTTCTCAACCGCAAGGCCCGGAGTGATTTTGGCTCTATCAGAGCCAAAATCACTGCCACTGACATCACTAGTGATGTCAGTGGGGCCAGCTTCAGATGGTAGGCGTTCCTTTGGGAACGCCTCCGTCTGGCAGGCACGCCCCCGGCACGCCCACCAAGGGGGCCCTCATTCAGAGCCGCTCATAAGCGTCCGCTCGTTCGTTATGAGCGATGTTCGCTCATCTGCGCATGCGTACGGATTTTAATATGCATGTGCGAACCAGTCAGTGCGGCCAAAAATCGTTTGTTCACTAAATAACGAATGCCTGCTATTTTGAGTGACAGGATGAGGCGTTTGTGGGAGGTGACAGGGGAAGGTGCTTGAAAACGGGGAGTGTAAATCAGAACGCAGGCGTGCTTAAAGGTCAAAATGGGCGTTTTATGGGTGTGCATAATTAGAACAGCAGCGTCAATGACCACGTCACTTGGTTATTTTAAAGTCAGAACTGCTCGCAAGATTGTGGTAGGAAAAACCAACCACAAGACTAGCGAGCAGTTTATACGCTGTTCGATGTACTCAATTAATATAATAAATAGCGGACATGACGTATGGTGCGAGCGGCCAGGGGGCGTATTTTTCAAATGAACGTACGCATGTTTTGTTCACTCATTCAGACATGGAGGCGGCAACAGACCGCAAAGAGCGAATGGTTCATTTGAATAGCCACCCCCTTTTTCCGAACGAGGGAGCGCTAATTGCATCCGGCTCTGAATCAGGCCCTAAAACCTTAGGTATTAGGATTTAATTGAATAGATGCTGTAAGGTATTGTGGTGTTTGATATTGTGCTTGGATAAGGTTATAATTTTTGGGATGTAGTTAATAGAACGACAGCCAGGATGCCGCCGGTCTAAATACCACATCTATAATCACCTCCCAGGATAAAAGTCACCAGCCAGTAACCAGCCAGCCTGTGCCCGACATGCCCCCATTTTCAAGAATGCTGGCTGCCCCCGCCCCTTCTCCACCCCCAAATGACTGCAGAATGCCAATCATATCGAGGTTTAGAGGGGGCTGTAACCACTGTCGCAGTCAGTGATAGGCACACGTACAACTCTGAGAATTAGGCCCATTGTATGTGACTGAAGCAAACTGTAGGTATTGCGTTACACAGAGGCCCCTTCTACAGGCCCCCATACAGCAGAGATTGATTGCAGCAATCGTGCAATTTGCAATCGATTGTGTATAAAAATCTTTCCCTTTTTCAATCGATTGTGGCAAATCTGCAATCACTCTCTGATGTATGGGGGCCTTTAGGCAATAACTGTGTCTGTGCTGCACTGACTAAAGGTGCATACACACACAACGATTATTTGAACGATTATCGTTAAATAATATCGTTTAACGATAATCGTTTGAAAAAAATTGATCACTAAAGCTGCATACACACACAACGATTTTGTTACCAACGATTTTAAGTACGATTTTCTGTCAGATTATCTGTCAGATTTTTTAAAGTGTAATGAACGATTTTTATGAACTATAAACGATTTTTGCATATTCCCTTAATGAAAATCGTTCAGTTGACAAGTTTGACTGAACTACAAACTACAAACTACAAACGTGAACGCGCATGAACGATAATCGTTCATCATTTGACTCAGAAAGTGAACGATTTTTTCAAATGATTATCGTTAAACAATATCGTTTAACGATTATCTGTCAAAAAATCGTTGTGTGTGTATGCAGCTTTAGTTGCATACACACACAACGATTGAGTTAATGAACGATTTTAGTAAATGATTTTCTACCTTGAAAAAATGAATTAAAATCATTTACTAAAGTTGTTCCTTTAAATGTAATGAACGATTTTTATGAACTACAAATGATTTTTGCATATTAACTTACTGAAAATCGTTCAGTTGACAAGTCTGACTGACCTACAAACTACAAACGTGAACGCGCATGAACAATAATCGTTCATGGTTTGACTCAGAAAGTGAACGATTGTTTAAAACGATTATCATTAAACGATATCATTTAACGATAATCGTTCAAAAAATCGTTGTGTGTGTATTCACCTTTTCTGAGTCAACAATGAATGATTATCGTTCATGCGCGTTCACGTTTGTAGTTTTTAGTCCAGTCAGACTTGTCAACTGAACGATTTTCAGTAAGGGAATATGCAAAAATCGTTTGTAGTTCTAAAAAATTGTTCATTACATTTAGTAAATGAACAACTTTAGTAAACGATTTTAGTTATTTTTTTCAAGGGAAAAAATCGTTTTCTAAAATAGTTAATTAACTAAATTGTTGTGTGTGTATGCAGCTTTATACTAATGATAGGAATCATCACCTGCTGCTCTGGGTGGGGAGGAGGAAGAGAAATAATATGTGACTTGAAGTAAAAGTGAAAGTAAGACAGAGAAAAGAGAAACAAGAGAGAGCGAGTACTGTATACAGAGACAGAGACAGACTGCAAAGGTCTACTCTTTAGAAGAGACAGCAAAAGAGACAGATCACAGAAATAACCTGAAACATGAGCACCTGGGGTCGACAGTGGAGTCTACCGATGATTCGGAGTAGTGGAAGGTGAGACCTTTGCTCTCCTATAGCTGGGCTGGGGGTAGTAAGTCTGTGATATGGGGGAGGTGAGACCTTTGCTCCCCTATAGCTGGGCTGGGGTTAGTAAGTCTGTGATATGGGGAGGGTGAGACCTTTGCTCCCCTATAGATGGGCTGGGGGTAGGGAGTCTGTGATATGGGGAGGGTGAGACCTTTGCTCCCCTATAGCTGTGCTGGGGTAGATGAGTCTGTGATATGGGGAGGGTGAGACCTTTGCTCCCCTATAGCTGTGCTGGGGTTAGTAAGTGTGTGATATGGGGAGGGTGAGACCATTGCTCCCCTATAGCTGGGCTGGGGGGTAGTAAGTCTATGATAAGGGTGAGGTTAGATCTTTGCTCTCCTATAGCTGGGCTGGGGGTAGTGAGTCTGTGATATGGGGGAGGTGAGACCTTTGCTCTCCTATAGCTGGGCTGGGGGTAGTAAGTCTATGATATGGGGAAGGTGAGACCTTTGCTCCCCTATAGCTGGGCAGGGGGTAGTAAGTCTATGATATGGGGAAGGTGAGACCTTTGCTCCCCTATAGCTGGGCTGGGGCTAGTAAGTCTATGATATGGGGAAGGTGAGACCTTTGCTCCCCTATAGCTATGCTGGGTGTAGTGAGTCTGTGATATGGGGGAGGTGAGACCTTTGCTCCCCTATAGCTGGCTGGTGGTAGTGAGTCTGTGATATGGGGAGGGTGAGACCTTTGCTCCCCTATAGCAGGGCTGGGGATAGTAAGTGTGTGATATGGGGAGGGTGAGACCATTGCTCCCCTATAGCTGGGCTGGGGGTAGTAAGTCTGTGATATGGGGAAGGTGAGACCTTTGCTCCCCTATAGCTGGGCTGGGGGTAGTAAGTCTGTGATATGGGGAAGGTGAGACCTTTGCTCCCCTATAGCTGGGCTGGGGGTAGTAAGTCTGTGATATGGGGGAGGTGAGACCTTTGCTCCACTATTGCTGGGCTGGGGGTAGTAAGTCTGTGATATGGGGGAGGTGAGACCTTTGCTCCCCAATAGCTGGGCTGGGGGTAGTAAGTCTGTGATATGGGGAAGGTGAGACCTTTGCTCCCCTATAGCTGGGCTGGGGTAGATGAGTTTGTGATATGGGGAAGGTGAGATCGTTGCTCCCCTATAGCTGTGCTGGGGTAGATGAGTCTGTGATATGGGGAAGGTGAGACCTTTGCTCCCCTATAGCTGTGCTGGGGTAGATGAGTCTGTGATATGAGGGAGGGTGAGACCTTTGCTCTCCTATAGCTGGGCTGGGGGTAGTGAGTCTGTAATATGGGGGAGGTGAGACCTTTTCTCCCCTATAGCTATGCTGGGGATAGTGAGTCTGTGATATGGGGAGGGTGAGACCTTTGCTCCCCTATAGCTGTGCTGGGGTAGATGAGTCTGTTATATGGGGAGGGTGAGACCTTTGCTCCCCTATAGCTGGGCTGGGGGTAGTAAGTCTGTGATATGGGGGAGGTGAGACCTTTGCTCCCCTATAGCTGGGCTGGGGGTAGTAAGTCTGTGATATGGGGGAGGTGAGACCTTTGCTCCCCTATACCTATGCTGGGGATAGTGAGTCTGTGATATGGGGAAGGTGAGACCTTTGGTCCCCTATAGCTGGGCTGGGGGTAGTGAGTCTGTGATATGGGGGAGGTGATAGCTTTGCTCCCCTATAGCTGGGCTGGGGGTAGTAAGTCTGTGATATGGGGAAGGTGAGACCTTTGCTCCCCTATAGCTGGGCTGGGGGTAGTAAATTTGTGATATGGGGGAGGTAAGACCTTTGCTCCCCTATAGCTGGGCTGGGGGTAGTGAGTCTGTGATATGGGGAAGGTGAGACCTTTGCTCCCCTATAGCTGGGCTGGGGGTAGTGAGTCTGTGATATGGGGGAGGTGAAACCTTTGCTCCCCTATTGCTGGGCTGGGGGTAGTAAGTCTGTGATATGGGGAAGGTGAGACCTTTGCTCCCCTATTGCTGGGCTGGGGGTAGTAAGTCTGTGATATGGGGAAGGTGAGACCTTTGCTCCCCTATAGCTGGGCTGGGGGTAGTAAGTCTGTGATATGGGGAAGGTGAGACCTTTGCTCCCCTATAGCTGGGCTGGGGGTAGTAAGACTGTGATATGGGGGAGGTGAGACCTTTGCTCCCCTATAGCTGGGCTGGGGGTAGTAAGTCTGTGATATGGGGAAGGTGAGACCTTTGCTCCCCTATAGCTGGGCTGGGGGCAGTGAGTCTGTGATACGGGGGAGGTGCAGAGTCATTACAGAGTGTGCTGAAATATGTTTTTTCCATGTCTCTGGGGCGTAGATGAAAACTGCTTATATATAATGTCAGCAATGTGATAATTTTCCCTTATTGTAGTTGTGGAACTGGGCAGGGTCTGGTGCAAAAATGTTTTGGGCCTAACATTCACCTACCCTTCAACATGACTCGTTCTATTAGGTACAAAACACTCTGCTCCTGGACTTCCTACCTAATGTATAGTTGCTGTCACCTGTGCTGAGCTAGGTAATAGATGAGACAGGTGTATCAGCACAGGTGGCTGCAATCATACATTTGGTGAGAAGTCCAGGAGCAGAGCATTGTGTACCTTATGGAACGGGCCATGTTGGAGGGTCTGCATTCATGCAGGATTCCATTATTTCTGTTTGAAAAAAAAGTCAGCTTTGGTAATTTACCATCGCATCAAAGGTATTCGATGGTTCACTCATGCGCAGTTTAACGGGTTCATGCATGCACAATGCAAAATACAGATGCATCCAGTTATGTTGCTGATTGCGCTACAAACATGAGCATGCAATTTGCCATGTGATATCCCATGGCTGCATATGCTATGGTACGCTATGGCACACAATGCGATTGCACCATGCAATCCTATGGGACCACAGGTGCGACCGCAGCGCGTATAATTGTTGCAAGTGGCACATCTCACGATTTGCCGCACAAGCAGCAAAGATGTAGCTGGGCATATATCTGTACATCTGCAGCAAGGCGGAGCAGGACTCATAGTGCAGTCACAGGACAAGGCGGAGCAGGACTCGTAGTACAGTCACAGGACAAGGCGGAGCAGGACTCGTAGTGCAGTCACAGGACAAGGCGGAGCAGGACTCGTAGTACAGTCACAGGACAAGGCGGAGCAGGACTCGTATTGCAGTCACAGGACAAGGCGGAGCAGGACTCGTAGTACAGTCACAGGACAAGGCGGAGCAGGACTCGTATTGCAGTCACAGGACAAGGCGGAGCAAGACTCGTAGTACAGTCACAGGACAAGGCGGAGCAAGACTCGTAGTACAGTCACAGGACAAGGCGGAGCAGGACTCGTAGTACCGTCACAGGACAAGGCGGAGCAGGACTCGTATTGCAGTCACAGTACAAGGCGGAGCAAGACTCGTAGTACAGTCACAGGACAAGGCGGAGCAGGACTCGTAGTACATTCACAGGACAAGGCGGAGCAGGACTCGTATTGCAGTCACAGGTCAAGGCGGAGCAAGACTCGTAGTACAGTCACAGGACAAGGCGGAGCAGGACTCGTAGTACAGTCACAGGACAAGGCGGAGCAGGACTCGTAGTACAGTCACAGGACAAGGCGGAGCAAGACTCGTAGTACAGTCACAGGACAAGGCGGAGCAGGACTCGTAGTACCGTCACAGGACAAGGCGGAGCAGGACTCGTATTGCAGTCACAGTACAAGGCGGAGCAAGACTCGTAGTACAGTCACAGGACAAGGCGGAGCAGGACTCGTAGTACATTCACAGGACAAGGCGGAGCAGGACTCGTATTGCAGTCACAGGTCAAGGCGGAGCAAGACTCGTAGTACAGTCACAGGACAAGGCGGAGCAGGACTCGTAGTACAGTCACAGGACAAGGCGGAGCAGGACTCGTAGTACAGTCACAGGACAAGGCGGAGCAGGACTCGTAGTGCAGTCACAGGACAAGGCGGAGCAGGACTCGTAGTACAGTCACAGGACAAGGCAGAGCAGGACTCGTAGTGCAGTCACAGGACAAGGCGGAGCAGGACTCGTAGTACAGTCACAGGACAAGGCGGAGCAGGACTCGTAGTGCAGTCACAGGACAAGGCGGAGCAGGACTCATTGTACAGTCACAGGACAAGGCGGAGCAGGACTCGTAGTACAGTCACAGGACAAGGCGGAGCAGGACTCGTAGTACAGTCACTGGACAAGGCGGAGCAGGACTCGTAGTACAGTCACAGGACAAGGCGGAGCAGGACTCGTAGTGCAGTCACAGGACAAGGCGGAGCAGGACTCGTAGTACAGTCACAGGACAAGGCGGAGCAGGACTCATTGTACAGTCACAGGACAAGGCGGAGCAAGACTCATAGTGCAGTCACAGGACAAGGCAGAGCAGGACTCGTAGTACAGTCTCAGGACAAGGCGGAGCAGGACTCGTAGTACAGTCACAGGACAAGGCGGAGCAGGACTCGTAGTACAGTCACAGGACAAGGCGGATAGGGCATAACATCTGTACACTAGATACTTATTGCTCCATACAGTATATCATCCCTCCTCTCTTACTGCAGATCATCCCTCCTCTCTTACTGCAGATTATCCCTCCTCTCTTACTGCAGATCATCCCCCCCTCTCCTACTGCGGAATCGGTATGATTTACCGCCGGATCTATGCCCGGCGGTTGGAATCCTGACACCAGCAGCCCGGCAGAGGAGGAAATCCTGATCCACCTAAGGTAAGTATAAAATAACCTAATTCCCCCCCCTAACCCTCCCTTTGGGGTGCCTAACCCTAACTTTCCCCCAGTGCCTAACCCTAATCCCCCCTCTGAGTGCCTAAACCTAACCCCCACTTCCCCGCCGCCTAACCCTAAAACTCCCAGGAGGGTGGCTAACCCTAAGTCCCCCCGGGGAGGGAACCCTAAACCTAACCCTCCCCCCCCAGCGGCTATCTGCACTGCGCCATAAGTCCCCCCCGGCAACACTTCAATTGTTAATTAGGTTGTCCAGCATGTTTGCCAGATGATAGATGTCTAAACGAACAGCGGGAGCGCGCATCACTGGTTGTTTTAGACATTTTTTCAAACGATTTGCCAATGATTAAACGATATTATTATCGTTCAATAGCTCAAATTAATAGTCTAGTGGACGGCACCTTAAGTCCCTACACTGCTGAGCACTTGCCTCTGGGAGAAGCCAGGATGCAGGTGGGTGGTGATGGGGGCGGGACAAGATTATTTGTGTCATTAGGCCCCGCCCCCTCATGGGAAAATGCTTCAAATCACAGTTAATAAAAATAGGGGGTGGGGCAAGTGACGCAATTATCATAGAATCCGGGAATTCCCGGTAAGATTCTCCCCATTCTACTAATTCATTAGGGAGTGGGCAGGATTCGAGGAGAGAGCCTACTTTTCCAGGGGAGTCGAGGTTTACCCCAAAAATCATGAGCCTTCCACAGCAAGTATGCTATAGGGCCTTATTCTGAGGTAACAAGATATTCGGGGGAAAAAATATGTATTTTGGAACTTGGCAAATCCCTTTTGGGCTACACCAGAGTCTTGACAGATTTATGGCTGGGAAGCTGCGTCCTGTCCCAGCTGTAGTCGGTGTAAGTATAAAGCTACGTCCTGTCCCAGCTGTAGTCGGTGTAAGTATAAAGCTACGTCCTGTCCCAGCTGTAGTCGGTGTAAGTATAAAGCTACGTCCTGTCCCAGCTGTAGTCGGTGTAAGTATAAAGCTGCGTCCTGCCCCAGCTGTAGTCGGTGTAAGTATAAAGCTGCGTCCTGTCCCAGCTGTAGTCGGTGTAAGTATAAAGCTACGTCCTGTCCCAGCTGTAGTCGGTGTAAGTATAAAGCTACGTCCTGTCCCAGCTGTAGTCGGTGTAAGTATAAAGCTACGTCCTGTCCCAGCTGTAGTCGGTGTAAGTATAAAGCTGCGTCCTGTCCCAGCTGTAGTCGGTGTAAGTATAAAGCTGCGTCCTGTCCCAGCTGTAGTCGGTGTAAGTATAAAGCTGCGTCCTGTCCCAGCTGTAGTCGGTGTAAGTATAAAGCTACGTCTTGTCCCTGCTGTAGTCAGTGTAAGTATAAAGCTACGTCCTGTCCCTGCTGTAGTCAGTGTAAGTATAAAGCTACGTCCTGTCCCAGCTGTAGTCGGTGTAAGTATAAAGCTACGTCCTGTCCCAGCTGTAGTCAGTGAAAGTATAAAGCTGCGCAGTGTGTCAGTGCTACATGCCAGAGCAAGCATCAAATAACAACTAGGGGTGAGCGGGTTCGGATTTCTGAAATCCGAACCCCCCCGAGCCCCCCCGATCCGAGTCCGATCCGAGTCAGGCTCGACTTTTCCCGCCTGACTCGGATCTGAAATCGAGGCAAAACGTCATCATCCCGCCTTCCGAGTCTCGCGGGTTTTGGATCCTATATAAGGTACCCGCGTCGGCGCCATTTTCTCACTCGGCTGTGGACAGTGAAGAGGGAGGGTGGGAGTTAGGGCTGTGTAGTGTAGTGTAGTGCTGCTGTTGTCCACTACTTCAAAGTCCATAGGGGCTGGCTGTGTTGTGCTGTGCTGCTGTTGTTAATAGGGGCTGTGTCCACTACTTCAAAGTCCATAGGGGCTGGCTGGACTGTGTTGTGCAGTCAGTTCTCCATAGGGGCTGTGTCCACTCCAAAGTCCTGTGCAGTGTCCCAGTCCTAAAGGAGTGCTGTAGTGTTGTCCAGGGGGTGCTCTGTCCATCAGGGGTGCTCCCCCAAAGTGCTAAAAAAATAATATATTTTCTGTGTTTGTGAATTGTGTGCGCAGTAGCCGCACGTGCATCAACAAAGTAGTGCCAAGCGTGCGCCTGTGTCATAAGTAAAGGGCCGGCTGGCTTGACCGTTAAAGGGTGCTGTAACCCCCGAAAGTACACTCCAGTCCAAACCAAAAAAAAATTATTTTCTGTGTTTGTGAATTGTGTGCGCAGTAGCCGCACGTGCATCAACAAAGTAGTGCCAAGTGTGCGCCTGTGTCATAAGTTTAGGGCCGGCTGGCTTGACCGTTAAGGGTGCTGTAACCCCCGAAAGTACACTCCCGTCCAAACCAAAAAAAAAATTATTTTCTGTGTTTGTGAATTGTGTGCGCAGTAGCCGCACGTGCATCAACAAAGTAGTGCCAAGCGTGCGCCTGTGTCATAAGTAAAGGGCCGGCTGGCTTGACCGTTAAGGGTGCTGTAACCCCCGAAAGTACACTCCAGTCCAAACCAAAAAAAAAATTATTTTCTGTGTTTGTGAATTGTGTGCGCAGTAGCCGCACGTGCATCAACAAAGTAGTGCCAAGCGTGCGCCTGTGTCATAAGTAAAGGGCCGGCAGGCTTGACCGTTAAGGGTGCTGTAACCCCCGAAAGTACACTCCAGTCCAAACCTAAAAAAAAATTATTTTCTGTGTTTGTGAATTGTGTGCGCAGTAGCCGCACGTGCATCAACAAAGTAGTGCCAAGCGTGCGCCTGTGTCATAAGTAAAGGGCCGGCTGGCTTGACCGTTAAAGGGTGCTGTAACCCCCGAAAGTACACTCCAGTCCAAACCAAAAAAAAATTATTTTCTGTGTTTGTGAATTGTGTGCGCAGTAGCCGCACGTGCATCAACAAAGTAGTGCCAAGCGTGCGCCTGTGTCATAAGTAAAGGGCCGGCTGGCTTGACCGTTAAGGGTGCTGTAACCCCCGAAAGTACACTCCAGTCCAAACCTAAAAAAAAAATATTTTCTGTGTTTGTGAATTGTGTGCGCAGTAGCCGCACGTGCATCAACAAAGTAGTGCCAAGCGTGCGCCTGTGTCATAAGTAAAGGGCCGGCTGGCTTGACCGTTAAGGGTGCTGTAACCCCCGAAAGTACACTCCAGTCCAAACCAAAAAAAAAATTATTTTCTGTGTTTGTGAATTGTGTGCGCAGTAGCCGCACGTGCATCAACAAAGTAGTGCCAAGCGTGCGCCTGTGTCATAAGTAAAGGGCCGGCTGGCTTGACCGTTAAGGGTGCTGTAACCCACGAAAGTACACTCCAGTCCAAACCAAAAAAAAAATTATTTTCTGTGTTTGTGAATTGTGTGCACTGTGGCTGCACGTGCATCAACAAAGGAGCAGCGCCAAGCGTGCGCCTGTGTCCCATAAGTAAAGAGCCAGCTGGCTCATTTCTTAAAGGGTGGTGTAACCCACAAAGTGCACTACTCTCCAGCAAAAATAAAATAATATTTTCTGTGTTTGTGTGCGCTTTAGCCGCACGTATATACATCAATATAACATAAATGGAGGACCAAACTTTCTCCGATAAAAATAAAATAGGGAAAGATCAAGAACCTCTTCCTCCTAGTGCTGTTGCTGCTGCTGGGAGTTGTTCATCATCCCAGAGAGGAAGTAGGAACATCACTACTTTTACAAAATAATTGACCCTCCAACAGTCCCTAGCGATGAGGATGAAGTACGACAGCAGTCATCCTGAAGCAAAACGTATAACTGAGGCCTTGACTGCTATGTTGGTGTTAGACGTGCGTCCGGTATCCGACATTAGTGCAGTGGGATTTAGACAATTGATGGAGGTAGTGTGTCCTCGGTTCCAAATCCCGTCTAGATTCCACCTGCATCCTCAAAGCAGCAGCGACAAGCGTGCGTCTGTCTTTTAAAGGGTGGTGACACCCTCAAAGTGTGCTACACAAACAATTAAAATATTGTTCTTTTTTTTCTGTCTTTGTGAATTGTGTGGGCTGTAGCCGCACCTGCATCCTTAAAGCAGCAGCGACAAGCGTGCGTCTGTCTGTTAAAGGGTGGTGACACCCTCAAAGTGTGCTACACAAACAATTAAAATATTGTTATTTTTTCTGTCTTTGTGAATTGTGTGGGCTGTAGCCGCACCTGCATCCTTAAAGCAGCAGCGACAAGCGTGCGTCTGTCTGTTAAAGGGTGGTGACACCCTCAAAGTGTGCTACACAAACAATTAAAATATTGTTCTTTTTTCTGTCTTTGTGAATTGTGTGGGCTGTAGCCGCACCTGCATCCTTAAAGCAGCAGCGACAAGCGTGCGTCTGTCTGTTAAAGGGTGGTGACACCCTCAAAGTGTGCTACACAAACAATTAAAATATTGTTCTTTTTTTTTTGGTCTTTGTGAAATGTGTGGGCTGTAGCCGCACCTGCATCCTTAAAGCAGCAGCAACAAGTGTGCGTCTGTCTGTTAAAGGGTGGTGACACCCTCAAAGTGTTCTACACAAACAATTAAAATATTGTTCTTTTTTTTTCGGTCTTTGTGAAATGTGTGGGCTGTAGCCGCACCTGCATCCTTAAAGCAGCAGCGACAAGCGTGCGTCTGTCTGTTAAAGGGTGGTGTAACTCTCAAAGTGTTCCAAAAAATAAAAAACTATTTTTTTAATGTGTTTGTGACTTGTGTGCGATGTAGCCACACTTGCATCCTCAAAGCAGCAGCGACAAGCGTGCGTCTGTCTGTTAAAGGGTGGTGACACCCTCAAAGTGTGCTACACAAACAATTAAAATATTGTTCTATTTTTTTTGGTCTTTGTGAAATGTGTGGGCTGTAGCCGCACCTGCATCCTTAAAGCAGCAGCGACAAGCGTGCGTCTGTCTGTTAAAGGGTGGTGTAACTCTCAAAGTGTTCCAAAAAATAAAAAACTATTTTTTTAATGTGTTTGTGACTTGTGTGCGATGTAGCCACACTTGCATCCTCAAAGCAGCAGCGACAAGCGTGTGTCTGTCTGTTAAAGGATTACATCGGTGACAGCATCCAAGTAGGCATGTCAGACAGTCCGTACCTGTACTGGCAGGAAAAAGAAGCAATTTGGAGGTCCCTGTACAAACTGGCTCTATTTTACCTGAGTTGCCCCCCCTCCAGTGTGTACTCCGAAAGAGTGTTTAGTGCAGCCGGGAACCTTGTCAGCGAAAGGCGTAGGAGGTTGCTTCCACAAAATGTGGAGAAGATGATGTTCATAAAATGAATTATCAACTCTTCCAGGGAGACCAGCCTCCAGAACGTACAGAGGGACCTGTGGTTCCAGCAGGGACGAATTAATACTCTGTGAGGATGAGGATGTACACACTGAAGAGGGTGAGGAATCGGTGGATGAGGAGGATGAGGATGACATCTTGCCTCCGTAGAGCCAGTTTGTGCAGGGACACATTAATTGCCAGCTTGTTTTGTGGGGGCCCAAACGAACCAATCATTTCAGCCACAGTTGTGTGGCAGACCCTGGCGCTGAAATGATTGATTTGTGAAAGTGTGCATGTCCTGTTTATACAACATAAGGGTGGGTGGGAGGGCCCAAGGACAATTCCATCTTGCACTTCTTTTTTTTCTTTGCATTATGTACAGTTTGGGGCCTAGTTTTTCTAACTGCCATCCTGTCTGCCACTGCAGTGTCACTCCTAGATGGGTCACGTGTTTGTGCCGCCCACTCGTGTCGCTTAGCATAGTCATCCAGCTACCTCGGTGCAACCTTTTGGACATGAAAACACTATTGTGAGGTGTGAGGTGTTCAGAATAGACTGGAAATGAGTGGAAATTAAGGTTATTGAGGTTAATAATAGCATAGGAGCAGAGAAACCAACAAATTCTGTGATTTTAGCTGTTTTTATGCTTTTTTAAAAAAAAATACAGATCCAAAACACAAAACCCAGAACCCAAAACACGGAAGGGTGGTTTTGCAAAACCAATCCAGATCCAAAACCAAAACACAAAACACGAAAAGTGGCCGGTGCACACCCCTAATAACAACTGTGTTACATTTGTACCCTGGCATCGCTAAATGTAATATCTGGGTTCCAATTTGCTCCTAATTTGAAATGAGGCCTATTATGAATAGAGCAATGCCGGTTGCATTATGTGTTTTTATGTAATGAAGTATATTTGATAAAAATTACACTTAAAAACCTTATCTGGAAGACTCCATGCCCAAAATATTCTGAATATTACAACTCGGCCCTCAGGACCCCACACAGTTCATGTTTTCCAGGTTACCCAGCAGGTGCACAGGTGTAGGCATTACTCACTGACATGTTTTCCAGGTCACCCAGCAGGTGCACAGGTGTAGTCATTACTCACTGACACATTTTCCAGGTCACCAAGCAGGTGCACAGGTGTAGGCATTACTCACTGACATGTTTTCCAGGTCACCCAGCAGGTGCACAGGTGTAGTCATTACTCACTGACACGTTTTCCAGGTCACCCAGCAGGTGCACAGGTGTAGTCATTACTCACTGACACATTTTAAAAAACCCACAGGTAAAGCTAATTATAACACTTGTGATTCTGTGAGGAGACCTGAAGAACATGCACTGTTTGGGTTTGCCTTTTATCAGTATGATTAAAGTTATAACACCCCATGATGAAAATGCCCTAAGTAGCATTACACCCATCCCAGGCCTGGCATTGTCAGGTCGGCATAATCACTATAGACATAGCGAGTGACCTCCCATACTGAACCTGCAGAGCAGCAAAACCCTATATAATGGCCGGATTGTGAGCCAGAAATAAGAGGGAATGCGATAAATATTGCGGATACTGTGCCTGCGCCAAAGTAAGAAATTTACAACGAAGCATGCACCAAGTTGGTATAGCCACATGGACAGAGGGCGGCCGCCTGATTCAGAGATGGACGGTAAGCAAGGGCAGGGAAGCAGCTGTGCAGTACGTGTGCTTGATCATACACGTGACAGTATTGTGGGCATGTGACCCGGCTTCTGTGCTAGGTGGCAGCTTGTGGACAGATATTGGACATCTGTGTCAGAAGGATATATGGTACCCAGCAAGGAAAAGGTGCAGCTCCAGGTTCTGATGACGGTTGGGGCTGTGGATATAAAAGCATATGCAGGATAGGCGTCCCTATGCAGATGAGGGGTTAATTCTTTGGGCACAGGTTCACCTTTATTATTAAATTATTATTCCCTAAGGACATTAGTGTGAGGGGTCCTTGGTTGGTGGGACTCTGTGTCCAAAGTGCAAAAGACACTGCTCCAGAAATATCATTTGTTTCCAAACAATTAAGCCGGGATGCATCAAGCAGCGCATTTTTAATCTGATACATCCTGCCAGTGATCGCATGCATTGCAATTAAAATCACAAAGGACAGTTCTTCCAAATCTGAGGCCGTGGGGGACACTGGGAGGCAGAGGTGCTTTAAGAGAGAACGGGGCCTGTGTGCAGGCTCCAATCGGGCCCCCTCCTCTCCAGTGTGCAGTAGACTCATTGTGCCAGAGTCTACTGCACATGTGCAGGGCTCCAGGAACATGGCACCCACGACACATTCCCATAGACATCTCTACTGCACATGTGCAGGGCTTCAGGAACATGGCACCCACAACACATTCCCATAGACATCTCTACTGCACATGTGCAGGGCTCCAGGAACATGGCACCCACGACACATTCCCGTAGGCATCTCTACTGCACATGTGCAGGGCTCCAGGAACATGGCACCCACGACACATTCCCGTAGACATCTCTACTGCACATGTGCAGGGCTCCAGGAACATGGCACCCATGACACATTCCCGTAGACATCTCTACTGCACATGTGCAGGGCTACAGGAACATGGCACTCACGACACATTCCCGTAGACATCTCTACTGCACATGTGCAGGGCTCCAGGAACATGGCACCCACAACACATTCCCGTAGACATCTCTACTGCACATGTGCAGGGCTCCAGGAACATGGCACCCACGACACATTCCCGTAGACATCTCTACTGCACATGTGCAGGGCTCCAGGAACATGGCACCCACGACACATTCCCGTAGACATCTCTACTGCACATGTGCAGGGCTCCAGGAACATGGCACCCATGACACACTCCCGTACACATCTCTACTGCACATGTGCAGGGCTCCAGGAACATGGCACCCACGACACATTCCCGTAGACATCTCTACTGCACATGTGCAGGGCTCCAGGGACATGGCACCCACGACACATTCCCGTAGACATCTCTACTGCACATGTGCAGGGCTCCAGGAACCTGCCACCCACGACACATTCCCGTAGACATCTCTACTGCACATGTGCAGGGCTCCAGGAACATGGCACCCACGACACATTCCCGTAGACATCTCTACTGCACATGTGCAGGGCTCCAGGAACATGGCACCCACGACACATTCCCGTAGACATCTCTACTGCACATGTGCAGGTCTCCAGGAACATGGCACCCATGACACATTCCCATAGACATCTCTACTGCACATGTGCAGGGCTCCTGGAACATGGCACCCACAACACATTCCCGTAGACATCTCTACTGCACATGTGAAGGGCTCCAGGAACATGGCACCCACGACACATTCCCGTAGACATCTCTACTGCACATGTGCAGGGCTCCAGGAACATGGCACCCACGACACATTCCCATAGACATCTCTACTGCACATGTGCAGGGCTCCAGGAACATGGCACCCACGACACACTCCCATAGACATCTCTACTGCACATGTGCAGGGCTCCAGGAACATGGCACCCACTACACATTCCCGTAGACATCTCTACTGCACATGTGCGAATCACCGGGGAAATACCAGCGTTGGCCTGATGGAGAGGTAAGTATATTTAATTTGGCATAGGGTGTGCTGTGTGGGCCCCCCTGGACCCAGAGACCCCCGCACACCTTGCACCCACTATAAATACGACTCTGCTGGGAGGGAACCTATTGGATCCCTCTCTGGGAATTATGTGGTAAAAAGCCCATAAACTTCTAATAGACATTGCTTATGGGGTACAAGCTCCGCTTTCTAGAGCTTATGGGGAATTCAATCAAACATCCGAAATGGGGCAGTTTTGGGAGTTTTGACCACATCCTGGGTTTGATGGATCCCATCCTTAATGTTTTATTGATATAACAATTTTGAGGTGATAATAAAAATGGATGTTTCCCTGTAAATAATGCAGGTCGCTACCTACTTCCTCAGATAATGTGAACATTATGCTATTATGGGTGGACAGAATCTGGGCTTTGAACTAATACTGAGATTTTTTTCGAAAAAACAAATATAATTAATTTTAGTTACTGTGCACAGAGACGTCCATTCTGCCAGAACCCTAGATGGTGATAAAACATTGCTTGTTAATAATACGTTTACTAGGAGCAGTGTCTTTTTCATTTTGGACACAAAGAGGTAAATTTACTAAAGTGAGAGTTGTTAGAAGTGGAGATGTTGCCCATTTCAACCAATCAAAATCTACTTAACATTTACCTAGCACCTTCTAGAAGATAATAGCTAGAATCTGATTGGTTGCTATGGGCAACATCTCCACTTCTAAAAATTCTCACTTTAGTTAATTTACCCCAAAGTCCGACTAACCAGGGATCCCTCACACTAATATTATTCAAGAATAAGTTTTGGATATTACAAGTGAAACAGCGCCCAATGAGTTAACACCACGTACTCTTTATACTGTACGCTAAGGGGATCCTGGTTTCCCCTTCAGCTTAGCAGCAATACTCACTAGGAAACCGCTATCCAAGGGAGTGGGGCGGACATTGCACCTCACTATTTCCCATAACTAGGTAACCTGCCACCGCCATACTTAATAACAGATGAGAAATGCATGAGGCTCAGAATATGGCCCATTGTGACCAGGTAATGATTGTATAAAGCATTGGAGTTGCTGTAACTTACATGTTTCCTGTAATTTTTTTCTTGCAGGAACAGGATTGTTGTGGGCATCAGCTCCAGGTCTGCAGAATCCGACCTCAAGTGGTTGATGACATTTCTCACCTCAGAATTTAAAGAGCTCATCTCAGATGTGAGGTATCTTTCAATCACCAACAAAAACCGATTTTCATGGGAAGATGTGGTGAAGAGCTGCCATGTTGGGATTCTGTATCACACCAAACACCAGGGACGGCTCAATGTGGTTGATATTGATGGAGCGTTATATGACGCGGAACTCTATTACCTGTCTGCTACTCTAGGTTAGACCCGTCTGTTATCTCTCCTCCTCATTGTCTATTATACAGGTTGAGTCTCCCATATCCAAAATGCTTGGGACCAGGGGTATTTTGGATATCGGAATATTCCGTATTATGGAATATTTGTATACCATAATGAGATCTTGGGAATGGGACCCAAATCTGTACACAAAATGCAATTCTGTATTATATACACCCTATACACAAAGCCTGAAGGTAATTTTATACAATATTTGTAATAATTTTGTGCTTCAAACAAAGTTTGTATACATTGACCCATCAAAGAACAAATGTTTTACTATCTCAGTCATCCTCAAAACATTGCATATTTTGGAATATTTGGATATGGGAGACACAACCTATATGTGGCTGTCATATCCATATTCCCACATTCCTCCAACTGTCTCTGCACAATATGGGTAATTACATGACACGCAAATGATAGAAATAGATAATACATTAGTATTTGCCCATATCCATTATATCACAGAGGAAAAATAATACTAGAATGTAGTCTGGGCAGAGATGGTTTATGATGTTGATGTTTTTTTGTTCAAAACGAACAGATTATTATTTTTTTTTCAAGGCAGATTGTGATTTGTTTAATACCCCTTTTAGATTTATAAAAATACCTGAAACTGTGCTTGTGAGAACTGAGGGCCTGATTCACACCCGGTCGCAAGCGCTGAGCACTCGCAACTGGGTCGATGGTGGCCCAGAGCGCATGATGGAGCCGGCTCCGTCGTGCGCATGCACGAGACCCAGATAGCAACGGGCAAACCGTCATTCCGGGTCTCGCACCAAAGGGGGCGTGCTTTCGATGTTGAGTGACAGCACACCCCCTTTGGTGGGCGGGCCGGGGGGGTTGGCTGCCCAAATGGAGGCGTTCCCATGGGAACGCCTTCCATTTGGGCCCGGCCCCACTGACATGACACGTGATGTCAGAGGAGAGATTCCGGCTCTGTTAGAGCCAAAATATCTCTGGGGCTTGCGGCAATGAGACCCTACCACAAGGGTCTCGTCACAAGCCCGATGGTCACGATGGTCTTGACCATCGCGACCATCTTCCTTGCTGCGCGCTATAGCTGTGGATGGTCACCCACAGCTATTCGAGCGGCCAGGAGGCCGTTCTAAAAAAAAAAAAGACTGATTCAGAGCGATCGGGTCTGAATCGGGCCCAGAGACTGCAGTATAATTCCTCGTCAGTGTGTTGTGCCTTGCTCAGCTTATTGAACCAGATTGTACTCAGCTTTATATTGCAGTAGCATTAGGTGGGATTGGTTTGTTTGTTTCCAGCGTCCGGCTCTGAATCAGGGCCTCAGTTCAGGTTCCACTCAAAAACACAATACAAGGAAACAAATTGCAGGTGCACTCTAACTACTAAGAATAATGATTGGCAAAATAATTTTGACACACTGTATGATTAACATGGAGTATAATGAGGTTCTTAGTACATGTTTATCCAAAAATGCTTGCCCATTCCCCACGTCCTGGTGAGCACCATCAGATGGGTCCCTAACATCCCTAATATAAGAGGCGCTCCCATGCTGATTAAAAATGCCTAAGGGCAAACGAGAGGTGTGCTAATGGGTTTTGTATAAAAGATCTACACTAAAAAGGTTGACAATGTTTAGATAGACCCAAAATGATAAACATTCAATAGGTAGATGGGGACAAAAAAAAGACAACCTGTTGACCTTTTATACCAGTCTCTCCTCATCCATGACTACCATTTGTGTGTTGACCTTTAGCCTCTCTACCATTTGAGGTCTATCCAGATATTGTGGACTTTTTTAGTGCGGATCTAGTGACCCATCACACTATTTGTGCCGTTAATTAGTAGCAGTGTAATATTACAGAGCTGGGTCTGACCTGGCAGTGTTACTGTGCATGGACAGCTGTCCTCACCAGCCCATCACACTATTGGTCTCACTAATTAGTAGCAGTGTAATATTACAGTGCTGGGTGTGACCTGGAAGTGTTACTGTGCATGGACAGCTGTCCTCACCAGACCTATCACACTATTTGTGTCACTAATTAGTAGCAGTGTAATATTACAGTGCTGGATGTGACCTGGCAGTGTTACTGTGCATGGACAGCTGTCCCCAACAGCCCCATCACACTATTTGTGTCACTAATTAGTAGCAGTGTAATATTACAGTGCTGGGTGTGACCTGGCGGTGTTACTGTGTATGTACAGTTGTCCTCACCAGCCCATCACACTATTTGTGTCACTAATTAGTAGCAGTGTAATATTACAGAGCTGGGTCTGACCTGGCAGTGTTACTGTGCATGGACAGCTGTCCTCACCAGCCCCATCACACTATTTGTGTCACTAATTAGTAGCAGTGTAATATTACAGTGCTGGGTGTGACCTGGCAGTGTTATACCCCTTTTACACTGGAGCTAAAACCCGGGTTTTTGAAGGGTTAACCCTGCCAGCTCCCTGGTGTAAAAGGGCAGAGAGTTGGATAGCCGGGTCGATTGAGCCGGCAATCCAACCCGGGTAACTAGCAGGGTTTAACACGGTCGTAGCCCGTGAAACTCTGCTTTGGGAACAGCGCACTCCGGGTCACGATGACCTGGAGTGCACTGCTAGCCGGCCGAGTGGTCCAGCTTCAGTGGCGCTTGGAGATGACGTCATCTCCAAGCATCCACTTTCACTCCGCAAAAGCCGGGTCTATGCAGACCCGACTGCGGTGTGAGCGGCGCTGAATCGGGAATATCCCGAGTCAGCGCCGGCAAAATTTAGGGTCTGATCTGGATAGGAACTTTGTTCCAACTCCTGGTCAGACCTGGAATTTAGGTGGAAAAGGGGTATTACTGTGCATGGACAGCTGTCCCCACCAGCCCCATCACTCTATTTGTGTCTCTAATTAGCAGCAGTGTAATATTACAGTGCTGGGTGTGACCTGGCAGTGTTACTGTGCATGGACAGCTGTCCCCACCAGCCCCATCACTCTATTTGTGTCTCTAATTAGTAGCAGTGTAATATTCCAGTGCTGGGTGTGACCTGGCAGTGTTACTGTGCATGGACAGCTGTCCCCACCAGCCCCATCACTCTATTTGTGTCTCTAATTAGCAGCAGTGTAATATTACAGTGCTGGGTGTGACCTGGCAGTGTTACTGTGCATAGACAGCTGTCCCCACCAGCCCGGTCACACTATTTGTGTCTCTTATTAGTAGCAGTGTAATATTACAGTGCTGGGTGTGACCTGGCAGTGTTAATGTGCATAGACAGCTGTCCCCACCAGCCCCGTCACACTATTTGTGTTACTAATTAGTAGCAGTGTAATATTACAGTGCTGGGTGTGACCTGGCAGTGTTACTGTGCATGGACAGCTGTCCTCATCATCCCTCTCACACTATTTGTGTCACTAATTAGTAGCAGTGTAATATTACAGAGCTGGGTATGAACTTGCAGTGTTACTGTGCATGGAGAGCCGTCCTCACCAGCCCCATCACACTATTTGTGTCACTAATTTGTAGCAGTGTAATATTACACTGCTGGGTGTGACCTGGCGGTGTTACTGTGCATGGACAGTTATCCTTACCAGCCCCATCACACTATTTGTGTCACTAATTAGTAGCAGTGTAATATTACAGTGCTGGGTGTGACCTCGCAGTATTACTGTGCATGGACAGCTGTCCCCACCAGCCCCATCACACTTTTTGTGTCACTAATTAGTAGCAGTATAATATTACAGTGCTGGGTGTGACCTGGCGGTGTTACTTTGCATGGACAGCTGTCCTCACCAGCCCCATCACACTATTTGTGTCACTAATTAGTAGCAGTATAATATTACAGTGTTGGGTGTGACCTGGTAGTGTTACTGTGCTTGGACAGCTGTCCTCACCGGCCCCATCACACTATTTGTGTGACTAATTAGTAGCAGTGTAATATTACAGAGCTGGGTGTGACCTGGCGGTGTTACTGTGCATAGACAGCTGTCCTCACCAGCCCCATCACACTATTTGTGTCACTAATTAGTAGCAGTATAATATTACAGTGTTGGGTGTGACCTGGCAGTGTTACTGTGCATGGACAGCTGTCCTCACCGGCCCCATCACACTATTTGTGTGACTAATTAGTAGCAGTGTAATATTACAGAGCTGGGTGTGACCTGGCAGTGTTACTGTGTATGTAGAGCTGTCCCCACCAGCCCCATCACCTATTTGTGTCACTAATTAGTAGCAGTGTAATATTACAGTGCTGGGTGTGACCTGGCGGTGTTACTCTGCATAGACAGCTGTCCCCACCAGGCCCGTCACACTATTTGTGTCACTAATTAGTAGCAGTGTAATATTACAGTGCTGGGTGTGACCTGGCGGTGTTACTCTGCATAGACATCTGTCCCCACCAGCCCCGTCACACTATTTGTGTCACTAATTAGTAGCAGTATAATATTACAGTGCTGGGTCTGACCTGGCAGTGTTACTTTGCATGGACAGCTGTCCCGACCAGCCCCATCACACTATTTGTGTCACTAATTAGTAGCAGTGTAATATTATATTACAGTGCTGGGTGTGACCTGGCAGTGTTACTGTGCATGGACAGCTGTCCTCACCAGCCCTATCACACTATTTGTGTCACTAATTAGTAGCAGTGCAATATTACAGAGCTGGGTCTGAACTAGAAGTGATACTGTGCATGGACAGCTGTCCTCACCAGCCCCATCACACTATTTGTGTCACTAATTAGTAGCAGTGTGATATTACAGTGCTGGGTGTGACCTGGCAGTGTTACTTTGCATGGACAGCTGTCCTCACCAGCCCATCACACTATTGGTCTCACTAATTAGTAGCAGTGTAATATTACAGTGCTGGGTGTGACCTGGCAGTGTTACTGTGCATGGACAGCTGTCCCCACCAGCCCTATCACACTATTTGTGTCACTAATTAGTAGCAGTGTAATATTACAGTGCTGGGTGTGACCTGGCAGTGTTACTGTGCATGTACAGCTGTCCCCACCAGCCCGGTCACACTATTTGTGTCTCTAATTAGTAGCAGTGTAATATTACAGTGCTGGGTGTGACCTGGCAGTGTTAATGTGCCTAGACAGCTGTCCCCACCAGCCCCGTCACACTATTTGTGTCACTAATTAGTAGCAGTGTAATATTACAGTGCTGGGTGTGACCTGGCGGTGTAACTTTGCATGGACAGCTGTCCTCACCAGCCCCATCACACTATTTGTGTCTCTAATTAGCAGCAGTGTAATATTACAGTGCTGGGTGTGACCTGGCGGTGTTACTGTGCATGGACAGCTGTCCTCACCAGCCCCATCACACTTTTTGTGTCACTAATTAGTAGCAGTGTAATATTACAGTGCTGGGTGTGACCTGGCGGTGTAACTTTGCATGGACAGCTGTCCTCACCAGCCCCATCACACTATTTGTGTCACTAATTAGTAGCAGTGAAATATTACAGTGCTGGGTGTGACCTGGCGGTGTTACTTTGCATGGACAGCTGTCGCCACCAGCCCTATCACACTATTTGTGTCACTAAATTAGTAGCAGTGTGATATTACAGTGCTGGGTGTGACCTGGCAGTGTTACTGTGCATGGACAGCTGTCCCCACCAGCCCTATTACACTATTTGTGTCACTAATTAGTAGCAGTGTAATATTACAGTGCTGGGTGTGACCTGGCAGTATTACTGTGTATCTACAGCTGTCCTCACCAGCCCATCACACTATTGGTCTCACTAATTAGTAGCAGTGTAATATTACAGTGCTGAGTGTGACCTGGAAGTGTTACTGTGCATGGACAGCTGTCCTCACCAGCCCTATCACACTATTTGTGTCACTAATTAGTAGAAGTGTAATATTACAGTGCTGGGTGTGACCTGGCAGTGTTACTGTGCATGGACAGCTGTCCTCACCAGCCCCATCACACTATTTGTGTCTCTAATTAGCAGCAGTGTAATATTACAGTGCTGGGTGTGACCTGGCAGTGTTATTGTGTATTGACAGCTGTCTTCACCAGGCCCATCACACTATTTGTGCCGCTAATTAGTAGCAGTGTAATATTACAGTGCTGGATGTGACCTGGTGGTGTTACTGTGCATGGACAGCTGTCCCCACCAGCCCCATCACACTATTTGTGTCACTAATTAGTAGCAGTATAATATTACAGTGTTGGGTGTGACCTGGCAGTGTTACTGTGCATGGACAGCTGTCCTCACCGGCCCCATCACACTATTTGTGTGACTAATTAGTAGCAGTGTAATATTACAGAGCTGGGTGTGACCTGGCGGTGTTACTGTGCATAGACAGCTGTCCTCACCAGCCCCATCACACTATTTGTGTCACTAATTAGTAGCAGTGTAATATTACAGTGTTGGGTGTGACCTGGCAGTGTTACTGTGCATGGACAGCTGTCCTCACCGGCGCCATCACACTATTTGTGTGACTAATTAGTAGCAGTGTAATATTACAGAGCTGGGTGTGACCTGGCGGTGTTACTGTGTATGTAGAGCTGTCCCCACCAGCCCCATCACCTATTTGTGTCACTAATTAGTAGCAGTGTAATATTACAGTGCTGGGTGTGACCTGGCGGTGTTACTCTGTATAGACAGCTGTCCCCACCAGCCCCGTCACACTATTTGTGTCACTAATTATTAACAGTGTAATATTACAGTGCTGGGTGTGACTTGGCGGTGTTACTCTGCATAGACATCTGTCCCCACCAGCCCCGTCACACTATTTGTGTCACTAATTAGTAGCAGTATAATATTACAGTGCTGGGTGTGACCTGGCAGTGTTACTGTGCATGGACAGCTGTCCTCACCAGCCCTATCACACTATTTGTGTCACTAATTAGTAGCAGTGTAATATTACAGAGCTGGGTCTGAACTAGAAGTGATACTGTGCATGGACAGCTGTCCTCACCAGCCCCATCACACTATTTGTGTCACTAATTAGTAGCAGTGTAATATTACAGTGCTGGGTGTGACCTGGCAGTGTTACTGTGCATGGACAGCTGTCCTCACCAGCCCCATCACACTATTTGTGTCACTAATTAGTAGCAGTGTAATATTACAGTGCTGGGTGTGACCTGGCGGTGTTACTTTGCATGGACAGCTGTCCTCACCAGCCCTATCACACTATTTGTGTCACTAATTAGTAGCAGTGTAATATTACAGTGCTGGGTGTGACCTGGCAGTGTTACTGTGCATGGACAGCTGTCCTCACCAGCCCTATTACACTATTTGTGTCACTAATTAGTAGCAGTGTAATATCACAGTGCTGGGTGTGACCTGGCAGTGTTACTGTGCATGGACAGCTGTCACTACCAGCCCCATCACACTATTTGTGGCAGTGATTAGTAGCAGTGTAATATTACAGTGCTGGGTATAACCGGGCAGTGTTACTGTGCATGTACAGCTGTCTCCACCAGCCCCATCACACTATTTGTATTACTAATTAGTAGGGGTGTGCACCGGCCACTTTTCGTGTTTTGGTTTTGGATCTGGATCTTTCTTCGTGTTTTGGATCTGGATCGGTTTTGCCAAAACCACCCTTCCGTGTTTTGGGTTCTGGGTTTTGTGTTTTGGATCTGTATTTTTTTGAAAAAAAGCATAAAAACAGCTAAAATCACAGAATTTGTAGGTGTTTCTGCTCCTATGCTATTTATTAACCTCAATAACCTTAATTTCCACTCATTTCCAGTCTATTCTGAACACCTCACATCTCACAATATTGTTTTTATGTCCAAAAGGTTGCACCGTGGTAGCTGGATGACTATGCTAAGCGACACGAGTGGGCGGCACAAACACGTGACCCATCTAGGCATGAAACTGCAGTGGCAGACAGGATGGCAGTTTGAAAAACTAGGCCCCAAACTGTACATAATGCAAAGAAAAAAAAGAGGTGCAAGATGGAATTGTCCTTGGGCCCTCCCACCCACCGTTATGTTGTATAAACAGGACATGCACACTTTAACAAACCAATCATTTCAGCGCCAGGGTCTGCCACACAACTGTGGCTGAAATGATTGGTTCGTTTGAGCCCCCACAAAACAAGCTGGCAATTAATCTGTCCCTGCACAAACTGGTTCTACGGAGGCAAGATGTCATCCTCATCCTCCTCATCCACCGATTCCTCACCCTCTTCAGTGTGTACATCCTCATCCTCACCGAGTATTAATTCGTCCCCGCTGGAATCCACAACCACAGGTCCCTCTGTACGTTCTGGAGGCTGGTCTCCCTGGAAGAGTTGATAATTCATTTTATGAACATCATCTTCTCCACATTTTGTGGAAGCAACCTCCTATGCCTTTCGCTGACAAGGTTCCCGGCTGCACTAAACACTCTTTCGGAGTACACACTGGAGGGGGGCAACTCAGGTAAAATAGAGCCAGTTTGTACAGGGACCTCCAAATTGCTTCTTTTTCCTGCCAGTACAGGTACGGACTGTCTGACATGCCTACTTGGATGCTGTCACCGATGTAATCCTTTAACAGACAGACGCACGCTTGTCGATGCTGCTTTAAGGATGCAAGTGCGGCTACAGCCCACACATTTCACAAAGACAGTAAAAAAAAGATGAATATTTTTATTGTTTGTGGAGCGCACTTTGAGGGTTACACCACCCTTTAACAGGCAGACGCACGCTTGTCGCTGCTGCGTGGAGGATGCAAGTGCGGCTACAGCCCACACAATTCACAAAGACAGAAAAAAGAAGAATATTTTTATTGTTTGTGTAGCACACTTTGAGGGTGTCACCACCCTTTAACAGACAGACGCATGCTTGTCGCTGCTGCTTTGAGGACAGTATCATATGGAGTGACAGTAGACTTGTCAGAAATTGTTGGCACGTCCTTCAGTCCGGACCAGATGTCCAAACCAGCCCTTGACTTATGACACAGGCGCACACTTGGCGCTGCTACTATGTTGATGCACGTGCGGCTACATCGCACACAAGTCAAAAACACATTAAAAAAATAGTTTTTTATTTTTTGGAGCACTTTGAGGGTTACACCACCCTTTAACAGACAGATGCACGCTTGTCGCTGCTGCTTTGAGGATGCAAGTGCGGCTATAGCCCACACAATTCACAAAGACAGAAAAAAGAAGAATATTTTTATTGTTTGTGTAGCACACTTTGAGGGTGTCACCACCCTTTAACAGACAGACGCACGCTTGTCGCTGCTGCTTTGAGGATGCAAGTGCGGCTACAGCCCACACAATTCACAAAGACAGAAAAAAGAAGAATATTTTTATTGTTTGTGTAGCACACTTTGAGGGTGTCACCACCCTTTAACAGACAGACGCACGCTTGTCGCTGCTGCTTTGAGGATGCAAGTGCGGCTACAGCCCACACAATTCACAAAGACAGAAAAAGAAGAATATTTTTATTGTTTGTGTAGCACACTTTGAGGGTGTCACCACCCTTTAACAGACAGACGCACGCTTGTCGCTGCTGCTTTGAGGATGCAAGTGCGGCTACAGCCCACACAATTCACAAAGACAGAAAAAAAAGAACAATATTTTTATTGTTTGTGTAGCACACTTTGAGGGTGTCACCCCCCTTTAACAGAAAGACGCACGCTTGTTGCTGCTGCTTTAAGGATGCAGGTGCGGCTACAGCCCACACATTTCACAAAGACAGAAAAAAAAAGAACAATATTTTTATTGTTTGTGTAGCACACTTTGAGGGTGTCACCACCCTTTAACAGACAGATGCACGCTTGTCGCTGCTGCTTTGAGGATGCAGGTGGAATCTAGATGGGATTTGGAACCGGGGACACACTACCTCCATCAATTGTCTAAATCCCACTGCACTAATGGCGGATACCGGACGCACGTCTAACACCAACATAGCAGTCAAGGCCACAGTTATACGTTTTGCTTCAGGATGACTGCTGTCGTACTTCATCCTCATCGCTAGGGACTGTTGGAGGGTCAATTGTCTAGTAAAAGTAGTGATGTTCCTACTTCCTCTCTGGGATGATGAACAACTCCCAGCAGCAGCAACAGCACTAGGAGGAAGTGGTTCTTGATCTTTCCCTATTTTATTTTTATCGGAGAAAGTTTGGTCCTCCATTTATGTTATATTGATATATACGTGCGGCTAAAGCGCACACAAACACAGAAAATATTTTTTTATTTTTGCTGGAGAGTAGTGCACTTTGTGGGTTACACCACCCTTTAAGAAATGAGCCAGCCGGCTCTTTACTTATGGGACACAGGCGCACGCTTCGCGCTGCTCCTTTGTTGATGCACGTGCAGCCACAGTGCACACAAGTCACAAACACAGAAAATATATATTTTTTTGGTTTGGACTGGAGTGTACTTTGGGGGTTACAGCACCCTTTAACGGTCAAGCCAGCCGGCCCTTTACTTATGACACAGGTGCACGCTTGGCACTACTTTGTTGATGCACGTGCGGCTACTGCGCACACAATTCACAAACACAGAAAATATATATTTTTTTGGACTGGAGTGTACTTTGGGGGTTACATCACCCTTTAACGGTCAAGCCAGCCGGCCCTTTACTTATGACACAGGCGCACGCTTGGCACTACTTTGTTGATGCACGTGCGGCTACTGCGCACACAATTCACAAACACAGAAAATATATATTTTTTTGGACTGGAGTGTACTTTGGGGGTTACAGCACCCTTTAACGGTCAAGCCAGCCGGCCCTTTACTTATGACACAGGCGCACGCTTGGCACTACTTTGTTGATGCACGTGCTGCTACTGCGCACACAATTCACAAACACAGAAAATAATTTTTTTTTTGGTTTGGACTGGAGTGTACTTTGGGGGTTACAGCACCCTTTAACGGTCAAGCCAGCTGGCCCTTTACTTATGACACAGGCGCACGCTTGGCACTACTTTGTTGATGCACGTGCGGCTACTGCGCAAACAATTCACAAACACAGAAAATATATATTTTTTTGGATTGGACTGGAGTGTACTTTGGGGGGTTACAGCACCCTTTAAAGGTCAAGCCAGCCGGCCCTTTAGTTATGACACAGGCGCACGCTTGGCACTACTTTGTTGATGCACGTGCGGCTACTGTGCACACAATTCACAAACACAGAAAATATTTTTTTTTTTGGTTTGGACTGGAGTGTACTTTGGGGGTTACAGCACCCTTTAACGGTCAAGCCAGCCGGCCCTTTACTTATGACACAGGCGCACGCTTGGCACTACTTTGTTGATGCACGTGCGGCTACTGCGCACACAATTCACAAACACAGAAAATAATTTTTTTTTTGGTTTGGACTGGAGTGTACTTTGGGGGTTACAGCACCCTTTAACGGTCAAGCCAGCCGGCCCTTTACTTATGACACAGGCGCACGCTTGGCACTACTTTGTTGATGCACGTGCGGCTACTGCGCAAACAATTCACAAACACAGAAAATATATATTTTTTTGGATTGGACTGGAGTGTACTTTGGGGGGTTACAGCACCCTTTAAAGGTCAAGCCAGCCGGCCCTTTAGTTATGACACAGGCGCACGCTTGGCACTACTTTGTTGATGCACGTGCGGCTACTGTGCACACAATTCACAAACACAGAAAATATTATTTTTTTTGGTTTGGACTGGAGTGTACTTTCGGGGGTTACAGCACCCTTAACGGTCAAGCCAGCCGGCCCTTTACTTAAGACACAGGCGCACGCTTGTCACTACTTTGTTGATGCATGTGCGGCTACTGCGCACACAATTCACAAACACAGAAAATATATTATTTTTTTAGCACTTGGGGGGAGCACCCCTGATGGACAGAGCACCCCCTGGACAACACTACAGCACCCCTTTAGGGCTGGGACACTGCACAGGACTTTGGAGTGGACACAGCCCCTATGGAGAACTGACTGCACAACACAGTCCAGCCAGCCCCTATGGACTTTGAAGTAGTGGACACAGCCCCTATTAACAACAGCAGCACAGCGCAACACAGCCAGCCCCTATGGACTTTGAAGTAGTGGACAACAGCAGCACTACACTACACTACACAGCCCTAACTCCCACCCTCCCTCTTCACTGTCCACAGCCGAGTGAGAAAATGGCGCCGACGCGGGTACCTTATATAGGATCCAAAACCCACGAGACTCGGAAGATGGGATGATGACGTTTTGCCTCGATTTCAGATCCGAGTCAGGCGGGAAAAGTCGAGCCTGACTCGGATCGGACTCGGATCGGACTCGGATCGGGGGGGCTCGGGGGGGTTCGGATTTCAGGAATCCGAACCCGCTCACCCCTACTTTGAAGTAGTGGACACAGCCCCTATTATCAACAGCAGCACAGCACAACACAGCCAGCCCCTATGGACTTTGAAGTAGTGGACAACAGCAGCACTACACTACACTACACTATACAGCCCTAACTCCCACCCTCCCTCTTCACTGTCCACAGCCGAGTGAGAAAATGGCGCCGACGCGGGTACCTTATATAGGATCCGAAACCCGCGAGACTCGTAAGGCGGGATGATGACGTTTTGCCTCGATTTCAGATCCGAGTCAGGCCGGAAAAGTCGAGCCTGACTCGGATCGGACTTGGATCGGGGGGGCTCGGGGGGGTTCGGATTTCAGAAATCCGAACCCGCTCACCCCTACTAATTAGTAGCAGTGTAATATTACAGTGCTGGGTGTGACCTGGCGGTGTTACTTTGCATGGACAGCTGTCCCAAACAGCCCTATCACACTATTTGTGTCACTAATTAGTAGCAGTGTAATATTACAGTGCTGGGTGTGACCTGGAAGTGTTACTGTAGATGGACAGCTGTCCCCACCAGCCCTATCACACTATTTGTGTCACTAATTAGTAGCAGTGTAATATTACAGTGCTGGGTGTGACCTGGCGGTGTTACTATCCATGTATAGCTGTCCTCACCAGCCCCATCACACTATTTGTGTCACCAAATAGTAGCAGTGTAACATTACAGTGCTGGGTATGACCTGGCAGTGTTACTGTGCATGTATAGCTGTCCTCACCAGCCCTATCACACTATTTGTGTCACTAATTAGTAGCAGTGTAATATTACAGTGCTGGGTGTGACCTGGCGGTGTTACTGTTTATGAACAGCTGTCCTCACCAGCCCTATCACACTATTTGTGTCACTAATTAGTAGCAGTGTAATATTACAGTGCTGGGTGTGACCTGTAGGTGTTACTGTGCATGGACATCTGTCCTCACCAGCCCCATCACACTATTTGTGTCACTAATTAGTAGTAGTGTAATATTACAGTGCTGGGTGTGACCTGGCGGTGTTACTGTTTATGAACAGCTGTCCTCACCAGCCCTATCATACTATTTGTGACACTAATTAGTAGCAGTGTAATATTACAGTGCTGGGTGTGACCTGTAGGTGTTACTGTGCATGGACAACTGTCCCCACCAGCCCCTTCACACTATGTGTGTCACTAATTAGTATGAGTGTAATATTACAGTGCTTGGTGTGACCTGGCATTGTTACTGTGCATGGACAGCTGTCCCCACCAGCCCCATCACACTATTTGTGTCACTAATTAGTAGCAGTGTAAAATTACAGTGCTGGGTCTGACCTGGCATTGTTACTGTGCATTTACAGCGGTCCCCACCAGCCCCATCACACTATTTGTGTCACTAATTAGTAGCAGTGTAATATTACAGTGCTGGGGGTGACCTGGAGGTGTTACTGTGCATGGACAGCTGTCCTCACCAGCCCTATCACACTATTTGTGTCACTAATTAGTAGTAGTGTAATATTACAGTGCTGGTTCTTACCTGGCAGTGTTACTGTGTATGGACAGCTGTCCTCACCAGCCCTATCACACTATTTGTGTCACTAATTAGTAGCAGTGTAATATGACAGAGCTGGGTGTGACCTGGCAGTGTTACTGTGCATGGACAGTTGTCCCCACCAGCCCTATCACACTATTTTATTGGTGAGCGGGTTCGGATTTCTGAAATCCATACCCCCCCGAGCCCCCCCGATCCGAGGCAGATCCGAGTCAGGCTCGACTTTTCCCGCCTGGCTCTGATCTGAAATCGAGGCAAAACGTCATCATCCCGCCTTCCGAGTCTCGCGGGTTTTGGATCCTATATAAGGTACCTGCGTCGGCACCATTTTCTCACTCGGCTGTGGACAGTGAAGAGGGAGGGTGGGAATTAGGGCTGGCTGGGCTGTGAAGTGTAGTGTAGTGTAGTGTAGTGCAGAGTAGTGTTGTGCTGTGCTGTGCTGCGCTGTGCTGCTGTTGTCCACTACTTCAAAGTCCATAGGGGCTGGCTATGTTGTGCTGTGCTGCTGTTGTTAATAGGGGCTGTGTCCACTACTTCAAAGTCCATAGGGGCTGGCTGGACTGTGTTGTGCAGTCAGTTCTCCATAGGGGCAGTGTCCTCTCCAAAGTCCTGTGCAGTGTCCCAGTCCTAAAGGGGTGCTGTAGGGTTGTCCAGGGGGTGCTCTGTCCATCAGGGGTGCTCCCCCCAAGTGCAAAAAAAAAATATTTTCTGTGTTTGTGAATTGTGTGCGCAGTAGCCGCACGTGCATCAACAAAGTAGTGCCAAGCGTGCGCCTGTGTCATAAGTAAAGGGCTGGCTGGCTTGACCGTTACAGGGTGCTGTAACCCACAAAGTACACTCCAGTCCAAACCAAAAAAAAAAATTTTTTCTGTGTTTGTGAATTGTGTGCGCAGTAGCCGCACGTGCATCAACAAAGTAGTGCCAAGCGTGCGCATGTGTCATAAGTAAAGGGCCGGCTGGCTTGACCATTAAAGGGTGCTGTATCTCCCAAAGTACACTCCAGTCCAAACCAAAAAAATATATATTTTCTGTGTTTGTGAATTGTGTGCGCAGTAGCCGCACGTGCATCAACAAAGGAGCAGCGCCAAGCGTGCGCCTGTGTCCCATAAGTAAAGAGCCGGCTGGATCATTTCTTAAAGGCTGGTGTAACCCACAAAGTGCACTACTCTCCAGCAAAAATAAAAAAATATTTTCTGTGTTTAGCCGCACGTATATATCAAATCGATATAACATAAATGGAGGACCAAACTTTCTCCGATAAAAATAAAATAGAGAAAGATCAAGAACCACTTCCTCCTAGTGCTGAAGCTGCTGCCACTAGTAATGACATAGACGATAACATGCCATCAACGTCGTCTGCCAAGGCCTATGCCCAATGTCATAATAGAGGGCACATACAATCCCAAATGACAAAGTTCAGGAAAATGACCTTGAAAAAAACATTTAAATCAGCTGAAGAGAAACGTAAACTTGCCAATATGCCATTTACGACACGGAGTGGCAAGGAATGGCTAAGGTCGATCCCTAGTATGTTCTTGACTAGTGGTTCAGCTTCACATGACGATGGAAGCCCTCCTCCCACTAAAAAAATCAAAAGAGTTAAGCTGGCAAAAGCACAGCGAAGAACTGTGCGTTCTAAGAAGATATCACAAATCCCCAAGGAGAGTCCAAGTGTGGTGGTGGTTGCGATGCCTGACCTTCCCAGCACTGGACGGGAAGAGGTGGCTCTTTCCACCATTTGCACGCCCCCTGCAAGTGCTGAAAGGAGCACCCACAGTCCACTTGCTGATATGCAAATTGAAGATGTCACTGTTGAAGTACAACAGGATGAGGATACTGGTGTAGCTGGCGCTGAGGAGGAAGTTGGCGAGGAGGATTCTGATGGTGATGTGGTTTGTTTAAATCAGGCTCCGGGGGAGACAGTTGTTGTCCGTGGGATGAAAAAGCCCATCACGGTCATGCCTGGGCAGAAGACCAAACATTCCACCTCTTTGGTCTGGCAATATTTCTATCCAAATCCGGACAACAACTGTCTTGCCATATGTACCTTATGTAAAGGTGGAATAAGTAGGGGTAGGGATGTTAAACACCTAGGAACATCCTCCCTTATACGACACCTGCAGCGCGTTCATAATAAGTTACTGTCAAGTTCAGAAACTTTGGCTAAGACTGTAAGCAGTCCAGGGACACCTAAATCCCGTTGTCCTGTTGTATCCAAGCGCCTGCAAACCACACCGTCAACTCCCTCCTCGTCAATTTCCTCCTTAGTCAGGATCGGAAGTAGTCCTGCAGGCCATGTCACTGGCATGACTGACTCTCCTATCGGGGATTCCTCCGGAGGATCCTGCTTTGCTACGCCTCCTGCTGCCGCTGCTGCTGTTGCTGCTGCTGGGAGTCGTTCATCATCCCAGAGAGGAAGTAGGAACATCACTACTTTTACTAAACAATTGACCCTCCAACAGTCCTTAGCGAGGAGGATGAAGTACGACAGCAGTCATCCTGAAGCAAAACGTATAACTGAGGCCTTGACTGCTATGTTGGAGTTAGACGTGCATCCGGTATCCGCCATTAGTGCAGTGGGATTTAGACAATTGATGGAGGTAGTGTGTCCCCGCTTCCAAATCCCGTCTAGATTCCACTTCACTAGGCAGGCGATACCGAGACTGTACAGAAATGTCAGAAAAAGTGTCCTCAGTGTCCTGAAAAATGCCGTTGTACCCAATGTCCACTTAACCACAGACATGTGGACAAGTGGAACAGTGCAAACTAAGGACTATATGACTGTGACAGCCCACTGGGTAGATGTATCACCTTACGCAGCAACAGCCGCAGCGTCACCAGTCGCAGCATCTCAGAAATGCCAGCTCGTTCCAAGGCAGGCTACGCTGTGTATCACCGGTTTCAGTAAGAGGCACACCGCCGACAACCTCTTAGAGAAACTCAGGGAAATCATTGCAAAATGGCTTACCCCACTTGAACTCTTCTTGGGATTTGTGATTTGTGATGATGCCAGCAATATTGTGCGAGCATTACATATGGGCGAATTCAAACCCATCCCATGTTTTGCTCACACAATGAATTTGGCGGTGCAACATTTTTTAAAAATTACAGGGGCGTGCAAGAGATGCTCTCGGGGGCCCGAAAGATTTCTGGACATATTCGACATTCAGCAACTGTATGTCAAAGATTGCAGCACCAGCAAGTACTGTTTTATTTGCCCTGCCAATAGCTGAAGCAAGAGGTAGTAACTATGGGGAATTCTACCCTCTACAGTATATGCTTCAGCAGATGGAGGAGCAGAAAAAGGCCATCCAAGGCTACACTACTGCCTATGACATAGGGAAAGGAGCGGGAATGCACCTTAGTCATGCACAGTGGAGAATCATTTCCATGTTGTGCAAGGTTCTCAAACCCTTTGAACTTGCCACATGTGAAGTTAGTTCAGACAATGCCAGCTTGAGTCAGGTCTTTCCCTTAATCAGACTTTTGCAAAAGCAGCTGGAGAAACTGAAGGAGCTGAAACGGAGTGATTCCGCTAAATATGATACTTAGCTACTTGTAAATCAAGCCCTTCATTCACTTCGACAGGATCCAAGGGTTGTCAATCTCTTGAAATCAGATCACTATATTTGGTGACCATACTTGATCCTAGGTTTAAGTCATACTTTGTGTTTTTCTTTCCGATGGACATAAATCCGAAAAAATGCAAAGAGCTGGTGTTGAAAAAATTGTCAGCTTAAGGGGAAAGTGACACTGCAGCATCTCCTCCTTTAAGATTCTACAGCTGCCAGAAAAAAATAAAATTTCTTAAGAGACCCACTGCTGGTGGTGATGCAGATCAGTCAGCAAATTCTACTGTAATGTCATCTGTTTTGGTCTGAAAGAACTGCCTACAATGAGTGACATGTCTACTGTGACTTTGTCTGATACCGTCACCATTCAGAGAATGGTGGATGACTATTTTAGGGATGGCTTCCAAATAGGCATGTCAGACAGTCTGTTTCACTACTGGTAGGAAAAAGAGGCAATTTTGAGTCCCTTACACAAACAGGCTTTGCTGTACTTAAGTTGCCCACCCTCCAGTGTGTACTCTGAAAGAGTTTTCAGCACAGCCGGGAACCTTATCAGTGATCATTGTAGGAGGTTACTTCCCCAAAATGTGGAAAAGATTATGTTCACCAAAATGAAATGCAAATTCCATGAGGAAGACCTTTACCAGCACTTAAGCCCCAAAAATACAGAAGTGTATGTAATGGTGGATTCCAGTGGGGATGAATTCATATTGTGTGAAGCTCTTATGATGGGGATGATGATGATGACATATAATCTAATGTATTGTAAAGCCAGTTTGTGTATGGGATCATTGCAACCAATGTCCACTGCGCATTGGCAGCTTGTTTTGTGTGGGGTCCAAACAAACCAATAATTTCAGCCACAAGTGGCAGTCCCTATCCCTGTCGCTGAAGTGATTGGTTTGTTAAACTGTGAATGTCCTGTTTCATATATACAACATAAGGGTGGGTTGGAGGGTCCAAGGACAATTCCATCTTGCACCTTTTTCCTTTCCATTATGTGTTGGTTGGGGCATTGCTGCCTGACATTTTTAATGTTCTGGTTTATGAATGACCAGAAAGACAGCATCTCCTGCTTGCCCCTATTTATTTTTTTTAAAGAAAATTCTGAACCAACTGCTGCTTGTTGTGTTAACCCGATGACACATGTCGCACAACAGTGACATTCAGCCAAGGTTTTTCAGCCCTCAAGGCTGCTACACTGCCCAAAGGCCACCTGTCGTCACTCCTCACCAGCCCTCAAGGCTGTAATGGTCACAAATTGCCAAGAGTTTCAGGCCTCAGGGCTGTTGCAGGACTGGTTTCTTCCTAATCATATCTCTGTCTTCCACTATTACTCAGCCTGGAAGCTGCATCAACAATTAACTATCAACTATCAATTCTTCAGCCAGGGACTGCACCATATACCATTTCTTCTGCCAGGAGCTGCACCAATTATTTATTCAGCTGTGTTGTTCATAAAGGTGCAGGGGCTGCAGTACATAACGTGGGGTGGTGCTGCTCTGTCACTGTTCTGTCTATCAAGGGGCTGCAGTACATAAAGGGATGCTGCTGTGTTGTCCATAAAGGGCCAGGGGCTGCAGTAAATAAAGGAGTACTGCTGTGTTGTCCTGTCCATCAAGGGACTATGGCTACAGTACATAAAGGGGTGCTGTCATATATGGGTGCTCTGTCAATCCAGTGGTGCTGTTTAGGTGTTAGCTTCGCTATTATTGTTTGATGACACTGCCGGCCAGACTGCAGTTTAGCATCCACGTATTTGTGACACTGCAGTTGGTCTATCCACACTCCGCAGGGGTGCTGTGTTGTTCATCAAGGGGCTGCTGCCTCCTCCAGGGGTGCTCTTCCTCAGGGTAAAAAAAAATATTGTTTGGTGACACTGCCAGCCAGACAGCAGTTTATCATCTATGTAATTGTGACTCTGCAGGTGGTCTGTACACACTCTGCAGGAGTGCTTTGTTGTCCATAATGGGGTGCTGTGTTGTTCATCAAGTGGCTGCTATCTCATCCAGTGGTACTCTTCCCCAGTGTAAAAAAAATGTTGTTCAGTGACACTGCCGGCCAGACCACAGTTTATCAGTATTTTTGACTCTGCAGTGTTTTACTCATAAAAAATATTGTGACACTAAGTGGTAGAGCAGTGTATTATTCTTTTCTTATTCTTAAAAAAAATATTGTAGCACTGTAGGTCATTGATACAACAGTGTAATATTTAAAATTGGTACAAATTAATGTGTGTGCTATAACCCACTTCATTTATGTTTGTTGTAATGGAGAACGATCATTTGAGAGCTGGAACCACATACTAGTGCTGGAGCTGCTGCCACTGCCACCAGTCATGACAATGCTACTGTAGTCCATCTACGTCATTTACTAAAGCTGATGCCCAAGGGCAAATAGGGCTTAAGTCAGGGCATCTAAAATCAAGAAACAATCTTTTACATTGGTTTTCAAAGGGAAAGTTAGCTGCACCTGGCATCTTCACCACCAACACCTTCATCAACAATATCCTCAATCATTATCAGAAGTAGTCCTGAATTCAGTTTGACAAGGCTAACTCAGTCCTCCCTTATCCTGGATTATTCAAAAGAATCCTTGCTGCTTCTGCTAGGAGTGGATATTCATTGCAGAAGGTGACTAGGAAGACTACTAGTAGTAGTTCTTAAAAACATGTGACTGTTAAACAATAATTTTCAAGGGGGAGCAGGTAGCAGGTATGACAGCAGTCACCCAGTTGCATAGTGGATCACAGAAGCCATAACATCTATGCTGGTATTAGATGTGCATCCGATATCCACCATTAATGCAGTGGGTTTTAGGCAGTTAATTGAGGTCCTCTGTCCCCGCTACAAAATCCCATCTAGGTTTCACTTCACTAGAAAAGCAATTCCCAGTCTGTACAGGGACGTTAAGATTTTTTTTGTGAAGTGTCCTCCAAAATGCTGTTGTACCCACTGTCCACTTAACCACAGATATGTGGACAAGTGGAACAGGGCAAACACAAGATTACATGACTGTAACAGCCCACTGGGTTAGTGTATTGCCTTAAGCGGCACCAACAGCAGCAGCATCTAAGAAAAAGCAGCTGATTCAGAGGCAGGCTACTCAGTATATCACTTTTTTCCCAAAGAGGCATACTGCTGACAACCTCTTAGAAAAACTCCCAGAAGACATTGCAATATTGGCTTACACCACTTGGACACTCCTCAGGATTTGTGATTTCTGACAAAGCCACCAATGTTGTGAGAGCATTATAGCTGGGTGAATTCCAACATGTCCCATGTTTTGCTCACACAATTACCTTGGTGGTGCAATTTTTTTTTTCAAAATGACAGGGCCATGCAGGAGATGCTCTCCGTGGCCTGCAAAATTTCTGGGTATTTTTGCCATTCAGCGGATGCATGTAGAAGATTGCAGCACCTGCAAGAAATTTTGAATTTGCCCTCATACCAGCTGAAGCAAGAGGTAGTTACAAGGTGGAACTCCACCCTTTATATGCTTGAGCGGATGGATGAACAGCAAAAAGCCATCCAAAGCTACACAGCAAAGTATGACATGGGAAGAGGCGGGGAACTGTACCTTACTCAAGCTCAGTGGAAATTACTTTCTGTGTTCTGCATAGTGCTGAAACCCTTTGAGGTAGTCACCTATGACGTGAATTCAGACACTGCTAGCTTCAACCAGGTATTCCCCTCATTAGACTGTTGGTAGAGCAGCTTGAGAAACTGAAGGAGGAGCTGAAACAAAGCGATTCTGCTAAGCATGTCGGGTTGGTAGATCAAGTCCTTTATTCGCGGATACAAGGGGATTGTCAGGCTCTTCCAATTTGAGCAATACATTTTTGGCAACCGTACACGATCCTAGGTTTAAGTCATACATTGTGTCTTTCTTCCCAATGTAGAGCTGCAATGAGCTGTTGGTAAGCAAATTGTCAGCTCAATGGGCACGTGATGCAGTGATGGCTTCTCCTTCAGCTTCAAGTGCGCCTGCCAGGAAAAAACTAAATTTCCCAAAAAAGAGCCACTGGGTATGCAGATGACTCTATACAACCAAGTTTTGACATCTGGTCGGGTCTAAAAGAATTGCCTACAATTGAGACCTCTACTCTGACTCCATCTCATATGGTCATCATGTAAAGAAACGTTTGAGGACTATTTTAATGATAGCATCCAAATAGGCATGTCGGACAGTCCGTTTCACTACTGGCAGGAAAAAAATGGCAGCTTGAAGGCCCTTGCACAAACTGGCTTTTGATGTAGTTGAGCTGCGTACCTTCTAGTGTGTACTCAGAGTTTTCAGAACAGCCGGGAACCTTGTCAGCGATCGGCTTAGGAGGCTACTCCCTCAAAATGTGATAAAGATGATGTTCATCAAAATGAACTCCAAATTTCATGAGGAAGATCTTTACCGCAAATTACAGAGGACCTAAGGCTGTAATGGTTGGTTCCGCGTGGGATGAATTAATATTGTGTGAAGATGACTTACACACTCAGGGTGAGGAATCGGATGATGATGGTGACAACATCTTGCCTCTATAAAGCCATTGTGCACTGAGAGATCATTGCCAGCAATGTCAGGTGCCCGTTGGTAGATTGTTTTGTGGAGGCCCAAACAAACCAATCACTTCAGCCACAATTGTCAGTCCCTGTCACTGAAGTGATTGGTATGTTAAACTGTGCATGTCGTGTTTACTATATACATAAGAGTGGGTGGAAGGGCCCAAGGACAATTACATCTTGCACCTCTGTTTTTTGCATTATGTGCTGTTTGGGGCATTGCTGCCTGACATTTTTTAATTTTATAGTTTATGAAACTGCCATCCTGTCTGCAACTGCTGTGTTGCATAAGTTTCATAGATGTCCTATTTTTTTTAAACTGTCGTGCTTTTGTGCCGCTGCTCTGACACTTACCATTTTATAGTTTCATCTAAAGTCACAAATAGGTATACCTTCAAAATATTCTTATGCCATTTTTCAACCTTGATTTGTAGATATCAACCTAATAATCCCAGAAGCACAATAATAACAGATGTTTAGTACTAGACTTTAAAAATCCCTATGCCCCCTTCCTGTTTACAGCTTCCTTTTTGTGTGCTGCCACAGACAGCATCTCCTGCATGCCCCTTTCATTAAAAAAAAATACTGGACCATCACAAGAACTCAACTGGGGCAAGGATTGATGTGAATGAGTCAAATATTCTATGAAAATGACTCCCCACTTCCATCACTCAGAAATTTGCTTTGGAATCCAAAACATAAATTATATTTACTATGAATCAACCCTTTCTTTCCATGCCTTCAACTATACACATACTCCATCGCCCTCAGGCCTCTTGATTAATGAAAATAAATGTTTCCTTAAATGTCATGTTTGAAGTTGAACAGCCAAGTGTTTGTGCTGCCACTTAGCTTAGTCAGGCTAAACCGGATTAAAACAATATTGTAGCTATAAGGTGGTCAAAATTGACTGGTAACAAATGGAAATTAACATTATTCAGGTTAATAATACTGTAGGAACAAAAACCGTCCAAAATTATGTGATTTTAGCTGTTTTTATTACTGTTTTAGAAAAAATACAGATCAAAAACCAAAACCACAACACACAAGGGCTGTTTTGCCAAAACCATATTCAGATCCAAAGCACAAAGGAGATACAGATCCAAAACCAAAACATGGGGGTTGGTGCACATCCGACCCCCTAACACATACATACACATATATAAAGGCTAACACTTACTGTAGATACACATGTATACACACTAACATATACAGTATATATACTAGGGGTGAGCGGGTTCGGATTTCTGAAATCCGAGCCCCCCCGATCCGAGGCCGATCCGAGTCAGGCTCGACTTTTCCCGCCTGACTCGGATCTGAAATCGAGGCAAAACGTCATCATCCCGCCTTCCGGGTCTCGCGGGTTTTGGATCCTATATAAGGTACCCGCGTCTGCGCCATTTTCTCACTCGGCTGTGGACAGTGAAGAGGGAGGGTGGGAGTTAGGGCTGGCTGGGCTGTGTAGTGTAGTGCAGAGTAGTGTTGTGCTGTGCTGTGCTGCGCTGCAGTTGTCCATAGGGGCAGTGTCCACTCCTCCAAAGTCCATAGGGGCTGGCTGTGTTGTGCTGTGCTGCTGTTGTCCATAGGGGCTGTGTCCACTCCTCCAAAGTCCATAGGGGCTGGCTGGACTGTGCTGTGCAGTCAGTTGTCCATAGGGGCTGTGTCCACTCCAAAGTCCTGTGCAGTGTCCCAGTCCTAAGTAAAGGGCCGGCTGGCTTGTCCGTTAAAGGGTGCTGTAACCCCAAAGTACATTCCAAACAAAATAAAAAAATATTTTCTGTGTTTGTGAATTGTGTGCACTGTGGCTGCACGTGCATCAACAAAGGAGCAGCGCCAAGCGTGTGCCTGTGTCCCATAAGTAAAGGGCCGGCTGGCTCATTTCTTAAAGGGTGGTGTAACCCACAAAGTGCACTAGTCTCCAACAAAAATAAAAAATTATTTTCTGTGTTTGTGTGCACCTTAGCCGCACGTATATATCAATATAACATAAATGGAGGACCAAACTTTCTCCGATAAAAATAAAATAGGGAAAGATCAAGAACCACTTCCTCCTAGTGCTGTCGCTGCTGCTGGGAGTTGTTCATCATCCCAGAGAGGAAGTAGGAACACCACTAATTTTTACTAAACAATTGACCCTCCAACAGTCCTTAGCAAGGAGGATGAAGTACGACAGCAGTCATCCTGAAGCAAAACGTATAACTGAGGCCTTGACTGCTATGTTGGTGTTAGACGTGCATCCGGTATCCGCCATTAGTGCAGTGGGATTTAGACAATTGATGGATCCCGTCTAGATTCCACTTCACTAGGCAGGAGATACCGAGACTGTACAGAAACGTCAGAAAAAGTGTCCTCAGTGTCCTGAAAAATGCTGTTGTACCCAATGTCCACTTAACCACGGACATGTGGAACAGGGCAGACTAAGGACTATATGACTGTGACAGCCCACTGGGTAAATGTATCACCTTACGCAGCAACAACTGCAGCGTCACCAGTAGCAGCATCTCAGAAACGCCAGCTCGTTCCAAGGCAGGCTACGCTGTGTATCACCGGTTTCAGTAAGTGGCACACCACCGACAACCTCTTAGAGAAACTGAGGGAAATCATCGCCCAGTGGCTTACCCCACTTAGACTCTTCTGGGGATTTGTGATATCTGACAACGCCACCAATATTGTGCGGGCATTACATCTGGGCAAATTCCTGCACGTCCCATGTTTTGCTCACACAATAAACTTGGTGGTACAGAATTTTCTGTAAAGCGACAGGGGCATGCAGGAGACGCTTTGGGTGGCCCGAAAAATTTCTGGCCACTTTTGCCATTCAGCGACTGCGTGTGCCTGTGTCATAAGTAAATGGCCGGCTGGCTTGTCTGTTAAAGGGTGTTGTAACCCCCAAAGTGCACTCCAAATAAAATAAAAAATTCTTCTTTTTTTTTCTGTCTTTGTGAAATGTGTGGGCTGTAGCCGCACCTGCATCCTCAAAGCAGCAGCGACAAGCGTGCGCCTGTCTGTTAAAGGATTACATTGGTGACAGCATCCAAGTAGGCATGTCAGACAGTCCGTACCTGTACTGGCAGGAAAAAGAGGCTATTTGGAGGCCCCAGTACAAACTGGTTCTATTTTACCCGATTTGCCCCCCCTCCAGTGTGTACTCCGAAAGAGTGTTTACTGCAGCCGGGAACCTTGTCAGCGAAAGGCGTAGGAGGTTGCTTCCACAAAATGTGGAGAAGATGATGTTCATAAAATGAATTATTAACTCTTCCAGGGAGACCAGCCTCCAGAACGTAGAGGGACCTGTGGTTGTGGATTCCAACGGGGACAAATTAATACTCTGTGAGGATGAGGATGTACACAACACTGAAGAGGGTGAGGAATCGGTGGATGAGGAGGATGAGGACGACATCTTGCCTCCGTAGAGCCAGTTTGTGCAGGGACAGATTAATTGCCAGCTTGTTTTGTGGGGGCCCAAATGAACCAATCATTTCAGCCACAGTTGTGCGGCAGACCCTGGTGCTGAAATTATTGGTTTGTTAAAGTGTGCATGTCCTGTTTATACAACATAAGTGTGGGTGGGAGGGCCCAAGGACAATTCCATCTTGCACCTCTTTTTTTTCTTTGCATTATGTACTATTTGCGGCCTAGTTTTTCAAACTGCCATCCTGTCTGCCACTGCAGTGTCACTCCTAGATGGGTCACGTGTTTGTGCCGCCCACTCGTGTCGCTTAGCATAGTCATCCAGCTACCTCGGTGCAACCTTTTGGACATAAAAACACTATTGTGAGGTGTTCAGAATAGACTGGAAATGAGTGGAAATTAAGGTTATTGAGGTTAATAATAGCATAGGAGCAGAAAAACCACAAATTCTGTGATTTTAGCTGTTTTTATGCTTTTTTAAATAAAAAAAAAATACAGATGCAGAAAACAAAACCCAAAACACGGTAGGGTGGTTTTGGCAAAACCAATCCAGATCCAAAACCAAAACACAAAACACTAAAAGTGGCCGGTGCACACCCATAATTTAAATCAATGGTGAACTTGTTGATATGTTCTCTTGTAAAGAGAGCGAATTGGTTAGTAGCAAATATCTGTAGATGGTACTCGTCACAATGATGACTATGCCTTTTGCTGTAAATAAACAGTGATTGGAATCCAAGTCAATGTATGTATATGTCAGATGTGTGGCGTCCCATTGATCTGACTCTGTGTTGATTTAGTAATATTATCTGTAAAGATGAGGTGCCCCGGGGTGTGCTTCCCAGGGTAGGAGTACGGCTCTAATGCTGGGTAATGCGGGAAAGAAGGAAGTGTCCTGGACGTGTTTCTAACCTTCCTCTCTGTGCAAAAAGTGGCCGGTGCACACCCCTAATATATACACACACACACTAAAACATACATACAGAGTAATACATTCATACACATACAGTATATGCAGGTATTAAAGTGGGCAGGATCTGGGCAGAACTGCATACCGTCACTTCTATTTGGAGGTGGAACCAGCCTGGCTCTGCAAGGAGACTCCATTTGCCAGGCACCCACTGAGATTTTGTTACCAGTGGGCACCAGGCTCTTCCCCACATCGCCAGTGGCAGCCAGAGGCCGGAGCTCACTTCTGAGCTCTGGCTTTCGGTTCCCACAGAGTGCACTATGGGACAGACGTCATGATGTCTCACCCATAGTGCCAAGAAGCAGCCTGTTGGATGACTGTGGATGCAGGAGCTAGGCTTATAAAAAAAATTTTGTGTGTGTATGTCACTATTATAGGGAACATTACTATTGGGGGCATTACTGCAGGGGGCATTACTTCTAAAGGGGGCATTACTGCAGGGTGAATTACCACTGGTGGCCTTATTATTGGGGCATTACTGCAGGGGACATTACTTCTAAAGGGGGCATTACTATTGGGGGCATTACTGCAGCAGGCATTAAAACTGGGGGCACTGCTACAGGGGACATTTCTATTAAGGGCATTACTACAAGGGGAATTACTTTTACAAGGGGTATTACTGCAGGGGGCATTACCACTGGGAGCATTACAACTGGGGGAATTGCATAGGGGGCACTGCATAAAGGGACACCACTCCTGGGCACAACTACTGTGGGCTCTGCATAACAGGCACTACAGCTCGGGGCACTAAATAAGGGGCACCATTAATAGGGGCACTGCATTAAGGGCACCACTACTTGGGGGTACTGCATAAAGGGCACTACTACTGTGGGCATTGTGTAAAAGGGACACTGCTGTGTGTCATAACATGAATAAGGGACAATACTGTGTGATATGTGAATCAGGGGCACTATGTGTGGTGTAATGTGAACAAGATTGTACCATGCCCCTTTCTGTTAAGACTATACCCTGTCTCTTGCCACGCACCTATGCTGCGCACTGTCCATTTGTTGAAAAAGCACCAAGGGGAGAAGGGTGAGTTCCAACACTTCTATAGGACAAATTTACAGGGTCCTCCTCCTCCTCCTCCTCCTCATCCTCATCCTCCCCCAGGAGACTTCCAATAGTGATGACGCAATGTGTCTTTTATTTCGGGGTTAGGTGACCCCGTCCTCAGGAACACACAAATAACAACATATACATTAACAGTGCTCAGCTTAATGTTGCACACCGGCATCCAGACTACTCAATTCCGGTAGCGGCGCCTGGAAACCGGAAGTGATGTCATCGGCACCCGGCTGGCAACCCGGAGAGAACTGTGGGCAAAGTGATAAAGTGCATAGGCACAAATAAGTCTGTGAAACATTTCTATCAGTGAAGCCACATCTTAACAGTGCCTGCTACACATATATACATGTATAAACAAACATCATAATAACAAAGTATTAAACATCGCCATCTTGTGGATAAAAATCATAATGCACTAAGGCCTGAAAACAAACAAGGACAGACCTAAACAATTGTGTGTAAAATACATAATGTGCTTCCATATGAAGACACAAACTAGTGAATACGTAATGACCTGAGGAAAACCTCAGAAAAAATATAAAAATTAAAATGAAAGATGAAAAGTTCATAATGACGCTAAATATATAATAAAAAAATATATAAAAATATCATTATATAATCATACCATAATGGCTGCCAAGAATATACAAAATAATAGCAACTTATAAAAACTGATAAACAGCTAATATATCAAAATCTTATAAACTGACGGATCCTGAGTACTGTACCTCATATATATATTTTTTTTTTTACACTATCAATCCCCAACTTAACCAATCCTATGCAAGTTTATTTATAGAAAACTATGTAGGCCCAGGGATTCATTAAGGCCTTTGGGCGCAACAGTATCCAAATGGTGAATCCATCTCAATTCCCTCTGCAAAAGCCTCTTGGATCTGTTACCCCCCTAATAGAAGCGGAATGTGATCCACTGTACGGTATCCAAGTCGCCATACTGTGCCTGAAATTGGCGAAGTGACACGCAAACCAGCTGTTCACTCTGCCCTGTCTTTAAGGCCGCCCTAATAGCGGACCTATGCTGGGCCATTCTTTCCTTGAACTGTCACTCTGTCTTGCCCACGTAGTGCAACCCACATGGGCAAGACAGAATGTAAACAACAAACCTAGATGTACAACTCAAATTCCACTGAATTTTAAATTTTTTACCCGTATAAGAATGTGAAATGTATTCTCCTGAAACTAGATAGTTACAGGTTTTACATCCTAAACATCTGTAACATCCCTTCTTACGTTACAAGAAGCCTGAGGTCTTATTAGATACTGCTTTGAAACCCGTGATATCTGTTTTTACCAGCCAATTTCTGATACTTTTATTTCTAGTGTAACTCGGCATGATCCTTGACGCTTGTAGCAGAGGTAAATCAGGATCGGTGGATACTAATGGCCAAAATTTCTTTGCCACTTTACTGGTACGTTTGCTTGGTATACTGTATTGATTGACCCACGGGACTACATTGTCCATATTTCTATGGGTTTTAAGTTGCAAAAGATTCTCCCTATTCATCTGTAGGGCTTTTTTCTTAGCATCCCTCAATAATTTCAAAGGGTATCCTCTTTGTAAAAATTTCTCTGTCATGATGTTCAACTGACGTTCTCTTTCATCAAACTTGCTATTGACTCTGCTCACTCTCAAAAATTGAGAGTATGGGAGCCCCCTAACTGTGGGAGATGGGTGAAAACTCTGGAACTTAAGTAGAGTATTTCTATCCGTTGGCTTCGTATACAACGAAGTATGCAGCATGTTATTCTCTACTTCTATCTTAATGTCTAAAAAATGTATCGCAGTAGTGCTTTTGATCATCGTAAATTTAAAAGGGCTGCTGGATTTATTATGCACCTCAATGAGGGAAATCCCTGAAGCCCATCTGTCCTCTTCTCCAGTAAACAATCCAATGGGGAGTACCTGTAATAAAAATTCCATACTTACCTCCTCCTAGGCATGGATCTGTCCTCTTCGTTCCAAAGTAGGCAATCCAGGGTCTTGGCAAAAAAAAAAAAAGCAAGTTCCCAAGCCACGGACATTAGTAGTGTCCTCTAAGGATACAACTACCTGAATGTCAGCTCTGCTTAGGATTTCAGTTCACAAATCCTGGTACAAAGTGCTCATTGGCTAAGAGAGGCGAGCCTTCCACCTCTTAGCCAATGAGCTGTTCTCCCCATTGACTTCAATGGTAAGAACCAAGCATGCCCTTTTCAAAAATGGCACCTCAGCGCCATTTTTTTAAATTTAGAGATGGCCACTGCAAGACAATCACGGCTCACGACATCATCACCCCGCCCTGTAGGCTGGCTTAAATACAGCCAGTGCAAGGCGCCGTCCACTCAGTCATATGCTGGGGAGCTGGAATGAAGAGCAGCTGAAGAAAGAAGACTCCACTGAAGCCCTGGATGGCGGCGGCCATGCAAAAGAGCTTAAAGGCTGCTGCCCCCCAGGTGAAGGTGCGGCTAAATAAAATATTTAAAAAAATGCTGTCTATTTTCTTTTAATATTTCTTTTACAGGGGTACTAAAGGTACCAGCAGGCCCTTAATGCCCGCCTGCTGGTACTTGTGGTTCTCCAAGTGCCAGTATGCGGGGATGCCTGCTGGGACCAGTAGTATTACTGCAAAAGACAATATTTATATTTTCATATACACCACACAACACAATCAACCCTGCACCAAACACCCAGGGGTGCTGGGGATAGCCCTGGACTATCAGCCTGAACTGCCCTGGAGAGGGGGACCCCTTTATTGGGGAGGTCCTCAGCTCCCCTGGGATTTCCAGCCTGGGCTGGCTAGTGGTCATGGGTGATGCTTCAGCTGGGGGGCCTGGTGAGAGGGCTCCCCTGGCTGTGGCATCACCCCCCAACTAGAAAGAGTCTGGTGCTGGTTCTGGTAAATACAGGGGGATCCTATGCATTTTTCCCCCTGTATTTCCAGAACCAGGGCCAGCTCAAAGCCCAGTGCTGGTTGCACTGAATACGGGGGACCCCTACGTCATTTGCCCCCTTATTTTGGCAACCAGGACAGGTTCTGAAAAGCCTGGTACTGGTTGTGCTTCATATGGGGGATTCCTATGTCATTTGTCACCTGTATTTAGCACAACCAGTACAAGCTTTCCAAAGCCTGGTGCTTGTTGTTTTTGGGAAGGGGGCCATTTTTTTTTTATACAGGTTTTTTTTTAACTAAACAGAAGCACAGACGGGTCTCACTGACCTGTCCCTGTTTCTGTGTTTATTTAAATACAGGTATCATGGACCATTCAGATCTGGACCTGCATCAGTCTGTTGATACCTGCCCCGGGTCCTGCCACCTGCACCACTGTGCCGCTAACACCCATGGGTCCCAGCCGCAGCTAACTCCTGCTATACCCCAGGTCCAGCCGCAGCTTACAGCCATCTTGGTGCACCCAAGTGAAGCCACAGTGAGTACACCTGATGGGGGCTCCTACTGAGGCTGCTTATCAAGTTTAAACTTCCTATTTCTATAATGGCAGATTTGTGAGGTAATAGTTTAAAAACTATAATTTTCTAAATTACTTAAACCCCAAAAGCACCTACCCTGGAATAATAGCTACCAAATAAAAAAAAACAAAGTGTAAATTTGCCCCCTACCCTGAGTTATGCCTTCCTAAAAATCCCCCATAGAGAACAGCAGAAAAGTGGTCTTAATTGAGTGTCAGAAAATACTGACAGTTGGAAATTTAAATTACTCCCAAGTCCTAATTTTTTATGTTTTTGCCATGAAATTTGGCATGCAGCACTGAGTGACAGTTCTACCAGCCCATGCCAAATTTCAGCACCATACCTCCAATAGCTTTTGAGGTGTAGCCCCTTAAACACCATGGGATTTCTCTTTGGGAAAATTCTTTTTTTTTTTCAAGAGAACCCCTACATCGTTTGTCCCCTGTATTTTGGAAACCAAGACTGGCCCTGATTATCCTGGTGCTGGTTGTGCTTAATACAGGAAAGCCCTACGTCGTTTGTCCCCTGTATTTAGCACAACCAGCACTGGGGCCAAAGCCTGATGCTGTTTGTGCTGTGGAGGCATGGATTTTTTTTTTTTTTTATATTACACATTCATTTTTTAAAACAATACATGGATGAATCTCACTAATACATCCATGCATCTGTGTCTTATTGATTTGATATTCTCAGGTGCATGCCCAGCTCCAGTGAGTCACTTTGTCGCCCGCTGATGCTTCTGTGCATGCCCATTGTTGCCACTGCTCTCTATCTCAACTGCTGCCACTGTCCCACACACCTACAGCCTGCCCCTGCAGCCATCTCTCCCTCTGCACCCTTAAAACACCTCCTGTGTGCTGTCTTCTCCTCCACCTGTGTTATTGTACCTATTAGTTGACCTTCTCCCCTACAGGTGGCCCGGATTGCTCATCAAAACCCTGATAGTTAATATATTTTAAAAAAGCTATGAAATTCCATAGACAAAAAACCTTACGTTTCATATGTCCCACTAAGGCTGCTTAGACATGATCTGAAAATTCATAAAACTTATTGAATTTCTGCCACTCAAACTCCATAAAGCAATTCATTTCTGATCATTAAGGCTTAATGGACATATTCCTTGCTTAATACAGATATGGTATGCCATGACACCGTGTGGTTAACTGCAGATTCAGCACTCTCACAGAGTGAGATTGCTGTAACTCACAAAATGGTGGTGCTGCTAATTCACAGAACTGTGTGCTCATTTGAGCTTGTTGTATTGGCTCCACCCCCACTGCAGCCAGTGTATGAGGAAATAGGTCTTTCAATGGGGGTTATAGGTACTGAGAACCCCCCCTGCATGCGCTTGTGACTTAGATGCATAAACAGTTAAAAACATTGCTTCTCTGTGTCCAACACCGATATAGTGTCTAAAAAAAAATACACTTAGCTGCCCAGGGTCTCCGGTGGTCTCTGCAGCTCGCGGTGGCCTCCCCTCCATCATCTCACTGGGGAGGGGGCTGATGGGAGTCTCATGGGCTGCAGGGAGGCACAATGGCTGCTGGGAAATGCAGTTCTCCCAGTGTCCATTACAAGTGGCACACTGACACTGGGGGGGCACACACAGCGGGGGACACACAAATAACACTCATACACACACACACTGACACACTCGACCCTGGAAGCAAAAGACAGCACTTTGGAAGGTGAGTATTATTGACTAAGCTAATTGGAAACTTCCAATTGCTTAATTAGTCATTAGGAAGGGTGCCACCGGTTCTCAGGGTGTTTCCCGAAAATTTTTCCAAAAATTGTGGATTTTAAGAAAAATTGGTCGTGCTCGGGAGATGTGCAAAAAAAAACCTCCCCGCAACCAAAAATATATAAAAAAAACACACCTAAATGAATAGCAAAAATCCTGCACCTACAGGAAAACCCAGCGGTTGCAGGATTTTTGATATTATCACCCTCAAATGAATATACACCATAGTTTTCTACGATAAGCATTGTGCGTATATTGCATAGTAATGACTTCATGGGTCTGCTCATCCCACCCTCTCCCTGATCTGTGTCTGTGTGACCTCATACATGGGTCTGCTCATCCCGCCCTCTCCCTTATCTGTGTTTGTGTGACCTCATACATGGGTCTGCTCAACCCAACCTCTCCCTGATCTGTGTCTGTGACCTCATACATGGGTCTGCTCATCCCAACCTCTCCCTGATCTGTGTCTGTGTGTCTGTGTGACCTCATACATGGGTCTGATCATCCCGCCCTCTCCCTGATCTCTGTCTGTGTGACCTCATACATGGGTCTGCTCATCCCACCCTCTCCCTGATCTGTGGCTGTGTGATCTCATACATGGGTCTGCTCATCCCACCCTCTCCCTGATCTGTGTCTGTGTGACCTCATACATGGGTCTGCACATCCCGCCCTCTCCCGATCTGTGCCTGTGTGACCTCACACATGGGTCTGCAAATCCCGACCTCTCCCTGATCTTTGCCTGTGTGACCTCACACATGCGTCTGCTCATCCCGCCCTCTCCCTGATCTGTGTCTGTGTGACCGCATACATGGGTCTGCTCATCCCTCCCTCTCCCTGATCTGTGTCTGTGTGACCTCATACATGGGTCTGCTCATCCCGCCCTCTCCCTGATCTGTGTCTGTGTGACCGCATACATGGGTCTGATCATCCCGCCCTCTCCCTGATCTCTGTCTGTGTGTCTGTGTGACCTCATACATGGGTCTGATCATCCCGTGCTCTCCCTGATCTGTGTCTGTGTGACCTCATACATGGGTCTGCTCATCCCACCCTCTCCCTGATCTGTGTCTGTGTGACCTCATACATGGGTTTGCTCATCCCTCCCTCTCCGTTATCTGTGTCTGTGTGACCTCATACATGGGTCTGCTCATTCCACCCTCTCCCTGATCTGTGTCTGTGTGACCTCATACATGGGTCTGCTCATCCCGCCCTCTCCCGGATCTGTGTGTCTGTGTGATCTCATACATGGGTCTGCACATCCCGCCCTCTCCCTGGTCTGTGCCTGTGTGACCTCATACATGGGTCTGCTCATCCCACCCTCTCCCTGATCTGTGTCTGTGTGACCTCATACATGTGTCTGCTCATCCATCCCTCTCCGTGATCTGTGCCTGTGTGACCTCATACATGGGTCTGCTCATTCCACCCTCTCCCTGATCTGTGTCTGTGTGACCTCATACATGGGTCTGCTCATCCCACTCTCTCCCTGATCTGTGTCTGTGTGACCTCATACATGGGTCTACTCATCCCACCCTCTTTCTGATCTCTGTCTGTGTGACCTCATACCCGGGTCTGCTCATCCCACCCTCTCCCTGATCTATGTCTGTGTGACCACCTACATGGGTCTGCTCATCCCACCCTCTCCCTGATCTGTGTGACCTCATACATGGGTCTGCTCATCCCACCCTCTCCCTGACCTGTGTCTGTGTGACCTCATACATGGGTCTGCTCATCCCGCCCTCTCCCTGATCTGAGTCTGTGTGACCTCATACATGTGTCTGCTCATCCCACCCTCTTTCTGATCTCTGTCTGTGTGACCTCATACCCGGGTCTGCTCATCCCACCCTCTCCCTGATCTGTGTGACCTCATACATGGGTCTGCTCATCCCACCCTCTCACTGACCTGTGTCTTTGTGACCTCATACATGGGTCTGCTCATCCCACCCTCTCCATGATCTGTGCCTGTGTGATCTCATACATGGGTCTGCTCATCCGACCCTCTCCCTGATCTGTGTCTGTGTGACCTCATACATGGGTCTGCACATCCTGCCCTCTCCCGATCTGTGCCTGTGTGACCTCACACATGGGTCTGCAAATCCCGACCTCTCCCTGATCTTTGCCTGTGTGACCTCACACATGGGTCTGCTCATCCCGCCCTCTCCCTGATCTGTGTCTGTGTGACCTCAGACATGGGTCTGCTCAATCCACCCTCTCCCTGATCTGTGTTTGTGTGACGTCATACATGGGTCTGCTCATCCCACCCTCTCGCTGATCTGTGTCTGTGTGACCTCATACATGGGTCTGCTCATTCTGCCCTCTCCCTGATCTGTGCCTGTGTGACATCATACATGGGTCTGCTCAACCCACCCTCTCCCTGATCTGTGTCTGTGTGACCTCATACATGGGTCTGCTCATCCCTCCCTCTCCCTGATCTGTGTCTGTGTGACCTCATACATGGGTCTGCTCATCCCACCCTCTCCCTGATCTGTGTCTGTGTGACCGCATACATGGGTCTGCACATCCCTCCCTCTCCCTGATCTGTGTCTGTGTGACCTCATACATGGGTCTGCTCATCCCGCCCTCTCCCTGATCTGCGTCTGTGTGACCGCATACATGGGTCTGATCATCCCGCCCTCTCCCTGATCTCTGTCTGTGTGTCTGTGTGACCTCATACATGGGTATGATCATCCCGCCCTCTCCCTGATCTGTGTCTGTGTGACCTCATACATGGGTCTGCTCATCCCACCCTCTCCCTGATCTGTGTCTGTGTGACCTCATACATTGGTTTGCTCATCCCTCCCTCTCCGTTATCTGTGTCTGTGTGACCTCATACATGGGTCTGCTCATTCCACCCTCTCCCTGATCTGTGTCTCTGTGACCTCATACATGGGTCTGCTCATCCCGCCCTCTCCCTGATCTGTGTGTCTGTGTGATCTCATACATGGGTCTGCACATCCCGCCCTCTCCCTGGTCTGTGCCTGTGTGACCTCATACATGGGTCTGCTCATCCCACCCTCTCCCTGATCTGTGTCTGTGTGACCTCATACATGGGTCTGCTCATCCCTCCCTCTCCGTGATCTGTGCCTGTGTGACCTCATACTTGTGTCTGCTCATCCCACCCTCTCCCTGATCTGTGTGACCTCATACATGGGTCTGCTCATCCCACCCTCTCCCTGATCTGTGCCTGTGTGATCTCATACATGGGTCTGCTCATCCCACCCTCTCCCTGATCTGTGTCTGTGTGACCTCATACATGGGTCTGCACATCCCGCCCTCTCCCGATTTGTGCCTGTGTGACCTCACACATGGGTCTGCAAATCCCGACCTCTCCCTGATCTTTGCCTGTGTGACCTCACACATGGGTCTGCTCATCCCGCCCTCTCCCTGATCTGTGTCTGTGTGACCTCATACATGGGTCTGCTCAATCCACCCTCTCCCTGATCTGTGTTTGTGTGACGTCATACATGGGTCTGCTCATCCCACCCTCTCCCTGATCTGTGTCTGTGTGATCTCATACATGGGTCTACTCATCCCACCCTCACCCTGATCTGTGTCTGTGTGACCTCATACATGGGTCTGCTCATCTTGCCCTCTCCCTGATCTGTGCCTGTGTGACATCATACATGGGTCTGCTCAACCCACCCTCTCCCTGATCTGTGTCTGTGTGACCTCATACATGGGTCTGCTCATCCCTCCCTCTCCCTGATCTGTGTCTGTGTGACCTCATACATGGGTCTGCTCATCCCGCCCTCTCCCTGATCTGTGTCTGTGTGACCGCATACATGGGTCTGCTCATCCCTCCCTCTCCGTGATCTGTGCCTGTGTGACCTCATACATATGTCTGCTCATCCCACCCTCTCCCTGATCTGTGTGACCTCATACATGGGTCTGCTCATCCCACCCTCTCCCTGATCTGTGCCTGTGTGATCTCATACATGGGTCTGCTCATCCCACCCTCTCCCTGATCTGTGTCTGTGTGACCTCATACATGGGTCTGCACATCCCGCCCTCTCCCGATATGTGCCTGTGTGACCTCATACATGGGTCTGCAAATCCCGACCTCTCCCTGATCTTTGCCTGTGTGACCTCACACATGGGTCTGCTCATCCCGCCCTCTCCCTGATCTGTGTCTGTGTGACCTCATACATGGGTATGCTCAATCCACCCTCTCCCTGATCTGTGTTTGTGTGACATCATACATGGGTCTGCTCATCCCACCCTCTCCCTGATCTGTGTCTGTGTGATCTCATACATGGGTCTACTCATCCCACCCTCACCCTGATCTGTGTCTGTGTGACCTCATACATGGGTCTGCTCATCCTGCCCTCTCCCTGATCTGTGCCTGTGTGACATCATACATGGGTCTGCTCAACCCACCCTCTCCCTGATCTGTGTCTGTGTGACCTCATACATGGGTCTGCTCATCCCTCCCTCTCCCTGATCTGTGTCTATGTGACCGCATACATGGGTCTGATCATCCCGCCCTCTCCCTGATCTCTGTCTGTGTGTCTGTGTGACCTCATACATGGGTCTGATCATCCCGCCCTCTCCCTGATCTGTGTCTGTGTGACCTCATACATGGGTCTGCTCATCCCACCCTCTCCCTGATCTGTGTCTGTGTGACCTCATACATGGGTTTGCTCATCCCTCCCTCTCCGTTATCTGTGACTGTGTGACCTCATACATGGGTCTGCTCATTCCACCCTCTCCCTGATCTGTGTCTGTGTGACCTCATACATGGGTCTGCTCATCCCGCCCTCTCCCTGATCTGTGTGTCTGTGTGATCTCATACATGGGTCTGCACATCCAGCCCTCTCCCTGGTCTGTGCCTGTGTGACCTCATACATGGGTCTGCTCATCCCACCCTCTCCCTGATCTGTGTCTGTGTGACCTCATACATGGGTCTGCACATCCCGCCCTCTCCCGATTTGTGCCTGTGTGACCTCACACATGGGTCTGCAAATCCCGACCTCTCCCTGATCTTTGCCTGTGTGACCTCACACATGGGTCTGCTCATCCCGCCCTCTCGCTGATCTGTGTCTGTGTGACCTCATACATGGGTCTGCTCAATCCACCCTCTCCCTGATCTGTGTTTGTGTGACGTCATACATGGGTCTGCTCATCCCACCCTCTCCCTGATCTGTGTCTGTGTGATCTCATACATGGGTCTACTCATCCCACCCTCACCCTGATCTGTGTCTGTGTGACCTCATACATGGGTCTGCTCATCTTGCCCTCTCCCTGATCTGTGCCTGTGTGACATCATACATGGGTCTGCTCAACCCACCCTCTCCCTGATCTGTGTCTGTGTGACCTCATACATGGGTCTGCTCATCCCTCCCTCTCCCTGATCTGTGTCTGTGTGACCTCATACATGGGTCTGCTCATCCCGCCCTCTCCCTGATCTGTGTCTGTGTGACCGCATACATGGGTCTGCTCATCCCTCCCTCTCCGTGATCTGTGCCTGTGTGACCTCATACATATGTCTGCTCATCCCACCCTCTCCCTGATCTGTGTGACCTCATACATGGGTCTGCTCATCCCACCCTCTCCCTGATCTGTGCCTGTGTGATCTCATACATGGGTCTGCTCATCCCACCCTCTCCCTGATCTGTGTCTGTGTGACCTCATACATGGGTCTGCACATCCCGCCCTCTCCCGATATGTGCCTGTGTGACCTCATACATGGGTCTGCAAATCCCGACCTCTCCCTGATCTTTGCCTGTGTGACCTCACACATGGGTCTGCTCATCCCGCCCTCTCCCTGATCTGTGTCTGTGTGACCTCATACATGGGTCTGCTCAATCCACCCTCTCCCTGATCTGTGTTTGTGTGACATCATACATGGGTCTGCTCATCCCACCCTCTCCCTGATCTGTGTCTGTGTGATCTCATACATGGGTCTACTCATCCCACCCTCACCCTGATCTGTGTCTGTGTGACCTCATACATGGGTCTGCTCATCCTGCCCTCTCCCTGATCTGTGCCTGTGTGACATCATACATGGGTCTGCTCAACCCACCCTCTCCCTGATCTGTGTCTGTGTGACCTCATACATGGGTCTGCTCATCCCTCCCTCTCCCTGATCTGTGTCTATGTGACCGCATACATGGGTCTGATCATCCCGCCCTCTCCCTGATCTCTGTCTGTGTGTCTGTGTGACCTCATACATGGGTCTGATCATCCCGCCCTCTCCCTGATCTGTGTCTGTGTGACCTCATACATGGGTCTGCTCATCCCACCCTCTCCCTGATCTGTGTCTGTGTGACCTCATACATGGGTCTGCACATCCAGCCCTCTCCCTGGTCTGTGCCTGTGTGACCTCATACATGGGTCTGCTCATCCCACCCTCTCCCTGATCTGTGTCTGTGTGACCTCATACATGGGTCTGCTCATCCCTCCCTCTCCGTTATCTGTGACTGTGTGACCTCATACATGGGTCTGCTCATTCCACCCTCTCCCTGATCTGTGTCTGTGTGACCTCATACATGGGTCTGCTCATCCCGCCCTCTCCCTGATCTGTGTGTCTGTGTGATCTCATACATGGGTCTGCACATCCAGCCCTCTCCCTGGTCTGTGCCTGTGTGACCTCATACATGGGTCTGCTCATCCCACCCTCTCCCTGATCTGTGTCTGTGTGACCTCATACAAGGGTCTGCTCATCCCTCCCTCTCCGTGATCTGTGCCTGTGTGACCTCATACATGGGTCTGCTCATTCCACCCTCTCCGTGATCTGTGCCTGTGTGACCTCATACATGGGTCTGCTCATCCCTCCCTCTCCCTGATCTGTGTCTGTGTGACCTCATACATGGGTCTACTCATCCCACCCTCTTTCTGATCTCTGTCTGTGTGACCTCATACCCGGTTCTGCTCATCCCACCCTCTCCCTGATCTATGTCTGTGTGACCACCTACATGGGTCTGCTCATCCCACCCTCTCCCTGATCTGTGAGACCTCATACATGGGTCTGCTCATCCCACCCTCTCCCTGACCTGTGTCTGTGTGACCTCATACATGGGTCTGCTCATCCCGCCCTCTCCCTGATCTGTGTCTGTGTGACCTCATACATGTTTCTGCTCATCCCACCCTCTCCCTGATCTGTGTGACCTCATACATGGGTCTGCTCATCCCACCCTCTCCCTGATCTGTGTCTGTGTGACCTCATACATGGGTCTGCACATCCCGCCCTCTCCTGATCTGTGCCTGTGTGACCTCACACATGGGTCTGCAAATCCCGACCTCTCCCTGATCTTTGCCTGTGTGACCTCACACATGGGTCTGCTCATCCCGCCCTCTCCCTGATCTGTGTCTGTGTAACCTCATACATGGGTCTGCTCAATCTACCCTCTCCCTTATCTGTGTTTGTGTGACCTCATACATGGGTCTGCTCATCCCACCCTCTCCCTGATCTGTGTCTGTGTGATCTCATACATGGGTCTACTCATCCCACCCTCACCCTGATTTGTGTCTGTGTGACCTCATACATGGGTCTGCTCATCCTGCCCTCTCCCTGATCTGTGCCTTTGTGACATCATACATGGGTCTGCTCATCCCACCCTCTTCCTGATCTGTGTCTGTGTGACCTCATACATGGGTCTACTCATCTCTCCCTCTCCCTGATCTGTGTCTGTGTGACCTCATACATGGGTCTGCTCTTCCCACCCTCTCCCTGATCTGTGTCTGTGTGACCGCATACATTGGTCTGCTCATCCCTCCCTCTCCCTGATCTGTGTCTGTGTGACCTCATACATGGGTCTGCTCATCCCGCCCTCTCCCTGATCTGTGTCTGTGTGACCCCATACATGGGTCTGATCATCCCACCCTCTCCCTGATCTCTGTCTGTGTGTCTGTGTGACCTCATACATGGGTCTGATCTTCCCGCCCTCTCCCTGATCTGTGTCTGTGTGACCTCATATATGGGTCTGCTCATCCCACCCTCTCCCTGATCTGTGTCTGTGTGACCTCATCCATGGGTTTGCTCATCCCTCCCTCTCCATTATCTGTGTCTGTGTGACCTCATACATGGGTCTGCTCATTCCACCCTCTCCCTGATCTGTGTCTGTGTGACCTCATACATGGGTCTGCTCATCCCACTCTCTCCCTGATCTGTGTCTGTGTGACCTCCTACATGGGTCTGCTCATCCCACCCTCTCCCTGATCTATGTCTGTGTGACCACCTACATGGGTCTGCTCATCCCACCCTCTCCCTGATCTGTGTGACCTCATACATGGGTCTGCTCATCCCACCCTCTCCCTGACCTGTGTCTGTGTGACCTCATACATGGGTCTGCTCATCCCGCCCTCTCCCTGATCTGAGTCTGTGTGACCTCATACATGTGTCTGCTCATCCCACCCTCTTTCTGATCTCTGTCTGTGTGACCTCATACCCGGGTCTGCTCATCCCACCCTCTCCCTGATCTGTGTGACCTCATACATGGGTCTGCTCATCCCACCCTCTCACTGACCTGTGTCTTTGTGACCTCATACATGGGTCTGCTCATCCCACCCTCTCCATGATCTGTGCCTGTGTGATCTCATACATGGGTCTGCTCATCCGACCCTCTCCCTGATCTGTGTCTGTGTGACCTCATACATGGGTCTGCACATCCTGCCCTCTCCCGATCTGTGCCTGTGTGACCTCACACATGGGTCTGCAAATCCCAACCTCTCCCTGATCTTTGCCTGTGTGACCTCACACATGGGTCTGCTCATCCCGCCCTCTCCCTGATCTGTGTCTGTGTGACCTCAGACATGGGTCTGCTCAATCCACCCTCTCCCTGATCTGTGTTTGTGTGACGTCATACATGGGTCTGCTCATCCCACCCTCTCCCTGATCTGTGTCTGTGTGACCTCATACATGGGTCTGCTCATTCTGCCCTCTCCCTGATCTGTGCCTGTGTGACATCATACATGGGTCTGCTCAACCCACCCTCTCCCTGATCTGTGTCTGTGTGACCTCATACATGGGTCTGCTCATCCCTCCCTCTCCCTGATCTGTGTCTGTGTGACCTCATACATGGGTCTGCTCATCCCACCCTCTCCCTGATCTGTGTCTGTGTGACCGCATACATGGGTCTGCACATCCCTCCCTCTCCCTGATCTGTGTCTGTGTGACCTCATACATGGGTCTGCTCATCCCGCCCTCTCCCTGATCTGTGTCTGTGTGACCGCATACATGGGTCTGATCATCCCGCCCTCTCCCTGATCTCTGTCTGTGTGTCTGTGTGACCTCATACATGGGTATGATCATCCCGCCCTCTCCCTGATCTGTGTCTGTGTGACCTCATACATGGGTCTGCTCATCCCACCCTCTCCCTGATCTGTGTCTGTGTGACCTCATACATTGGTTTGCTCATCCCTCCCTCTCCGTTATCTGTGTCTGTGTGACCTCATACATGGGTCTGCTCATTCCACCCTCTCCCTGATCTGTGTCTCTGTGACCTCATACATGGGTCTGCTCATCCCGCCCTCTCCCTGATCTGTGTGTCTGTGTGATCTCATACATGGGTCTGCACATCCCGCCCTCTCCCTGGTCTGTGCCTGTGTGACCTCATACATGGGTCTGCTCATCCCACCCTCTCCCTGATCTGTGTCTGTGTGACCTCATACATGGGTCTGCTCATCCCTCCCTCTCCGTGATCTGTGCCTGTGTGACCTCATACTTGTGTCTGCTCATCCCACCCTCTCCCTGATCTGTGTGACCTCATACATGGGTCTGCTCATCCCACCCTCTCCCTGATCTGTGCCTGTGTGATCTCATACATGGGTCTGCTCATCCCACCCTCTCCCTGATCTGTGTCTGTGTGACCTCATACATGGGTCTGCACATCCCGCCCTCTCCCGATTTGTGCCTGTGTGACCTCACACATGGGTCTGCAAATCCCGACCTCTCCCTGATCTTTGCCTGTGTGACCTCACACATGGGTCTGCTCATCCCGCCCTCTCCCTGATCTGTGTCTGTGTGACCTCATACATGGGTCTGCTCAATCCACCCTCTCCCTGATCTGTGTTTGTGTGACGTCATACATGGGTCTGCTCATCCCACCCTCTCCCTGATCTGTGTCTGTGTGATCTCATACATGGGTCTACTCATCCCACCCTCACCCTGATCTGTGTCTGTGTGACCTCATACATGGGTCTGCTCATCTTGCCCTCTCCCTGATCTGTGCCTGTGTGACATCATACATGGGTCTGCTCAACCCACCCTCTCCCTGATCTGTGTCTGTGTGACCTCATACATGGGTCTGCTCATCCCTCCCTCTCCCTGATCTGTGTCTGTGTGACCTCATACATGGGTCTGCTCATCCCGCCCTCTCCCTGATCTGTGTCTGTGTGACCGCATACATGGGTCTGCTCATCCCTCCCTCTCCGTGATCTGTGCCTGTGTGACCTCATACATATGTCTGCTCATCCCACCCTCTCCCTGATCTGTGTGACCTCATACATGGGTCTGCTCATCCCACCCTCTCCCTGATCTGTGCCTGTGTGATCTCATACATGGGTCTGCTCATCCCACCCTCTCCCTGATCTGTGTCTGTGTGACCTCATACATGGGTCTGCACATCCCGCCCTCTCCCGATATGTGCCTGTGTGACCTCATACATGGGTCTGCAAATCCCGACCTCTCCCTGATCTTTGCCTGTGTGACCTCACACATGGGTCTGCTCATCCCGCCCTCTCCCTGATCTGTGTCTGTGTGACCTCATACATGGGTCTGCTCAATCCACCCTCTCCCTGATCTGTGTTTGTGTGACATCATACATGGGTCTGCTCATCCCACCCTCTCCCTGATCTGTGTCTGTGTGATCTCATACATGGGTCTACTCATCCCACCCTCACCCTGATCTGTGTCTGTGTGACCTCATACATGGGTCTGCTCATCCTGCCCTCTCCCTGATCTGTGCCTGTGTGACATCATACATGGGTCTGCTCAACCCACCCTCTCCCTGATCTGTGTCTGTGTGACCTCATACATGGGTCTGCTCATCCCTCCCTCTCCCTGATCTGTGTCTATGTGACCGCATACATGGGTCTGATCATCCCGCCCTCTCCCTGATCTCTGTCTGTGTGTCTGTGTGACCTCATACATGGGTCTGATCATCCCGCCCTCTCCCTGATCTGTGTCTGTGTGACCTCATACATGGGTCTGCTCATCCCACCCTCTCCCTGATCTGTGTCTGTGTGACCTCATACATGGGTTTGCTCATCCCTCCCTCTCCGTTATCTGTGACTGTGTGACCTCATACATGGGTCTGCTCATTCCACCCTCTCCCTGATCTGTGTCTGTGTGACCTCATACATGGGTCTGCTCATCCCGCCCTCTCCCTGATCTGTGTGTCTGTGTGATCTCATACATGGGTCTGCACATCCAGCCCTCTCCCTGGTCTGTGCCTGTGTGACCTCATACATGGGTCTGCTCATCCCACCCTCTCCCTGATCTGTGTCTGTGTGACCTCATACATGGGTCTGCTCATCCCTCCCTCTCCGTGATCTGTGCCTGTGTGACCTCATACATGGGTCTGCTCATTCCACCCTCTCCGTGATCTGTGCCTGTGTGACCTCATACATGGGTCTGCTCATCCCTCCCTCTCCCTGATCTGTGTCTGTGTGACCTCATACATGGGTCTACTCATCCCACCCTCTTTCTGATCTCTGTCTGTGTGACCTCATACCCGGTTCTGCTCATCCCACCCTCTCCCTGATCTATGTCTGTGTGACCACCTACATGGGTCTGCTCATCCCACCCTCTCCCTGATCTGTGAGACCTCATACATGGGTCTGCTCATCCCACCCTCTCCCTGACCTGTGTCTGTGTGACCTCATACATGGGTCTGCTCATCCCGCCCTCTCCCTGATCTGTGTCTGTGTGACCTCATACATGTTTCTGCTCATCCCACCCTCTCCCTGATCTGTGTGACCTCATACATGGGTCTGCTCATCCCACCCTCTCCCTGATCTGTGTCTGTGTGACCTCATACATGGGTCTGCACATCCCGCCCTCTCCTGATCTGTGCCTGTGTGACCTCACACATGGGTCTGCAAATCCCGACCTCTCCCTGATCTTTGCCTGTGTGACCTCACACATGGGTCTGCTCATCCCGCCCTCTCCCTGATCTGTGTCTGTGTAACCTCATACATGGGTCTGCTCAATCTACCCTCTCCCTTATCTGTGTTTGTGTGACCTCATACATGGGTCTGCTCATCCCACCCTCTCCCTGATCTGTGTCTGTGTGATCTCATACATGGGTCTACTCATCCCACCCTCACCCTGATTTGTGTCTGTGTGACCTCATACATGGGTCTGCTCATCCTGCCCTCTCCCTGATCTGTGCCTTTGTGACATCATACATGGGTCTGCTCATCCCACCCTCTTCCTGATCTGTGTCTGTGTGACCTCATACATGGGTCTACTCATCTCTCCCTCTCCCTGATCTGTGTCTGTGTGACCTCATACATGGGTCTGCTCTTCCCACCCTCTCCCTGATCTGTGTCTGTGTGACCGCATACATTGGTCTGCTCATCCCTCCCTCTCCCTGATCTGTGTCTGTGTGACCTCATACATGGGTCTGCTCATCCCGCCCTCTCCCTGATCTGTGTCTGTGTGACCCCATACATGGGTCTGATCATCCCACCCTCTCCCTGATCTCTGTCTGTGTGTCTGTGTGACCTCATACATGGGTCTGATCTTCCCGCCCTCTCCCTGATCTGTGTCTGTGTGACCTCATATATGGGTCTGCTCATCCCACCCTCTCCCTGATCTGTGTCTGTGTGACCTCATCCATGGGTTTGCTCATCCCTCCCTCTCCATTATCTGTGTCTGTGTGACCTCATACATGGGTCTGCTCATTCCACCCTCTCCCTGATCTGTGTCTGTGTGACCTCATACATGGGTCTGCTCATCCCACTCTCTCCCTGATCTGTGTCTGTGTGACCTCATACATGGGTCTACTCATCCCACCCTCTTACTGATCTCTGTCTGAGTGACCTCATACCCAGGTCTGCTCATCCCACCCTCTCCCTGATCTATGTCTGTGTGACCACCTACATGGGTCTGCTCATCCCACCCTCTCCCTGATCTGTGTGACCTCATACATGGGTCTGCTCATCCCACCCTCTCCCTGACCTGTGTCTGTGTGACCTCATACATGGGTCTGCTCATCCAGCCCTCTCCCTGATCTGTGTCTGTGTGACCTCATACATGTGTCTGCTCATCCCACCCTCTCCCTGATCTGTGTGACCTCATACATGGGTCTGCTCATCCCACCCTCTCCCTGATCTGTGTCTGTGTGACCTCATACATGGGTCTGCTCATCCCACTCTCTCCCTGATCTGTGTCTGTGTGACCTCACACATGGGTCTGCTCATCCCGCCCTCTCCCTAATCTGTGTCTGTGTGACCTCACACATGGGTCTGCTCATCCCGCCCTCACCCTGATCTGTGTCTGTGTGACCTCATACATGTGTATGCTCATCCCACTCTCTCCCTGATCTGTGTCTGTGTGACCTCATACATGGGTCTGCTCATCCCACCCTCTCCCTGATCTGTGTCTGTGTGACCTCATACATGTGTCTGCTCATCCCACCCTCTCCCTGATCTGTGTGACCTCATACATGGGTCTGCTCATCCCACCCTCTCCCTTATCTGTGTTTGTGTGACCTCATACATGGGTCTGCTCATCCCAGCATCTCCCTGATCTGTGCCTGTGTGACCTCATACATGGGTCTGCTCATCCCACTCTCACCCTAATCTGTGTCTGTGTGACCTCATACATGGGTCTACTCATCCCACCCTCTTACTGATCTCTCTCTGTGTGACCTCATACCCTGGTCTGCTCATCCCACCCTCTCCCTGATCTGTGTCTGTGTAACCTCACACATGGGTCTGCTCATCCCGCCCTCTCCCTAATCTGTGTCTGTGTGACCTCACACATGGGTCTGCTCATCCCACCCTCTCCCTGATCTGTGTCTGTGTGACCTCATACATGGGTCTGCTCATCCCGCCCTCTCCCTGATCTGTGTCTGTGTGACCTCATACATGGGTCTGCTCATCCCGCCCTCTCCCTGATCTGTGTCTGTGTGACCTCATACATGGGTCTGCTCATCCCGCCCTCTCCCTGATCTGTGTCTTTGTGACCTCATACATGGGTCTGCTCATCCCACCCTCTCCCTGATCTGTGTCTGTGTGACCTCATACATGGGTCTGTTCATCCCGCCCTCTCCCTGATCTGTGCCTGTGTGACCTCATACATGGGTCTGCTCATCCCTCCCTCTCCCTGATCTGTGTCTGTGTGACCTCATACATGGTCTGCTCATCCCTCCCTCTCCCTGATCTGTGTCTGTGTGACCTCATTCATGGGTCTGCTCATCCTGCCCTCTCCCTGATCTGTGTCTGTGTGACCTCATACATGGGTTTGCTCATCCCTCCCTCTCCATTATCTGTGTCTGTGTGACCTCATACATGAGTCTGCTCATTCCACCCTCTCCCTGATCTGTGTCTGTGTGACCTCATACATGGGTCTGCACATCCCGCCCTCTCCCTGGTCTGTGCCTGTGTGACCTCATACATGGGTCTGCTCATCCCACCCTCTCCCTGATCTATGTCTGTGTGACCTCATACATGGGTCTGCTCATCCCTCCCTCTCCGTGATCTGTGCCTGTGTGACCTCATACATCGGTCTGCTCATTCCACCCTCTCCCTGATCTGTGTATGTGTGACCTCACACATGGGTCTGCTCATCCCACTCTCTCCCTGATCTGTGTCTGTGTGACCTCATACATGGGTCTACTCATCACACCCTCTTACTGATCTCTGTCTGTGTGACCTCATACCCGGGTCTGCTCATCCCACCCTCTCCCTGATCTATGTCTGTGTGACCACCTACATGGGTCTGCTCATCCCACCCTCTCCCTGATCTGTGTGACCTCATACATGGGTCTGCTCATCCCACCCTCTCCCTGACCTGTGTCTGTGTGACCTCATACATGGGTCTGCTCATCCAGCCCTCTCCCTGATCTGTGTCTGTGTGACCTCATACATGTGTCTGCTCATCCCACCCTCTTCCTGATCTGTGTGACCTCATACATGGGTCTGCTCATCCCACCCTCTCCCTGATCTGTGTCTGTGTGACCTCATACATGGGTCTGCTCATCCCACTCTCTCCCTGATCTGTGTCTGTGTGACCTCACACATGGGTCTGCTCATCCCGCCCTCTCCCTAATCTGTGTCTGTGTGACCTCACACATGGGTCTGCTCATCCCGCCCTCACCCTGAACTGTGTCTGTGTGACCTCATACATGTGTATGCTCATCCCACTCTCTCCCTGATCTGTGTCTGTGTGACCTCATACATGGGTCTGCTCATCCCACCCTCTCCCTGATCTGTGTCTGTGTGACCTCATACATGTGTCTGCTCATCCCACCCTCTCCCTGATCTGTGTGACCTCATACATGGGTCTGCTCATCCCACCCTCTCCCTTATCTGTGTTTGTGTGACCTCATACATGGGTCTGCTCATCCCAGCATATCCCTGATCTGTGCCTGTGTGACCTCATACATGGGTCTGCTCATCCCACTCTCACACTAATCTGTGTCTGTGTGACCTCATACATGGGTCTACTCATCCCACCCTCTTACTGATCTCTCTCTGTGTGACCTCATACCCTGGTCTGCTCATCCCACCCTCTCCCTGATCTGTGTCTGTGTAACCTCACACATGGGTCTGCTCATCCCGCCCTCTCCCTAATCTGTGTCTGTGTGACCTCACACATGGGTCTGCTCATCCCACCCTCTCCCTGATCTGTGTCTGTGTGACCTCATACATGGGTCTGCTCATCCCGCCCTCTCCCTGATCTGTGTCTGTGTGACCTCATACATGGGTCTGCTCATCCCGCCCTCTCCCTGATCTGTGTCTGTGTGACCTCATACATGGGTCTGCTCATCCCGCCCTCTCCCTGATCTGTGTCTTTGTGACCTCATACATGGGTCTGCTCATCCCACCCTCTCCCTGATCTGTGTCTGTGTGACCTCATACATGGGTCTGTTCATCTCGCCCTCTCCCTGATCTGTGCCTGTGTGACCTCATACATGGGTCTGCTCATCCCTCCCTCTCCCTGATCTGTGTCTGTGTGACCTCATACATGGACTGCTCATCCCTCCCTCTCCCTGATCTGTGTCTGTGTGACCTCATTCATGGGTTTGCTCATCCTGCCCTCTCCCTGATCTGTGTCTGTGTGACCTCATACATGGGTTTGCTCATCCCTCCCTCTCCATTATCTGTGTCTGTGTGACCTCATACATGAGTCTGCTCATTCCACCCTCTCCCTGATCTGTGTCTGTGTGACCTCATACATGGGTCTGCTCATCCCGCCCTCTCCCTGATCTGTGTGTCTGTGTGATCTCATACATGGGTCTGCACATCCCGCCCTCTCCCTGGTCTGTGCCTGTGTGACCTCATACATGGGTCTGCTCATCCCACCCTCTCCCTGATCTGTGTCTGTGTGACCTCATACATGGGTCTGCTCATCCCTCCCTCTCCGTGATCTGTGCCTGTGTGACCTCATACATCGGTCTGCTCATTCCACCCTCTCCCTGATCTGTGTATGTGTGACCTCACACATGGGTCTGCTCATCCCACTCTCTCCCTGATCTGTGTCTGTGTGACCTCATACATGGGTCTACTCATCCCACCCTCTTACTGATCTCTGTCTGTGTGACCTCATACCCGGGTCTGCTCATCCCACCCTCTCCCTGATCTATGTCTGTGTGACCACCTACATGGGTCTGCTCATCCCACCCTCTCCCTGATCTGTGTGACCTCATACATGGGTCTGCTCATCCCACCCTCTCCCTGACCTGTGTCTGTGTGACCTCATACATGGGTCTGCTCATCCAGCCCTCTCCCTGATCTGTGTCTGTGTGACCTCATACATGTGTCTGCTCATCCCACCCTCTTCCTGATCTGTGTGACCTCATACATGGGTCTGCTCATCCCACCCTCTCCCTGATCTGTGTCTGTGTGACCTCATACATGGGTCTGCTCATCCCACTCTCTCCCTGATCTGTGTCTGTGTGACCTCACACATGGGTCTGCTCATCCCGCCCTCTCCCTAATCTGTGTCTGTGTGACCTCACACATGGGTCTGCTCATCCCGCCCTCACCCTGATCTGTGTCTGTGTGACCTCATACATGTGTATGCTCATCCCACTCTCTCCCTGATCTGTGTCTGTGTGACCTCATACATGGGTCTGCTCATCCCACCCTCTCCCTGATCTGTGTCTGTGTGACCTCATACATGTGTCTGCTCATCCCACCCTCTTCCTGATCTGTGTGACCTCATACATGGGTCTGCTCATCCCACCCTCTCCCTGATCTGTGTCTGTGTGACCTCATACATGGGTCTGCTCATCCCACTCTCTCCCTGATCTGTGTCTGTGTGACCTCACACATGGGTCTGCTCATCCCGCCCTCTCCCTAATCTGTGTCTGTGTGACCTCACACATGGGTCTGCTCATCCCGCCCTCACCCTGATCTGTGTCTGTGTGACCTCATACATGTGTATGCTCATCCCACTCTCTCCCTGATCTGTGTCTGTGTGACCTCATACATGGGTCTGCTCATCCCACCCTCTCCCTGATCTGTGTCTGTGTGACCTCATACATGGGTCTGCTCATCCCACTCTCTCCCTGATCTGTGTCTGTGTGACCTCACACATGGGTCTGCTCATCCCGCCCTCTCCCTAATCTGTGTCTGTGTGACCTCACACATGGGTCTGCTCATCCCGCCCTCACCCTGATCTGTGTCTGTGTGACCTCATACATGTGTATGCTCATCCCACTCTCTCCCTGATCTGTGTCTGTGTGACCTCATACATGGGTCTGCTCATCCCACCCTCTCCCTGATCTGTGTCTGTGTGACCTCATACATGTGTCTGCTCATCCCACCCTCTCCCTGATCTGTGTGACCTCATACATGGGTCTGCTCATCCCACCCTCTCCCTTATCTGTGTTTGTGTGACCTATACATGGGTCTGCTCATCCCAGCATCTCCCTGATCTGTGCCTGTGTGACCTCATACATGGGTCTGCTCATCCCACTCTCACCCTAATCTGTGTCTGTGTGACCTCATACATGGGTCTACTCATCCCACCCTCTTACTGATCTCTCTCTGTGTGACCTCATACCCTGGTCTGCTCATCCCACCCTCTCCCTGTTCTATGTCTGTGTGACCTCCTACATGGGTCTGCTCATCCCACCCTCTCCCTGATCTGTGTCTGTGTGACCTCACACATGGGTCTGCTCATCCCGCCCTCTCCCTAATCTGTGTCTGTGTGACCTCACACATGGGTCTGCTCATCCCACCCTCTCCCTGATCTGTGTCTGTGTGACCTCATACATGGGTCTGCTCATCCCACCTTCTCGCTGATCTGTGTCTGTGTGAACTCATACATGGGTCTGCTCATCCCGCCCTCTCCCTGATCTGTGTCTGTGTGACCTCATACATGGGTCTGCTCATCCCGCCCTCTCCCTGATCTGTGTCTTTGTGTCCTCATACATGGGTCTGCTCATCCCACCCTCTCCCTGATCTGTGTCTGTGTGACCTCATACATGGGTCTGTTCATCCCGCCCTCTCCCTGATCTGTGCCTGTGTGACCTCATACATGGGTCTGCTCATCCCTCCCTCTCCCTGATCTGTGTCTGTGTGACCTCATACATGGTCTGCTCATCCCTCCCTCTCCCTGATCTGTGTCTGTGTGACCTCATTCATGGGTCTGCTCATCCTGCCCTCTCCCTGATCTGTGTCTGTGTGACCTCATACATGGTTCTGCTCATCCCACTCTCTCCCTGATCTGTGTCTGTGTGACCTCATACAAGGGTCTGCTCATCCCGCCCTCTCCCTGATCTGTGTCTGTGTGTCTGTGTGACCTCATACATGGGTCTGCTCATCCCACCCTCTCCCTGATCTGTGTCTGTTTGACCTCATACATGGGTCTGCTCATCCCACCCTCTCCCTGATCTGTGTCTGTGTGACCTCATACAAGGGTCTGCTCATCCCACTCTCTCCCTGATCTGTGTCTGTGTGACCTCATACATGGGTCTACTCATCCCACCCTCTTTCTGATCTCTGTCTGTGTGACCTCATACCCGGTTCTGCTCATCCCACCCTCACCCTGATCTATGTCTGTGTGACCACCTACATGGGTCTGCTCATCCCACCCTCTCCCTGATCTGTGAGACCTCATACATGGGTCTGCTCATCCCACCCTCTCCCTGACCTGTGTCTGTGTGACCTCATACATGGGTCTGCTCATCCCGCCCTCTCCCTGATCTGTGTCTGTGTGACCTCATACATGTTTCTGCTCATCCCACCCTCTCCCTGATCTGTGTGACCTCATACATGGGTCTGCTCATCCCACCCTCTCCCTGATCTGTGCCTGTGTGATCTCATACATGGGTCTGCTCATCCCACCCTCTCCCTGATCTGTGTCTGTGTGACCTCATACATGGGTCTGCACATCCCGCCCTCTCCTGATCTGTGCCTGTGTGACCTCACACATGGGTCTGCAAATCCCGACCTCTCCCTGATCTTTGCCTGTGTGACCATACACACATGGGTCTGCTCATCCCGCCCTCTCCCTGATCTGTGTCTGTGTGACCTCATACATGGGTCTGCTCAATCTACCCTCTCCCTTATCTGTGTTTGTGTGACCTCATACATGGGTCTGCTCATCCCACCCTCTCCCTGATCTGTGTCTGTGTGATCTCATACATGGGTCTACTCATCCCACCCTCACCCTGATCTGTGTCTGTGTGACCTCATACATGGGTCTGCTCATCCTGCCCTCTCCCTGATCTGTGCCTTTGTGACATCATACATGGGTCTGCTCATCCCACCCTCTTCCTGATCTGTGTCTGTGTGACCTCATACATGGGTCTGCTCATCCCTCCCTCTCCCTGATCTGTGTCTGTGTGACCTCATACATGGGTCTGCTCTTCCCACCCTCTCCCTGATCTGTGTCTGTGTGACCGCATACATTGGTCTGCTCATCCCTCCCTCTCCCTGATCTGTGTCTGTGTGACCTCATACATGGGTCTGCTCATCCCGCCCTCTCCCAGATCTGTGTCTGTGTGACCCCATACATGGGTCTGATCATCCCACCCTCTCCCTGATCTCTGTCTGTGTGTCTGTGTGACCTCATACATGGGTCTGATCTTCCCGCCCTCTCCCTGATCTGTGTCTGTGTGACCTCATACATGGGTCTGCTCATCCCACCCTCTCCCTGATCTGTGTCTGTGTGACCTCATACATGGGTTTGCTCCTCCCTCCCTCTCCATTATCTGTGTCTGTGTGACCTCATACATGGGTCTGCTCATTCCACCCTCTCCCTGATCTGTGTCTGTGTGACCTCATACATGGGCCTGCTCATCCCACTCTCTCCCTGATCTGTGTCTGTGTGACCTCATACATGGGTCTACTCATCCCACCCTCTTACTGATCTCTGTCTGTGTGACCTCATACCCGGACCTGCTCATCCCACCCTCTCCCTGATCTATGTCTGTGTGACCACCTACATGGGTCTGCTCATCCCACCCTCTCCCTGATCTGTGTGACCTCATACATGGGTCTGCTCATCCCTCCCTCTCCCTGACCTGTGTCTGTGTGACCTCATACATGGGTCTGCTCATCCAGCCCTCTCCCTGATCTGTGTCTGTGTGACCTCATACATGTGTCTGCTCATCCCACCCTCTCCCTGATCTGTGTGACCTCATACATGGGTCTGCTCATCCCACCCTCTCCCTGATCTGTGTCTGTGTGACCTCATACATGGGTCTGCTCATCCCACTCTCTCCCTGATCTGTGTCTGTGTGACCTCACACATGGGTCTGCTCATCCCGCCCTCTCCCTAATCTGTGTCTGTGTGACCTCACACATGGGTCTGCTCATCCCGCCCTCACCCTGATCTGTGTCTGTGTGACCTCATACATGTGTATGCTCATCCCACTCTCTCCCTGATCTGTGTCTGTGTGACCTCATACATGGGTCTGCTCATCCCACCCTCTCCCTGATCTGTGTCTGTGTGACCTCATACATGTGTCTGCTCATCCCACCCTCTCCCTGATCTGTGTGACCTCATACATTGGTCTGCTCATCCCACCCTCTCCCTTATCTGTGTTTGTGTGACCTCATACATGGGTCTGCTCATCCCAGCATCTCCCTGATCTGTGCCTGTGTGACCTCATACATGGGTCTGCTCATCCCACTCTCACCCTAATCTGTGTCTGTGTGACCTCATACATGGGTCTACTCATCCCACCCTCTTACTGATCTCTCTCTGTGTGACCTCATACCCTGGTCTGCTCATCCCACCCTCTCCCTGATCTATGTCTGTGTGACCTCCTACATGGGTCAGCTCATCCCACCCTCTCCCTGATCTGTGTCTGTGTGACCTCACACATGGGTCTGCTCATCCCGCCCTCTCCCTAATCTGTGTCTGTGTGACCTCACACATGGGTCTGCTCATCCCACCCTCTCCCTGATCTGTGTCTGTGTGACCTCATACATGGGTCTGCTCATCCCGCCCTCTCCCTGATCTGTGTCTGTGTGACCTCATACATGGGTCTGCTCATCCCGCCCTCTCCCTGATCTGTGTCTGTGTGACCTCATACATGGGTCTGCTCATCCCGCCCTCTCCCTGATCTGTGTCTTTGTGACCTCATACATGGGTCTGCTCATCCCACCCTCTCCCTGATCTGTGTCTGTGTGACCTCATACATGGGTCTGTTCATCCCGCCCTCTCCCTGATCTGTGTCTGTGTGACCTCATACATGGTCTGCTCATCCCTCCCTCTCCCTGATCTGTGTCTGTGTGACCTCATTCATGGGTCTGCTCATCCTGCCCTCTCCCTGATCTGTGTCTGTGTGACCTCATACATGGGTTTGCTCATCCTTCCCTCTCCATTATCTGTGTCTGTGTGACCTCATACATGAGTCTGCTCATTCCACCCTCTCCCTGATCTGTGTCTGTGTGACCTCATACATGGGTCTGTTCATCCCGCCCTCTCCCTGATCTGTGTGTCTGTGTGATCTCATACATGGGTCTGCACATCCCGCCCTCTCCCTGGTCTGTGCCTGTGTGACATCATACATGGGTCTGCTCATCCCACCCTCTCCCTGATCTGTGTCTGTGTGACCTCATACATGGGTCTGCTCATCCCTCCCTCTCCGTGATCTGTGCCTGTGTGACCTCATACATCGGTCTGCTCATTCCACCCTCTCCCTGATCTGTGTCTGTGTGAACTCACACATGGGTCTGCTCATCCCACTCTCTCCCTGATCTGTGTCTGTGTGACCTCATACATGGGTCTACTCATCCCACCCTCTTACTGATCTCTGTCTGTGTGACCTCATACCCGGGTCTGCTCATCCCACCCTCTCCCTGATCTATGTCTGTGTGACCACCTACATGGGTTTGCTCATCCCACCCTCTCCCTGATCTGTGTGACCTCATCCATGGGTCTGCTCATCCCACCCTCTCCCTGACCTGTGTCTGTGTGACCTCATACATGGGTCTGCTCATCCAGCCCTCTCCCTGATCTGTGTCTGTGTGACCTCATACATGTGTCTGCTCATCCCACCCTCTTCCTGATCTGTGTGACCTCATACATGGGTCTGCTCATCCCACCCTCTCCCTTATCTGTGTTTGTGTGACCTCATACATGGGTCTGCTCATCCCAGCATCTCCCTGATCTGTGCCTGTGTGACCTCATACATGGGTCTGCTCATCCCACTCTCACCCTAATCTGTGTCTGTGTGACCTCATACATGGGTCTACTCATCCCACCCTCTTACTGATCTCTCTCTGTGTGACCTCATACCCTGGTCTGCTCATCCCACCCTCTCCCTGATCTATGTCTGTGTGACCTCCTACATGGGTCTGCTCATCCCACCCTCTCCCTGATCTGTGTCTGTGTGACCTCACACATGGGTCTGCTCATCCCGCCCTCTCCCTAATCTGTGTCTGTGTGACCTCACACATGGGTCTGCTCATCCCACCCTCTCCCTGATCTGTGTCTGTGTGACCTCATACATGGGTCTGCTCATCCCGCCCTCTCGCTGATCTGTGTCTGTGTGACCTCATACTTCAGTCTGCTCATCCCGCCCTCTCCCTGATCTGTGTCTGTGTGACCTCATACAGGGGTCTGCTCATCCCGCCCTCTCCCTGATCTGTGTCTTTGTGTCCTCATACATGGGTCTGCTCATCCCACCCTCTCCCTGATCTGTGTCTGTGTGACCTCATACATGGGTCTGTTCATCCCGCCCTCTCCCTGATCTGTGAGACCTCATACATGGGTCTGCTCATCCCACCCTCTCCCTGACCTGTGTCTGTGTGACCTCATACATGGGTCTGCTCATCCCGCCCTCTCCCTGATCTGTGTCTGTGTGACCTCATACATGTTTCTGCTCATCCCACCCTCTCCCTGATCTGTGTGACCTCATACATGGGTCTGCTCATCCCACCCTCTCCCTGATCTGTGCCTGTGTGATCTCATACAGGGGTCTGCTCATCCCGCCCTCTCCCTGATCTGTGTCTTTGTGTCCTCATACATGGGTCTGCTCATCCCACCCTCACCCTGATCTATGTCTGTGTGACCACCTACATGGGTCTGCTCATCCCACCCTCTCCCTGATCTGTGAGACCTCATACATGGGTCTGCTCATCCCACCCTCTCCCTGACCTGTGTCTGTGTGACCTCATACATGGGTCTGCTCATCCCGCCCTCTCCCTGATCTGTGTCTGTGTGACCTCATACATGTTTCTGCTCATCCCACCCTCTCCCTGATCTGTGTGACCTCATACATGGGTCTGCTCATCCCACCCTCTCCCTGATCTGTGCCTGTGTGATCTCATACATGCGTCTGCTCATCCCACCCTCTCCCTGATCTGTGTCTGTGTGACCTCATACATGGGTCTGCACATCCCACCCTCTCCTGATCTGTGCCTGTGTGACCTCACACATGGGTCTGCAAATCCCGACCTCTCCCTGATCTTTGCCTGTGTGACCTCACACATGGGTCTGCTCATCCCGCCCTCTCCCTGATCTGTGTCTGTGTGACCTCATACATGGGTCTGCTCAATCTACCCTCTCCCTTATCTGTGTTTGTGTGACCTCATACATGGGTCTGCTCATCCCACCCTCTCCCTGATCTGTGTCTGTGTGATCTCATACATGGGTCTACTCATCCCACCCTCACCCTGATCTGTGTCTGTGTGACCTCATACATGGATCTGCTCATCCTGCCCTCTCCCTGATCTGTGCCTTTGTGACATCATACATGGGTCTGCTCATCCCACCCTCTTCCTGATCTGTGTCTGTGTGACCTCATACATGGGTCTGCTCATCCCTCCCTCTCCCTGATCTGTGTCTGTGTGACCTCATACATGGGTCTGCTCTTCCCACCCTCTCCCTGATCTGTGTCTGTGTGACCGCATACATTGGTCTGCTCATCCCTCCCTCTACCTGATCTGTGTCTGTGTGACCTCATACATGGGTCTGCTCATCCCGCCCTCTCCCTGATCTGTGTCTGTGTGACCCCATACATGGGTCTGATCATCCCACCCTCTCCCTGATCTCTGTCTGTGTGTCTGTGTGACCTCATACATGGGTCTGATCTTCCCGCCCTCTCCCTGATCTGTGTCTGTGTGACCTCATACATGGGTCTGCTCATTCCACCCTCTCCCTGAGCTGTGTCTGTGTGACCTCATACATGGGCCTGCTCATCCCACTCTCTCCCTGATCTGTGTCTGTGTGACCTCATACATGGGTCTACTCATCCCACCCTCTTACTGATCTCTGTCTGTGTGACCTCATACCCGGGTCTGCTCATCCCACCCTCTCCCTGATCTATGTCTGTGTGACCACCTACATGGGTCTGCTCATCCCACCCTCTCCCTGATCTGTGTGACCTCATACATGGGTCTGCTCATCCCACCCTCTCCCTGACCTGTGTCTGTGTGACCTCATACATGGGTCTGCTCATCCAGCCCTCTCCCTGATCTGTGTCTGTGTGACCTCATACATGTGTCTGCTCATCCCACCCTCTCCCTGATCTGTGTGACCTCATACATGGGTCTGCTCATCCCACCCTCTCCCTGATCTGTGTCTGTGTGACCTCATACATGGGTCTGCTCATCCCACTCTCTCCCTGATCTGTGTCTGTGTGACCTCACACATGGGTCTGCTCATCCCGCCCTCTCCCTAATCTGTGTCTGTGTGACCTCACACATGGGTCTGCTCATCCCGCCCTCACCCTGATCTGTGTCTGTGTGACCTCATACATGTGTATGCTCATCCCACTCTCTCCCTGATCTGTGTCTGTGTGACCTCATACATGGGTCTGCACATCCCACCCTCTCCCTGATCTGTGTCTGTGTGACCTCATACATGTGTCTGCTCATCCCACCCTCTCCCTGATCTGTGTGACCTCATACATGGGTCTGCTCATCCCACCCTCTCCCTTATCTGTGTTTGTGTGACCTCATACATGGGTCTGCTCATCCCAGCATCTCCCTGATCTGTGCCTGTGTGACCTCATACATGGGTCTGCTCATCCCACTCTCACCCTAATCTGTGTCTGTGTGACCTCATACATGGGTCTACTCATCCCACCCTCTTACTGATCTCTCTCTGTGTGACCTCATACCCTGGTCTGCTCATCCCACCCTCTCCCTGATCTATGTCTTTGTGACCTCCTACATGGGTCAGCTCATCGCACCCTCTCCCTGATCTGTGTCTGTGTGACCTCACACATGGGTCTGCTCATCCCGCCCTCTCCCTAATCTGTGTCTGTGTGACCTCACACATGGGTCTGCTCATCCCACCCTCTCCCTGATCTGTGTCTGTGTGACCTCATACATGGGTCTGCTCATCCCGCCCTCTCCCTGATCTGTGTCTGTGTGACCTCATACATGGGTCTGCTCATCCCGCCCTCTCCCTGATCTGTGTCTGTGTGACCTCATACATGGGTCTGCTCAACCCGCCCTCTCCCTGATCTGTGTCTTTGTGACCTCATACATGGGTCTGCTCATCCCACCCTCTCCCTGATCTGTGTCTGTGTGACCTCATACATGGGTCTGTTCATCCCGCCCTCTCCCTGATCTGTGCCTGTGTGACCTCATACATGGGTCTGCTCATCCCTCCCTCTCCCTGATCTGTGTCTGTGTGACCTCATACATGGTCTGCTCATCCCTCCCTCTCCCTGATCTGTGTCTGTGTGACCTCATTCATGGGTCTGCTCATCCTGCCCTCTCCCTGATCTGTGTCTGTGTGACCTCATACATGGGTTTGCTCATCCCTCCCTCTCCATTATCTGTGTCTGTGTGACCTCATACATGAGTCTGCTCATTCCACCCTCTCCCTGATCTGTGTCTGTGTGACCTCATACATGGGTCTGCTCATCCCACCCTCTCCCTGATCTGTGTGTCTGTGTGATCTCATACATGGGTCTGCTCATCCCGCCCTCTCCCTGGTCTGTGCCTGTGTGACCTCATACATGGGTCTGCTCATCCCACCCTCTCCCTGATCTGTGTCTGTGTGACCTCATACATGGGTCTGCTCATCCCTCCCTCTCCGTGATCTGTGCCTGTGTGACCTCATACATCGGTCTGCTCATTCCACCCTCTCCCTGATCTGTGTCTGTGTGACCTCACACATGGGTCTGCTCATCCCACTCTCTCCCTGATCTGTGTCTGTGTGACCTCATATATGGGTCTACTCATCCCACCCTCTTACTGATCTCTGTCTGTGTGACCTCATACCCGGGTCTGCTCATCCCACCCTCTCCCTGATCTATGTCTGTGTGACCACCTACATGGGTCTGCTCATCCCACCCTCTCCCTGATCTGTGTGACCTCATACATGGGTCTGCTCATCCCACCCTCTCCCTGACCTGTGTCTGTGTGACCTCATACATGGGTCTGCTCATCCAGCCCTCTCCCTGATCTGTGTCTGTGTGACCTCATACATGTGTCTGCTCATCCCACCCTCTCCCTGATCTGTGTGACCTCATACATGGGTCTGCTCATCCCACCCTCTCCCTGATCTGTGTCTGTGTGACCTCATACATGGGTCTGCTCATCCCACTCTCTCCCTGATCTGTGTCTGTGTGACCTCACACATGGGTCTGCTCATCCCGCCCTCTCCCTAATCTGTGTCTGTGTGACCTCACACATGGGTCTGCTCATCCCGCCCTCAGCCTGATCTGTGTCTGTGTGACCTCATACATGTGTATGCTCATCCCACTCTCTCCCTGATCTGTGTCTGTGTGACCTCATACATGGGTCTGCTCATCCCACCCTCTCCCTGATCTGTGTCTGTGTGACCTCATACATGTGTCTGCTCATCCCACCCTCTCCCTGATCTGTGTGACCTCATACATGGGTCTGCTCATCCCACCCTCTCCCTTATCTGTGTTTGTGTGACCTCATACATGGGTCTGCTCATCCCAGCATCTCCCTGATCTGTGCCTGTGTGACCTCATACATGGGTCTGCTCATCCCACTCTCACCCTAATCTGTGTCTGTGTGACCTCATACATGGGTCTACTCATCCCACCCTCTTACTGATCTCTCTCTGTGTGACCTCATACCCTGGTCTGCTCATCCCACCCTCTCCCTGATCTATGTCTGTGTGACCTCCTACTTGGGTCTGCTCATCCCACCCTCTCCCTGATCTGTGTCTGTGTGACCTCACACATGGGTCTGCTCATCCCGCCCTCTCCCTAATCTGTGTCTGTGTGACCTCACACATGGGTCTGCTCATCCCACCCTCTCCCTGATCTGTGTCTGTGTGACCTCATACATGGGTCTGCTCATCCCGCCCTCTCGCTGATCTGTGTCTGTGTGACCTCATACATGGGTCTGCTCATCCCGCCCTCTCCCTGATCTGTGTCTGTGTGACCTCATACATGGGTCTGCTCATCCCGCCCTCTCCCTGATCTGTGTCTTTGTGTCCTCATACATGGGTCTGCTCATCCCACCCTCTCCCTGATCTGTGTCTGTGTGACCTCATACATGGGTCTGTTCATCCCGCCCTCTCCCTGATCTGTGCCTGTGTGACCTCATACATGGGTCTGCTCATCCCTCCCTCTCCCTGATCTGTGTCTGTGTGACCTCATACATGGTCTGCTCATCCCTCCCTCTCCCTGATCTGTGTCTGTGTGACCTCATTCATGGGTCTGCTCATCCTGCCCTCTCCCTGATCTGTGTCTGTGTGACCTCATACATGGGTCTGCTCATCCCACTCTCTCCCTGATCTGTGTCTGTGTGACCTCATACAAGGGTCTGCTCATCCCGCCCTCTCCCTGATCTGTGTCTGTGTGTCTGTGTGACCTCATACATGGGTCTGCTCATCCCACCCTCTCCCTGATCTGTGTCTGTTTGACCTCATACATGGGTCTGCTCATCCCACCCTCTCCGTGATCTGTGTCTGTGTGACCTCATACAAGGGTCTGCTCATCCCACTCTCTCCCTGATTTGTGTCTGTGTGACCTCATACATGGGTCTACTCATCCCACCCTCTTTCTGATCTCTGTCTGTGTGACCTCATACCCGGTTCTGCTCATCCCACCCTCACCCTGATCTATGTCTGTGTGACCACCTACATGGGTCTGCTCATCCCACCCTCTCCCTGATCTGTGAGACCTCATACATGGGTCTGCTCATCCCACCCTCTCCCTGACCTGTGTCTGTGTGACCTCATACATGGGTCTGCTCATCCCGCCCTCTCCCTGATCTGTGTCTGTGTGACCTCATACATGTTTCTGCTCATCCCACCCTCTCCCTGATCTGTGTGACCTCATACATGGGTCTGCTCATCCCACTCTCTCCCTGATCTGTGCCTGTGTGATCTCATACATGGGTCTGCTCATCCCACCCTCTCCCTGATCTGTGTCTGTGTGACCTCATACATGGGTCTGCACATCCCGCCCTCTCCTGATCTGTGCCTGTGTGACCTCACACATGGGTCTGCAAATCCCGACCTCTCCCTGATCTTTGCCTGTGTGACCTCACACATGGGTCTGCTCATCCCGCCCTCTCCCTGATCTGTGTCTGTGTGACCTCATACATGGGTCTGCTCAATCTACCCTCTCCCTTATCTGTGTTTGTGTGACCTCATACATGGGTCTGCTCATCCCACCCTCTCCCTGATCTGTGTCTGTGTGATCTCATACATGGGTCTACTCATCCCACCCTCACCCTGATCTGTGTCTGTGTGACCTCATACATGGGTCTGCTCATCCCGCCCTCTCCCTGATCTGTGTCTGTGTGACCCCATACATGGGTCTGATCATCCCACCCTCTCCCTGATCTCTGTCTGTGTGTCTGTGTGACCTCATACATGGGTCTGATCTTCCCGCCCTCTCCCTGATCTGTGTCTGTGTGACCTCATACATGGGTTTGCTCATCCCACCCTCTCCCTGATCTGTGTCTGTGTGACCTCATACATGGGTTTGCTCATCCCTCCCTCTCCATTATCTGTGTCTGTGTGACCTCATACATGGGTCTGCTCATTCCACCCTCTCCCTGATCTGTGTCTGTGTGACCTCATACATGGGTCTGCTCATCCCACTCTCTCCCTGATCTGTGTCTGTGTGACCTCATACATGGGTCTACTCATCCCACCCTCTTACTGATCTCTGTCTGTGTGACCTCATACCCGGGTCTGCTCATCCCACCCTCTCCCTGATCTATGTCTGTGTGACCACCTACATGGGTCTGCTCATCCCACCCTCTCCCTGATCTGTGTGACCTCATACATGGGTCTGCTCATCCCACCCTCTCCCTGACCTGTGTCTGTGTGACCTCATACATGGGTCTACTCATCCAGCCCTCTCCCTGATCTGTGTCTGTGTGACCTCATACATGTGTCTGCTCATCCCACCCTCTCCCTGATCTGTGTGACCTCATACATGGGTCTGCTCATCCCACCCTCTCCCTGATCTGTGTCTGTGTGACCTCATACATGGGTCTGCTCATCCCACTCTCTCCCTGATCTGTGTCTGTGTGACCTCACACATGGGTCTGCTCATCCCGCCTCTCCCTAATCTGTGTCTGTGTGACCTCACACATGGGTCTGCTCATCCCGCCCTCACCCTGATCTGTGTTTGTGTGACCTCATACATGTGTATGCTCATCCCACTCTCTCCCTGATCTGTGTCTGTGTGACCTCATACATGGGTCTGCTCATCCCACCCTCTCCCTGATCTGTGTCTGTGTGACCTCATACATGTGTCTGCTCATCCCACTCTCTCCCTGATCTGTGTGACCTCTTACATGGGTCTGCTCATCCCACCCTCTCCCTTATCTGTGTTTGTGTGACCTCATACATGGGTCTGCTCATCCCAGCATCTCCCTGATCTGTGCCTGTGTGACCTCATACATGGGTCTGCTCATCCCACTCTCACCCTAATCTGTGTCTGTGTGACCTCATACATGGATCTACTCATCCCACCCTCTTACTGATCTCTCTCTGTGTGACCTCATACCCTGGTCTGCTCATCCCACCCTCTCCCTGATCTATGTCTGTGTGACCTCCTACATGGGTCAGCTCATCCCACCCTCTCCCTGATCTGTGTCTGTGTGACCTCACACATGGGTCTGCTCATCCCGCCCTCTCCCTAATCTGTGTCTGTGTGACCTCACACATGGGTATGCTCATCCCACCCTCTCCCTGATCTGTGTCTGTGTGACCTCATACATGGGTCTGCTCATCCCACCCTCTCCCTGATCTGTGTCTGTGTGACCTCATACATGGGTCTGTTCATCCCGCCCTCTCCCTGATCTGTGCCTGTGTGACCTCATACATGGGTCTGCTCATCCCTCCCTCTCCCTGATCTGTGTCTGTGTGACCTCATACATGGTCTGCTCATCCCTCCCTCTCCCTGATCTGTGTCTGTGTGACCTCATTCATGGGTCTGCTCATCCTGCCCTCTCCCTGATCTGTGTCTGTGTGACCTCATACATGGGTTTGCTCATCCCTCCCTCTCCATTATCTGTGTCTGTGTGACCTCATACATGAGTCTGCTCATTCCACCCTCTCCCTGATCTGTGTCTGTGTGACCTCATACATGGGTCTGCTCATCCCGCCCTCTCCCTGATCTGTGTGTCTGTGTGATCTCATACATGGGTCTGCACATCCCGCCCTCTCCCTGGTCTGTGCCTGTGTGACCTCATACATGGGTCTGCTCATCCCACCCTCTCCCTGATCTGTGTCTGTGTGACCTCATACATGGGTCTGCTCATCCCTCTCTCTCCGTGATCTGTGCCTGTGTGACCTCATACATCGGTCTGCTCATTCCACCCTCTCCCTGATCTGTGTCTGTGTGACCTCACACATGGGTCTGCTCATCCCACTCTCTCCCTGATCTGTGTCTGTGTGACCTCATACATGGGTCTACTCATCCCACCCTCTTACTGATCTCTGTCTGTGTGACCTCATACCCGGGTCTGCTCATCCCACCCTCTCCCTGATCTATGTCTGTGTGACCACCTACATGGGTCTGCTCATCCCACCCTCTCCCTGATCTGTGTGACCTCATACATGGGTCTGCTCATCCCACCCTCTCCCTGACCTGTGTCTGTGAGACCTCATACATGGGTCTGCTCATCCAGCCCTCTCCCTGATCTGTGTCTGTGTGACCTCATACATGTGTCTGCTCATCCCACCCTCTCCCTGATCTGTGTGACCTCATACATGGGTCTGCTCATCCCACCCTCTCCCTGATCTGTGTCTGTGTGACCTCATACATGGGTCTGCTCATCCCACTCTCTCCCTGATCTGTGTCTGTGTGACCTCACACATGGGTCTGCTCATCCCGCCCTCTCCCTAATCTGTGTCTGTGTGACCTCACACATGGGTCTGCTCATCCCGCCCTCACCCTGATCTGTGTCTGTGTGACCTCATACATGTGTATGCTCATCCCACTCTCTCCCTGATCTGTGTCTGTGTGACCTCATACATGGGTCTGCTCATCCCACCCTCTCCCTGATCTGTGTCTGTGTGACCTCATACATGTGTCTGCTCATCCCACCCTCTCCCTGATCTGTGTGACCTCATACATGGGTCTGCTCATCCCACCCTCTCCCTTATCTGTGTTTGTGTGACCTCATACATGGGTCTGCTCATCCCAGCATCTCCCTGATCTGTGCCTGTGTGACCTCATACATGGGTCTGCTCATCCCACTCTCACCCTAATCTGTGTCTGTGTGACCTCATACATGGGTCTACTCATCCCACCCTCTTACTGATCTCTCTCTGTGTGACCTCATACCCTGGTCTGCTCATCCCACCCTCTCCCTGATCTATGTCTGTGTGACCTCCTACATGGGTCTGCTCATCCCACCCTCTCCCTGATCTGTGTCTGTGTGACCTCACACATGGGTCTGCTCATCCCGCCCTCTCCCTAATCTGTGTCTGTGTGACCTCACACATGGGTCTGCTCATCCCACCCTCTCCATGATCTGTGTCTGTGTGACCTCATACATGGTTCTGCTCATCCCGCCCTCTCCCTGATCTGTGTCTGTGTGATCTCATACATGGGTCTGCTCATCCCGCCCTCTCCCTGATCTGTGTCTGTGTGACCTCATACATGGGTCTGCTCATCCCGCCCTCTCCCTGATCTGTGTCTTTGTGACCTCATACATGGGTCTGCTCATCCCACCCTCTCCCTGATCTGTGTCTGTGTGACCTCATACATGGGTCTGTTCATCCCGCCCTCTCCCTGATCTGTGCCTGTGTGACCTCATACATGGGTCTGCTCATCCCTCCCTCTCCCTGATCTGTGTCTGTGTGACCTCATACATGGTCTGCTCATCCCTCCCTCTCCCTGATCTGTGTCTGTGTGACCTCATTCATGGGTCTGCTCATCCTGCCCTCTCCCTGATCTGTGTCTGTGTGACCTCATACATGGGTCTGCTCATCCCACTCTCTCCCTGATCTGTGTCTGTGTGACCTCATACATGGGTCTGCTCATCCCGCCCTCTCCCTGATCTGTGTCTGTGTGTCTGTGTGACCTCATACATGGGTCTGCTCATCCCACCCTCTCCCTGATCTGTGTCTGTTTGACCTTATACATGGGTCTGCTCATCCCACCCTCTCCCTGATCTTTGTCTGTGTGACCTCATACATGGGTCTGCTCATCCCACCCTCTCCCTGATCTGTGTCTGTGTGGCCTGATACATGGGTCTGCTCATCCCACCCTCTCCCTGATCTGTGTCTGTGTGACCTCATACATGGGTCTGCACATCCCGCCCTCTCCCTGATCTGTGCCTGTGTGACCTCATAGATGGGTCTGCTCATCCCACCCTCTCCCTGATCTGTGTCTGTGTGACCGCATACATGGGTCTGCTCATCCCTCCCTCTCCCTGATCTGTGTCTGTGTGACCTCATACATGGGTCTGCTCATCCCGCCCTCTCCCTGATCTGTGTCTGTGTGACCGCATACATGGGTCTGATCATCCCACCCTCTCCCTGATCTCTGTCTGTGTGTCTGTGTGACCTCATACATGGGTCTGATCATCCCGCCCTCTCCCTGATCTGTGTCTGTGTGACCTCATACATGGGTCTGCTCATCCCACCCTCTCCCTGATCTGTGTCTGTGTGACCTCATACATGGGTTTGCTCATCCCTCCCTCTCCGTTATCTGTGTCTGTGTGACCTCATACATGGGTCTGCTCATTCCACCCTCTCCCTGATCTGTCTGTGTGACCTCATACATGGGTCTGCTCATCCCGCCCTCTCCCTGATCTGTGTGTCTGTGTGATCTTATACATGGGTCTGCACATCCCGCCCTCTCCCTGGTCTGTGCCTGTGTGACCTCATACATGGGTCTGCTCATCCCACCCTCTCCCTGATCTGTGTCTGTGTGACCTCATACATGGGTCTGCTCATCCCTCCCTCTCCGTGATGTGTGCCTGTGTGACCTCATACATGGGTCTGCTCATTCCACCCTCTCCCTGATCTGTGTCTGTGTGACCTCATACATGGGTCTGCTCATCCCACTCTCTCCCTGATCTGTGTCTGTGTGACCTCATACATGGGTCTACTCATCCCACCCTCTTACTGATCTCTGTCTGTGTGACCTCATACCCGGGTCTGCTCATCCCACCCTCTCCCTGATCTATGTCTGTGTGACCACTTACATGGGTCTGCTCATCCCACCCTCTCCCTGATCTGTGTGACCTCATACATGGGTCTGCTCATCCCACCCTCTCCCTGACCTGTGTCTGTGTGACCTCATACATGGGTCTGCTCATCCAGCCCTCTCCCTGATCTGTGTCTGTGTGACCTCATACATGTGTCTTCTCATCCCACCCTCTCCCTGACCTGTGTGACCTCATACATGGGTCTGCTCATCCAGCCCTCTCCCTGATCTGTGTCTGTGTGACCTCATACATGGGTCTGCTCATCCCACTCTCTCCCTGATCTGTGTCTGTGTGACCTCACACATGGGTCTGCTCATCCCGCCCTCTCCCTGATCTGTGTCTGTGTGACCTCACACATGGGTCTGCTCATCCCGCCCTCACCCTGATCTGTGTCTGTGTGACCTCATACATGTGTCTGCTCATCCCACTCTCTCCCTGATCTGTGTCTGTGTGACCTCATACATGGGTCTGCTCATCCCACCCTCTCCCTGATCTGTGTCTGTGTGACCTCATACATGTGTCTGCTCATCCCACCCTCTCCCTGATCTGTGTGACCTCATACATGGGTCTGCTCATCCCACCCTCTCCCTTATCTGTGTTTTTGTGACCTCATACATGGGTCTGCTCATCCCAGCATCTCCCTGATCTGTGCCTGTGTGACCTCATACATGGGTCTGCTCATCCCACTCTCACCCTAATCTGTGTCTGTGTGACCTCATACATGGGTCTACTCATCCCACCCTCTTACTGATCTCTCTCTGTGTGACCTCATACCCTCATCTGCTCATCCCACCCTCTCCCTGATCTATGTCTGTGTGACCTCCTACATGGGTCTGCTCATCCCACCCTCTCCCTGAACTGTGTCTGTGTGACCTCATACATGGGTCTGCTCATGCCGCCCTCTCCCTAATCTGTGTCTGTGTGACCTCATACATGGGTCTGCTCATCCCGCCCTCTCCCTAATCTGTGTCTGTGTGACCTCATACATGGGTCTGCTCATCCCGCCCTCTCCCTTATCTGTTTGTCTGTGTGATCTCATACATGGGTCTGCACATCCCGCCCTCTCCCTAATCTGTGTCTGTGTGACCTCACACATGGGTCTGCTCATCCCACCCTCTCCCTGATCTGTGTCTGTGTGACCTCATACATGGGTCTGCTCATCCCTCCCTCTCCGTGATGTGTGCCTGTGTGACCTCATACATGGGTCTGCTCATTCCACCCTCTCCCTGATCTGTGTCTGTTTGACCTCATACATGGGTCTGCTCATCCCACCCTCTCCATGATCTGTGTCTGTGTGACCTCATACAAGTGTCTGCTCATCCCACTCTCTCCCTGATTTGTGTCTGTGTGACCTCATACATGGGTCTACTCATCCCACCCTCTTTCTGATCTCTGTCTGTGTGACCTCATACCCGGTTCTGCTCATCCCACCCTCACCCTGATCTATGTCTGTGTGACCACCTACATGGGTCTGCTCATCCCACCCTCTCCCTGATCTGTGAGACCTCATACATGGGTCTGCTCATCCCACCCTCTCCCTGACCTGTGTCTGTGTGACCTCATACATGGGTCTGCTCATCCCGCCCTCTCCCTGATCTGTGTCTGTGTGACCTCATACATGTTTCTGCTCATCCCACCCTCTCCCTGATCTGTGTGACCTCATACATGGGTCTGCTCATCCCACCCTCTCCCTGATCTGTGCCTGTGTGATCTCATACATGGGTCTACTCATCCCACCCTCTTTCTGATCTCTGTCTGTGTGACCTCATACCCGGTTCTGCTCATCCCACCCTCACCCTGATCTATGTCTGTGTGACCACCTACATGGGTCTGCTCATCCCACCCTCTCCCTGATCTGTGAGACCTCATACATGGGTCTGCACATCCCGCCCTCTCCTGATCTGTGCCTGTGTGACCTCACACATGGGTCTGCAAATCCCGACCTCTCCCTGATCTTTGCCTGTGTGACCTCACACATGGGTCTGCTCATCCCGCCCTCTCCCTGATCTGTGTCTGTGTGACCTCATACATGGGTCTGCTCAATCTATCCTCTCCCTTATATGTGTTTGTGTGACCTCATACATGGGTCTGCTCATCCCACCCTCTCCCTGATCTGTGTCTGTGTGATCTCATACATGGGTCTACTCATCCCACCCTCACCCTGATCTGTGTCTGTGTGACCTCATACATGGGTCTGCTCATCCTGCCCTCTCCCTGATCTGTGCCTTTGTGACATCATACATGGGTCTGCTCATCCCACCCTCTTCCTGATCTGTGTCTGTGTGACCTCATACATGGGTCTGCTCATCCCTCCCTCTCCCTGATCTGTGTCTGTGTGACCTCATACATGGGTCTGCTCTTCCCACCCTCTCCCTGATCTGTGTCTGTGTGACCGCATACATTGGTCTGCTCATCCCTCCCTCTCCCTGATCTGTGTCTGTGTGACCTCATACATGGGTCTGATCTTCCCGCCCTCTCCCTGATTTGTGTCTGTGTGACCTCATACATGGGTCTGCTCATCCCACCCTCTCCCTGATCTGTGTCTGTGTGACCTCATACATGGGTTTGCTCATCCCTCCCTCTCCATTATCTGTGTCTGTGTGACCTCATACATGGGTTTGCTCATCCCTCCCTCTCCATTATCTGTGTCTGTGTGACCTCATACATGGGTCTGCTCATCCCACTCTCTCCCTGATCTGTGTCTGTGTGACCTCATACATGGGTCTACTCATCCCACCCTCTTACTGATCTCTGTCTGTGTGACCTCATACCCGGGTCTGCTCATCCCACCCTCTCCCTGATCTATGTCTGTGTGACCACCTACATGGGTCTGCTCATCCCACCCTCTCCCTGATCTGTGTGACCTCATACATGGGTCTGCTCATCCCACCCTCTCCCTGACCTGTGTCTGTGTGACCTCATACATGGGTCTGCTCATCCCGCCCTCTCCCTGATCTGTGTCTGTGTGACCTCATACATGTGTCTGCTCATCCCACCCTCTCCCTGATCTGTGTGACCTCATACATGGGTCTGCTCATCCCACCCTCTCCCTGATCTGTTTCTGTGTGACCTCATACATGGGTCTGCTCATCCCGCCCTCTCCCTAATCTGTGTCTGTGTGACCTCACACATGGGTCTGCTCATCCCGCCCTCACCCTGATCTGTGTCTGTGTGACCTCATACATGTGTATGCTCATCCCACTCTCTCCCTGATCTGTGTCTGTGTGACCTCATACATGGGTCTGCTCATCCCACCCTCTCCCTGATCTGTGTCTGTGTGACCTCATACATGAGTCTGCTCATCCCACCCTCTCCCTGATCTGTGTGACCTCATACATGGGTCTGCTCATCCCACCCTCTCCCTTATCTGTGTTTGTGTGACCTCATACATGGGTCTGCTCATCCCAGCATCTCCCTGATCTGTGCCTGTGTGACCTCATACATGGGTCTACTCATCCCACCCTCTTTCTGATCTCTGTCTGTGTGACCTCATACCCGGTTCTGCTCATCCCACCCTCACCCTGATCTATGTCTGTGTGACCACCTACATGGGTCTGCTCATCCCACCCTCTCCCTGATCTGTGAGACCTCATACATGGGTCTGCTCATCCCACCCTCTCCCTGACCTGTGTCTGTGTGACCTCATACATGGGTCTGCTCATCCCGCCCTCTCCCTGATCTGTGTCTGTGTGACCTCATACATGTTTCTGCTCATCCCACCCTCTCCCTGATCTGTGTGACCTCATACATGGGTCTGCTCATCCCACCCTCTCCCTGATCTGTGCCTGTATGATCTCATACATGGGTCTGCTCATCCCACCCTCTCCCTGATCTGTGTCTGTGTGACCTCATACATGGGTCTGCACATCCCGCCCTCTCCTGATCTGTGCCTGTGTGACCTCACACATGGGTCTGCAAATCCCGACCTCTCCCTGATCTTTGCCTGTGTGACCTCACACATGGGTCTGCTCATCCCACCCTCTCCCTGATCTGTGTCTGTGTGACCTCATACATGGGTCTGCTCAATCTACCCTCTCCCTTATCTGTGTTTGTGTGACCTCATACATGGGTCTGCTCATCCCACCCTCTCCCTGATCTGTGTCTGTGTGATCTCATACATGGGTCTACTCATCCCACCCTCACCCTGATCTGTGTCTGTGTGACCTCATACATGGGTCTGCTCATCCTGCCCTCTCCCTGATCTGTGCCTTTGTGACATCATACATGGGTCTGCTCATCCCACCCTCTTCCTGATCTGTGTCTGTGTGACCTCATACATGGGTCTGCTCATCCCTCCCTCTCCCTGATCTGTGTCTGTGTGACCTCATACATGGGTCTGCTCTTCCCACCCTCTCCCTGATCTGTGTCTGTGTGACCGCATACATTGGTCTGCTCATCCCTCCCTCTCCCTGATCTGTGTCTGTGTGACCTCATACATGGGTCTGCTCATCCCGCCCTCTCCCTGATCTGTGTCTGTGTGACCCCATACATGGGTCTGATCATCCCACCCTCTCCCTGATCTCTGTCTGTGTGTCTGTGTGACCTCATACATGGGTCTGATCTTCCCGCCCTCTCCCTGATCTGTGTCTGTGTGACCTCATACATGGGTCTGCTCATCCCACCCTCTCCCTGATCTGTGTCTGTGTGACCTCATACATGGGTTTGCTCATCCCTCCCTCTCCATTATCTGTGTCTGTGTGACCTCATACATGGGTTTGCTCATCCCTCCCTCTCCATTATCTGTGTCTGTGTGACCTCATACATGGGTCTGCTCATCCCACTCTCTCCCTGATCTGTGTCTGTGTGACCTCATACATGGGTCTACTCATCCCACCCTCTTACTGATCTCTGTCTGTGTGACCTCATACCTGGGTCTGCTCATCCCACCCTCTCCCTGATCTATGTCTGTGTGACCACCTACATGGGTCTGCTCATCCCACCCTCTCCCTGATCTGTGTGACCTCATACATGGGTCTGCTCATCCCACCCTCTCCCTGACCTGTGTCTGTGTGACCTCATACATGGGTCTGCTCATCCAGCCCTCTCCCTGATCTGTGTCTGTGTGACCTCATACATGTGTCTGCTCATCCCACCCTCTCCCTGATCTGTGTGACCTCATACATGGGTCTGCTCATCCCACTCTCTCCCTGATCTGTGTCTGTGTGACCTCACACATGGGTCTGCTCATCCCGCCCTCTCCCTAATCTGTGTCTGTGTGACCTCACACATGGGTCTGCTCATCCCGCCCTCACCCTGATCTGTGTCTGTGTGACCTCATACATGTGTATGCTCATCCCACTCTCTCCCTGATCTGTGTCTGTGTGACCTCATACATGGGTCTGCTCATCCCACCCTCTCCCTGATCTGTGTCTGTGTGACCTCATACATGTGTCTGCTCATCCCACCCTCTCCCTGATCTGTGTGACCTCATACATGGGTCTGCTCATCCCACCCTCTCCCTTATCTGTGTTTGTGTGACCTCATACATGGGTCTGCTCATCCCAGCATCTCCCTGATCTGTGCCTGTGTGACCTCATACATGGGTCTGCTCATCCCACTCTCACCCTAATCTGTGTCTGTGTGACCTCATACATGGGTCTACTCATCCCACCCTCTTACTGATCTCTCTCTGTGTGACCTCATACCCTGGTCTGCTCATCCCACCCTCTCCCTGATCTATGTCTGTGTGACCTCCTACATGGGTCAGCTCATCCCACCCTCTCCCTGATCTGTGTCTGTGTGACCTCACACATGGGTCTGCTCATCCCGCCCTCTCCCTAATCTGTGTCTGTGTGACCTCACACATGGGTCTGCTCATCCCACCCTCTCCCTGATCTGTGTCTGTGTGACCTCATACATGGGTCTGCTCATCCCGCCCTCTCCCTGATCTGTGTCTGTGTGACCTCATACATGGGTCTGCTCATCCCACCCTCTCCCTGATCTGTGTCTGTGTGACCTCATACATGGGTCTGTTCATCCCGCCCTCTCCCTGATCTGTGCCTGTGTGACCTCATACATGGGTCTGCTCATCCCTCCCTCTCCCTGATCTGTGTCTGTGTGACCTCATACATGGTCTGCTCATCCCTCCCTCTCCCTGATCTGTGTCTGTGTGACCTTATTCATGGGTCTGCTCATCCTGCCCTCTCCCTGATCTGTGTCTGTGTGACCACATACATGGGTTTGCTCATCCCTCCCTCTCCATTATCTGTGTCTGTGTGACCTCATACATGAGTCTGCTCATTCCACCCTCTCCCTGATCTGTGTCTGTGTGACCTCATACATGGGTCTGCTCATCCCGCCCTCTCCCTGATCTGTGTGTCTGTGTGATCTCATACATGGGTCTGCACATCCTGCCCTCTCCCTGGTCTGTGCCTGTGTGACCTCATACATGGGTCTGCTCATCCCACCCTCTCCCTGATCTGTGTCTGTGTGACCTCATACATGGGTCTGCTCATCCCTCCCTCTCCGTGATCTGTGCCTGTGTGACCTCATACATCGGTCTGCTCATTCCACCCTCTCCCTGATCTGTGTCTGTGTGACCTCACACATGGGTCTGCTCATCCCACTCTCTCCCTGATCTGTGTCTGTGTGACCTCATACATGGGTCTACTCATCCCACCCTCTTACTGATCTCTGTATGTGTGACCTCATACCCGGGTCTGCTCATCCCACCCTCTCCCTGATCTATGTCTGTGTGACCACCTACATGGGTCTGCTCATCCCACCCTCTCACTGATCTGTGTGACCTCATACATGGGTCTGCTCATCCCACCCTCTCCCTGACCTGTGTCTGTGAGACCTCATACATGGGTCTGCTCATCCATCCCTCTCCCTGATCTGTGTCTGTGTGACCTCATACATGTGTCTGCTCATCCCACCCTCTCCCTGATCTGTGTGACCTCATACATGGGTCTGCTCATCCCACCCTCTCCCTGATCTGTGTCTGTGTGACCTCATACATGGGTCTGCTCATCCCACTCTCTCCCTGATCTGTGTCTGTGTGACCTCACACATGGGTCTGCTCATCCCGCCCTCTCCCTAATCTGTGTCTGTGTGACCTCACACATGGGTCTGCTCATCCCGCCCTCACCCTGATCTGTGTCTGTGTGACCTCATACATGTGTATGCTCATCCCACTCTCTCCCTGATCTGTGTCTGTGTGACTTCATACATGGGTCTGCTCATCCCACCCTCTCCCTGATCTGTGTCTGTGTGACCTCATACATGTGTCTGCTCATCCCACCCTCTCCCTGATCTGTGTGACCTCATACATGGGTCTGCTCATCCCACCCTCTCCCTTATCTGTGTTTGTGTGACCTCATACATGGGTCTGCTCATCCCAGCATCTCCCTGATCTGTGCCTGTGTGACCTCATACATGGGTCTGCTCATCCCACTCTCACCCTAATCTGTGTCTGTGTGACCTCATACATGGGTCTACTCATCCCACCCTCTTACTGATCTCTCTCTGTGTGACCTCATACCCTGGTCTGCTCATCCCACCCTCTCCCTGATCTATGTCTGTGTGACCTCCTACTTGGGTCTGCTCATCCCACCCTCTCCCTGATCTGTGTCTGTGTGACCTCACACATGGGTCTGCTCATCCCGCCCTCTCCCTAATCTGTGTCTGTGTGACCTCACACATGGGTCTGCTCATCCCACCCTCTCCCTGATCTGTGTCTGTGTGACCTCATACATGGTTCTGCTCATCCCGCCCTCTCCCTGATCTGTGTCTGTGTGACCTCATACATGGGTCTGCTCATCCCGCCCTCTCCCTGATCTGTGTCTGTGTGACCTCATACATGGGTCTGCTCATCCCGCCCTCTCCCTGATCTGTGTCTTTGTGACCTCATACATGGGTCTGCTCATCCCACCCTCTCCCTGATCTGTGTCTGTGTGACCTCATACATGGGTCTGTTCATCCCGCCCTCTCCCTGATCTGTGCCTGTGTGACCTCATACATGGGTCTGCTCATCCCTCCCTCTCCCTGATCTGTGTCTGTGTGACCTCATACATGGTCTGCTCATCCCACTCTCTCCCTGATCTGTGTCTGTGTGACCTCATACATGGGTCTGCTCATCCCGCCCTCTCCCTGATCTGTGTCTGTGTGTCTGTGTGACCTCATACATGGGTCTGCTCATCCCACCCTCTCCCTGATCTGTGTCTGTTTGACCTCATACATGGGTCTGCTCATCCCACCCTCTCCCTGATCTTTGTCTGTGTGACCTCATACATGGGTCTGCTCATCCCACCCTCTCCCTGATCTGTGTCTGTGTGGCCTGATACATGGGTCTGCTCATCCCACCCTCTCCCTGATCTGTGTCTGTGTGACCTCATACATGGGTCTGCACATCCCGCCCTCTCCCTGATCTGTGCCTGTGTGACCTCATAGATGGGTCTGCTCATCCCACCCTCTCCCTGATCTGTGTCTGTGTGACCGCATACATGGGTCTGCTCATCCCTCCCTCTCCCTGATCTGTGTCTGTGTGACCTCATACATGGGTCTGCTCATCCCGCCCTCTCCCTGATCTGTGTCTGTGTGACCGCATACATGGGTCTGATCATCCCACCCTCTCCCTGATCTCTGTCTGTGTGTCTGTGTGACCTCATACATGGGTCTGATCATCCCGCCCTCTCCCTGATCTGTGTCTGTGTGACCTCATACATGGGTCTGCTCATCCCACCCTCTCCCTGATCTGTGTCTGTGTGACCTCATACATAGGTTTGCTCATCCCTCCCTCTCCGTTATCTGTGTCTGTGTGACCTCATACATGGGTCTGCTAATTCCACCCTCTCCCTGATCTGTCTGTGTGACCTCATACATGGGTCTGCTCATCCCACCCTCTCCCTGATCTGTGTGTCTGTGTGATCTTATACATGGGTCTGCACATCCCGCCCTCTCCCTGGTCTGTGCCTGTGTGACCTCATACATGGGTCTGCTCATCCCACCCTCTCCCTGATCTGTGTCTGTGTGACCTCATACATGGGTCTGCTCATCCCTCCCTCTCCGTGATGTGTGCCTGTGTGACCTCATAAATGGGTCTGCTCATTCCACCCTCTCCCTGATCTGTGTCTGTGTGACCTCATACATGGGTCTGCTCATCCCACTCTCTCCCTGATCTGTGTCTGTGTGACCTCATACATGGGTCTACTCATCCCACCCTCTTATTGATCTCTGTCTGTGTGACCTCATACCCGGGTCTGCTCATCCCACCCTCTCCCTGATCTATGTCTGTGTGACCACCTACATGGGTATGCTCATCCCACCCTCTCCCTGATCTGTGTGACCTCATACATGGGTCTGCTCATCCCACCCTCTCCCTGACCTGTGTCTGTGTGACCTCATACATGGGTCTGCTCATCCAGCCCTCTCCCTGATCTGTGTCTGTTTGACCTCATACATGTGTCTTCTCATCCCACCCTCTCCCTGACCTGTGTGACCTCATACATGGGTCTGCTCATCCAGCCCTCTCCCTGATCTGTGTCTGTGTGACCTCATACATGGGTCTGCTCATCCCACTCTCTCCCTGATCTGTGTCTGTGTGACCTCACACATGGGTCTGCTCATCCCGCCCTCTCCCTGATCTGTGTCTGTGTGACCTCACACATGGGTCTGCTCATCCCACCCTCACCCTGATCTGTGTCTGTGTGACCTCATACATGTGTCTGCTCATCCCACTCTCTCCCTGATCTGTGTCTGTGTGACCTCATACATGGGTCTGCTCATCCCACCCTCTCCCTGATCTGTGTCTGTGTGACCTCATACATGTGTCTGCTCATCCCACCCTCTCCCTGATCTGTGTGACCTCATACATGGGTCTGCTCATCCCACCCTCTCCCTTATCTGTGTTTTTGTGACCTCATACATGGGTCTGCTCATCCCAGCATCTCCCTGATCTGTGCCTGTGTGACCTCATACATGGGTCTGCTCATCCCACTCTCACCCTAATCTGTGTCTGTGTGACCTCATACATGGGTCTACTCATCCCACCCTCTTACTGATCTCTCTCTGTGTGACCTCATACCCTCATCTGCTCATCCCACCCTCTCCCTGATCTATGTCTGTGTGACCTCCTACATGGGTCTGCTCATCCCACCCTCTCCCTGAACTGTGTCTGTGTGACCTCATACATGGGTCTGCTCATCCCGCCCTCTCCCTGATCTGTGTCTGTGTGACCTCATACATGGGTCTGCTCATCCCGCCCTCTCCCTAATCTGTGTCTGTGTGACCGCATACATGGGTCTGCTCATCCCTCCCTCTCCCTGATCTGTGTCTGTGTGACCTCATACATGGGTCTGCTCATCCCGCCCTCTCCCTGATCTGTGTCTGTGTGACCGCATACATGGGTCTGATCATCCCACCCTCTCCCTGATCTCTGTCTGTGTGTCTGTGTGACCTCATACATGGGTCTGATCATCCCGCCCTCTCCCTGATCTGTGTCTGTGTGACCTCATACATGGGTCTGCTCATCCCACCCTCTCCCTGATCTGTGTCTGTGTGACCTCATACATGGGTTTGCTCATCCCTCCCTCTCCGTTATCTGTGTCTGTGTGACCTCATACATGGGTCTGCTCATTCCACCCTCTCCCTGATCTGTCTGTGTGACCTCATACATGGGTCTGCTAATCCCGCCCTCTCCCTTATCTGTGTGTCTGTGTGATCTCATACATGGGTCTGCACATCCCGCCCTCTCCCTAATCTGTGTCTGTGTGACCTCACACATGGGTCTGCTCATCCCACCCTCTCCCTGATCTGTGTCTGTGTGACCTCATACATGGGTCTGCTCATCCCTCCCTCTCCGTGATGTGTGCCTGTGTGACCTCATACATGGGTCTGCTCATTCCACCCTCTCCCTGATCTGTGTCTGTGTGACCTCATACATGGGTCTGCTCATCCCACTCTCTCCCTGATCTGTGTCTGTGTGACCTCATACATGGGTCTACTCATCCCACCCTCTTACTGATCTCTGTCTGTGTGACCTCATACCCGGGTCTGCTCATCCCACCCTCTCCCTGATCTGTGTGACCTCATACATGGGTCTGCTCATCCCACCCACTCCCTGACCTGTGTCTGTGTGACCTCATACATGGGTCTGCTCATCCAGCCCTCTCCCTGATCTGTGACTGTGTGACCTCATACATGTGTCTTCTCATCCCACCCTCTCCCTGACCTGTGTGACCTCATACATGGGTCTGCTCATCCAGCCCTCTCCCTGATCTGTGTCTGTGTGACCTCATACATGGGTCTGCTCATCCCACTCTCTCCCTGATCTGTGTCTGTGTGACCTCACACATGGGTCTGCTCATCCCGCCCTCTCCCTGATCTGTGTCTGTGTGACCTCACACATGGGTCTGCTCATCCCGCCCTCACCCTGATCTGTGTCTGTGTGACCTCATACATGTGTCTGCTCATCCCACTCTCTCCCTGATCTGTGTCTGTGTGACCTCATACATGGGTCTGCTCATCCCACCCTCTCCCTGATCTGTGTCTGTGTGACCTCATACATGTGTCTGCTCATCCCACCCTCTCCCTGATCTGTGTGACCTCATACATGGGTCTGCTCATCCCACCCTCTCCCTTATCTGTGTTTTTGTGACCTCATACATGGGTCTGCTCATCCCAGCATCTCCCTGATCTGTGCCTGTGTGACCTCATACATGGGTCTGCTCATCCCACTCTCACCCTAATCTGTGTCTGTGTGACCTCATACATGGGTCTACTCATCCCACCCTCTTACTGATCTCTCTCTGTGTGACCTCATACCCTCGTCTGCTCATCCCACCCTCTCCCTGATCTATGTCTGTGTGACCTCCTACATGGGTCTGCTCATCCCACCCTCTCCCTGAACTGTGTCTGTGTGACCTCATACATGGGTCTGCTCATCCCGCCCTCTCCCTGATCTGTGTCTGTGTGACCTCATACATGGGTCTGCTCATCCCGCCCTCTCCCTGATCTGTGTCTGTGTGACCTCATACATGGGTCTGCTCATCCCGCCCTCTCCCTGATCTGTGTCTTTGTGACCTCATACATGGGTCTGCTCATCCCACCCTCTCCCTGATCTGTGTCTGTGTGACCTCATACATGGGTCTGTTCATCCCGCCCTCTCCCTGATCTGTGCCTGTGTGACCTCATACATGGGTCTGCTCTTCCCTCCCTCTCCCTGATCTGTGTCTGTGTGACCTCATTCATGGGTCTGCTCATCCTGCCCTCTCCCTGATCTGTGTCTGTGTGACCTCATACATGGGTCTGCTCATCCCACTCTCTCCCTGATCTGTGTCTGTGTGACCTCATACATGGGTCTGCTCATCCCGCCCTCTCTCTGATCTGTGTCTGTGTGTCTGTGTGACCTCATACATGGGTCTGCTCATCCCACCCTTTCCCTGATCTGTGTCTGTTTGACCTCATACATGGGTCTGCTCATCCCACCCTCTCCCTGATCTTTGTCTGTGTGACCTCATACATGGGTCTGATCATCCCGCCCTCTCCCTGATCTGTGTCTGTGTGGCCTCATACATGGGTCTGCTCATCCCACCTTCTCCCTGATCTGTGTCTGTGTGACCTCATACATGGGTCTGCACATCCCGCCCTCTCCCTGATCTGTGCCTGTGTGATCTCATACATGGGTCTGCTCATCCCGCCCTCTCCCTGATCTGTGTCTGTGTGGCCTCATACATGGGTCTGCTCATCCCACCCTCTCCCTGATCTGTGTCTGTGTGACCTCATACATGGGTCTGCACATCCCGCCCTCTCCCTGATCTGTGCCTGTGTGACCTCACACATGGGTCTGCTCATCCCGCCCTCTCCCTGATCTGTGTCTGTGTGACCTCATACATGGGTCTGCTCATCCCACTCTCTCCCTGATCTGTGTCTGTGTGACCTCACACATGGGTCTGCTCATCCCGCCCTCTCCCTGATCTGTGTCTGTGTGACCTCACACATGGGTCTGCTCATCCCGCCCTCACCCTGATCTGTGTCTGTGTGACCTCATACATGTGTCTGCTCATCCCACTCTCTCCCTGATCTGTGTCTGTGTGACCGCATACATGGTTCTGCTCATCCCACCCTCTCCCTGATCTGTGTCTGTGTGACCTCATACATGTGTCTGCTCATCCCACCCTCTCCCTGATCTGTGTGACCTCATACATGGGTCTGCTCTTCCCACCCTCTCCCTTTTCTGTGTTTGTGTGACCTCATACATGGGTCTGCTCATCCCAGCATCTCCCTGATCTGTGCCTGTGTGACCTCATACATGGGTCTGCTCATCCCACTCTCACCCTAATCTGTGTCTGTGTGACCTCATACATGGGTCTACTCATCCCACCCTCTTACTGATCTCTCTCTGTGTGACCTCATACCCTCGTCTGCTCATCCCACCCTCTCCCTGATCTATGTCTGTGTGACCTCCTACTCTGCTCGTCCCACCCTCATACCCCGTCTGCTCGTCCCACCCTCTCCCTGATCTGTGTCTGTGTGACCTCACACATGGGTCTGCTCATCCCGCCCTCTCCCTAATCTGTGTCTGTGTGACCTCACACATGGGTCTGCTCATCCCACCCTCTCCCTGATCTGTGCCTGTCTGACCTCATACATGGGTCTGCTCATCCCACCCTCTCCCTGATCTATGTCTGTGTGACCTCATACATGGGTCTGCTCATCCCACCCTCTCCCTGATCTGTGCCTGTGTGACCTCATACATGGGTCTGCTCATCCCAGCCTCTCCCTGATCTGTGTCTGTGTGACATCATACATGGGTCTGTTCATCCCACCCTCTCCCTGATCTGTGTCTGTGTGACCTCATACATGGGTCTGCTCATCCCACCCTCTCCCTGATCTGTGCCTGTGTGACCTCATACATGGGTCTGCTCATCCCAGCCTCTCCTTGATCTGTGTCTGTGTGACCGCATACATGGTTCTGCTCATCCCACCCTCTCCCTGATCTGTGTCTGTGTGACCTCATACATGTGTCTGCTCATCCCACCCTCTCCCTGATCTGTGTGACCTCATACATGGGTCTGCTCATCCCACCCTCTCCCTGATCTGTGTCTGTGTGACCTCATACATGGGTTTGCTCATCCCTCCCTCTCCGTTATCTGTGTCTGTGTGACCTCATACATGGGTCTTCTCATTCCACCCTCTCCCTGATCTATGTCTGTGTGACCTCATACATGGGTCTGCTCATCCCGCCCTCTCCCTGATCTGTGTGTCTGTGTGATCTCATACATGGGTCTGCACATCCCGCCCTCTCCCTGGTCTGTGCCTGTGTGACCTCATACATGGGTCTGCTCATCCCACCCTCTCCCTGATCTGTGTCTGTGTGACCTCATACATGGGTCTGCTCATCCCTCCCTCTCCGTGATCTGTGCTGTGTGACCTCATACATGGGTCTGCTCATTCCACCCTCTCCCTGATCTGTGTCTGTGTGACCTCATACATGGGTCTGCTCATCCCACTCTCTCCCTGATCTGTGTCTGTGTGACCTCATACATGGGTCTACTCATCCCACCCTCTTACTGATCTCTGTCTGTGTGACCTCATACCCGGGTCTGCTCATCCCACCCTCTCCCTGATCTATGTCTGTGTGACCACCAACATGGGTCTGCTCATCCCACCCTCTCCCTGATCTGTGTGACCTCATACATGGGTCTGCTCATCCCACCCTCTCCCTGACCTGTGTCTGTGTGACCCCATACATGGGTCTGCTCATCCCGCCCTCTCCCTGATCTGTGTCTGTGTGACCTCATACATGTGTCTGCTCATCCCACCCTCTCCCTGATCTGTGTGACCTCATACATGGGTCTGCTCATCCCACCCTCTCCCTGATCTGTGTCTGTGTGACCTCATACATGGGTCTGCTCATCCCACTCTCTCCCTCATCTGTGTCTGTGTGACCTCACACATGGGTCTGCTCATCCCGCCCTCTCCCTGATCTGTATCTGTGTGACCTCATACATGGGTCTGCTCATCCTGCCCTCTCCCTTTTCTGTGCCTTTGTGACATCATACATGGGTCTGCTCATCCCACCCTCTCCCTGATCTGTGTCTGTGTGACCTCATACATGGGTCTGCTCATCCCTCCCTCTCCCTGATCTGTGTCTGTGTGACCTCATAGATGGGTCTGCTCATCCCACCCTCTCCCTGATCTGTGTCTGTGTGACCGCATACATGGGTCTGCTCATCCCTCCCTCTCCCTGATCTGTGTCTGTGTGACCTCATACATGGGTCTGCTCATCCCGCCCTCTCCCTGATCTGTGTCTGTGTGACCGCATACATGGGTCTGATCATCCCACCCTCTCCCTGATCTCTGTCTGTGTGTCTGTGTGACCTCATACATGGGTCTGATCATCCCGCCCTCTCCCTGATCTGTGTCTGTGTGACCTCATACATGGGTCTGCTCATCCCACCCTCTCCCTGATCTGTGTCTGTGTGACCTCATACATGGGTTTGCTCATCCCTCCCTCTCCGTTATCTGTGTCTGTGTGACCTCATACATGGGTCTGCTCATTCCACCCTCTCCCTGATCTGTGTCTGTGTGACCTCATACATGGGTCTGCTCATCCCGCCCTCTCCCTAATCTGTGTGTCTGTGTGATCTCATACATGGGTCTGCACATCCCGCCCTCTCCCTGGTCTGTGCCTGTGTGACCTCATACATGGGTCTGCTCATCCCACCCTCTCCCTGATCTGTGTCTGTGTGACCTCATACATGTGTCTGCTCATCCCACCCTCTTACTGATCTCTGTCTGTGTGACCTCATACCCGGGTCTGCTCATCCCACCCTCTCCCTGATCTATGTCTGTGTGACCACCAACATGGGTCTGCTCATCCCACCCTCTCCCTGATCTGTGTGACCTCATACATGGGTCTGCTCATCCCACCCTCTCCCTGACCTGTGTCTGTGTGACCCCATACATGAGTCTGCTCATCCCGCCCTCTCCCTGATCTGTGTCTGTGTGACCTCATACATGTGTCTGCTCATCCCACCCTCTCCCTGATCTGTGTGACCTCATACATGGGTCTGCTCATCCCACCTCTCCCTTATCTGTGTTTGTGTGACCTCATACATGGGTCTGCTCATCCCAGCATCTCCCTGATCTGTGCCTGTGTGACCTCATACATGGGTCTGCTCATCCCACTCTCACCCTAATCTGTGTCTGTGTGACCTCATACATGGGTCTACTCATCCCACCCTCTTACTGATCTCTCTCTGTGTGACCTCATACCCTCATCTGCTCATCCCACCCTCTCCCTGATCTATGTCTGTGTGACCTCCTACATGGGTCTGCTCATCCCACCCTCTCCCTGATCTGTGTCTGTGTGACCTCACACATGGGTCTGCTCATCCCGCCCTCTCCCTAATCTGTGTCTGTGTGACCTCACACATGGGTCTGCTCATCCCACCCTCTCCCTGAACTGTGTCTGTGTGACCTCATACATAGGTCTGCTCATGCCGCCCTCTCCCTGATCTGTGTCTGTGTGACCTCATACATGGGTCTGCTCATCCCGCCCTCTCCCTGATCTGTGTCTGTGTGACCACCTACATGGGTCTGCTCATCCCACCCTCTCCCTGATCTGTGTGACCTCATACATGGGTCTGCTCATCCCACCCTCTCCCTGACCTGTGTCTGTGTGACCTCACACATGGGTCTGCTCATCCCGCCCTCTCCCTGATCTGTGTCTGTGTGACCACCTACATGGGTCTGCTCATCCCACCCTCTCCCTGATCTGTGTGACCTCATACATGGGTCTGCTCATCCCACCCTCTCCCTGACCTGTGTCTGTGTGACCTCATACATGGGTCTGCTCATTCAGCCCTCTCCCTGATCTGTGTCTGTGTGACCTCATACATGTGTCTTCTCATCCCACCCTCTCCCTGACCTGTGTGACCTCATACATGGGTCTGCTCATCCAGCCCTCTCCCTGATCTGTGTCTGTGTGACCTCATACATGGGTCTGCTCATCCCACTCTCTCCCTGATCTGTGTCTGTGTGACCTCACACATGGGTCTGCTCATCCCGCCCTATCCCTGATCTGTGTCTGTGTGACCTCACACATTTGTCTGCTCATCCCGCCCTCACCCTGATCTGTGTCTGTGTGACCTCATACATGTGTCTGCTCATCCCACTCTCTCCCTGATCTGTGTCTGTGTGACCTCATACATGGTTCTGCTCATCCCACCATCTCCCTGATCTGTGTCTGTGTGACCTCATACATGTGTCTGCTCATCCCACCCTCTCCCTGATCTGTGTGACCTCATACATGGGTCTGCTCTTCCCACCCTCTCCCTTTTCTGTGTTTGTGTGACCTCATACATGGGTCTGCTCATCCCAGCATCTCCCTGATCTGTGCCTGTGTGACCTCATACATGGGTCTGCTCATCCCACTCTCACCCTAATCTGTGTCTGTGTGACCTCATACATGGGTCTACTCATCCCACCCTCTTACTGATCTCTCTCTGTGTGACCTCATACCCTCGTCTGCTCATCCCACCCTCTCCCTGATCTATGTCTGTGTGACCTCCTACATGGGTCTGCTCATCCCACCCTCTCCCTGATCTGTGTCTGTGTGACCTCACACATGGGTCTGCTCATCCCGCCCTCTCCCTAATCTGTGTCTGTGTGACCTCACACATGGGTCTGCTCATCCCACCCTCTCCCTGAACTGTGTCTGTGTGACCTCATACATGGGTCTGCTCATCCCGCCCTCTCCCTGATCTGTGTCTGTGTGACCTCATACATGTGTCTGCTCATCCCGCCCTCTCCCTGATCTGTGTCTGTGTGGCCTCATACATGGGTCTGCTCATCCCGCCCTCTCCCTGATCTGTGTCTTTGTGACCTCAAACATGGGTCTGCTCATCCCACCCTCTCCCTGATCTGTGTCTGTGTGACCTCATACATGGGTCTGTTCATCCCGCCCTCTCCCTGATCTGTGCCTGTGTGACCTCATACATGGGTCTGCTCATCCCTCCCTCTCCCTGATCTGTGTCTGTGTGACCTCATTCATGGGTCTGCTCATCCTGCCCTCTCCCTGATCTGTGTCTGTGTGACCTCATACATGGGTCTGCTCATCCCACTCTCTCCCTGATCTGTGTCTGTGTGACCTCATACATGGGTCTGCTCATCCCGCCCTCTCCCTGATCTGTGTCTGTGTGTCTGTGTGACCTCATACATGGGTCTGCTCATCCCACCCTCTCCCTGATCTGTGTCTGTGTGACCTCATACATGGGTCTGCTCATCCCGCCCTCTCCCTGATCTGTGTCTGTGTGACCTCATACATGGGTCTGCACATCCCACCCTCTCCCTGATCTGTGTCTTTGTGACCTCATACATGGGTCTGCTCATCCCACCCTCTCCCTGATCTGTGTCTGTGTGACCTCATACATGGGTCTGTTCATCCCGCCCTCTCCCTGATCTGTGCCTGTGTGACCTCATACATGGGTCTGCTCATCCCTCCCTCTCCCTGATCTGTGTCTGTGTGACCTCATACATGGTCTGCTCATCCCTCCCTCTCCCTGATCTGTGTCTGTGTGACCTCATTCATGGGTCTGCTCATCCTGCCCTCTCCCTGATCTGTGTCTGTGTGACCTCATACATGGGTCTGCTCATCCCACTCTCTCCCTGATCTGTGTCTGTGTGACCTCATACATGGGTCTGCTCATCCCGCCCTCTCCCTGATCTGTGTGTCTGTGTGATCTCATACATGGGTCTGCACATCCCGCCCTCTCCCTGGTCTGTGCCTGTGTGACCTCATACATGGGTCTGCTCATCCCACCCTCTCCCTGATCTGTGTCTGTGTGACCTCATACATGGGTCTGCTCATCCCTCCCTCTCTGTGATCTGTGCTGTGTGACCTCATACATGGGTCTGCTCATTCCACCCTCTCCCTGATCTGTGTCTGTGTGACCTCATACATGGGTCTGCTCATCCCACTCTCTCCCTGATCTGTGTCTGTGTGACCTCATACATGGGTCTACTCATCCCACCCTCTTACTGATCTCTGTCTGTGTGACCTCATACCCGGGTCTGCTCATCCCACCCTCTCCCTGATCTATGTCTGTGTGACCACCAACATGGGTCTGCTCATCCCACCCTCTCCCTGATCTGTGTGGCCTCATACATGGGTCTGCTCATTCCACCCTCTCCCTGACCTGTGTCTGTGTGACCCCATACATGGGTCTGCTCATCCCGCCCTCTCCCTGATCTGTGTCTGTGTGACCTCATACATGTGTCTGCTCATCCCACCCTCTCCCTGATCTGTGTGACCTCATACATGGGTCTGCTCATCCCACCCTCTCCCTTATCTGTGTTTGTGTGACCTCATACATGGGTCTGCTCATCCCAGCATCTCCCTGATCTGTGCCTGTGTGACCTCATACATGGGTCTGCTCATCCCACTCTCACCCTAATCTGTGTCTGTGTGACCTCATACATGGGTCTACTCATCCCACCCTCTTACTGATCTCTCTCTGTGTGACCTCATACTCTCGTCTGCTCATCCCACCCTCTCCCTGATCTATGTCTGTGTGACCTCCTACATGGGTCTGCTCATCCCACCCTCTCCCTGATCTGTGTCTGTGTGACCTCACACATGGGTCTGCTCATCCCGCCCTCTCCCTAATCTGTGTCTGTGTGACCTCACACATGGGTCTGCTCATCCCACCCTCTCCCTGAACTGTGTCTGTGTGACCTCATACATAGGTCTGCTCATGCCGCCCTCTCCCTGATCTGTGTCTGTATGACCTCATACATGGGTCTGCTCATCCCGCCCTCTCCCTGATCTGTGTCTGTGTGACCTCATACATGGGTCTGCTCATCCCGCCCTCTCCCTGATCTGTGTCTTTGTGACCTCATACATGGGTCTGCTCATCCCACCCTCTCCCTGATCTGTGTCTGTGTGACCTCATACATGGGTCTGTTCATCCCGCCCTCTCCCTGATCTGTGCCTGTGTGACCTCATACATGGGTCTGCTCATCCCTCCCTCTCCCTGATCTGTGTCTGTGTGACCTCATTCATGGGTCTGCTCATCCTGCCCTCTCCCTGATCTGTGTCTGTGTGACCTCATACATGGGTCTGCTCATCCCACTCTCTCCCTGATCTGTGTCTGTGTGACCTCATACATGGGTCTGCTCATCCCGCCCTCTCCCTGATCTGTGTCTGTGTGTCTGTGTGACCTCATACATGGGTCTGCTCATCCCACCCTTTCCCTGATCTGTGTCTGTTTGACCTCATACATGGGTCTGCTCATCCCGCCCTCTCCCTGATCTGCGTCTGTGTGACCTCATACATGGGTCTGCTCATCCCACCCTCTCCCTGATCTGTGTCTTTGTGACCTCATACATGGGTCTGCTCATCCCACCCTCTCCCTGATCTGTGTCTGTGTGACTTCATACATGGGTCTGTTCATCCCGCCCTCTCCCTGATCTGTGCCTGTGTGACCTCATACATGGGTCTGCTCATCCCACCCTCTCCCTGATCTGTGTCTGTGTGACCTCATACATGGTCTGCTCATCCCTCCCTCTCCCTGATCTGTGTCTGTGTGACCTCATTCATGGGTCTGCTCATCCTGCCCTCTGCCTGATCTGTGTCTGTGTGACCTCATACATGGGTCTGCTCATCCCACTCTCTCCCTGATCTGTGTCTGTGTGACCTCATACATGGGTCTGCTCATCCCGCCCTCTCCCTGATCTGTGTGTCTGTGTGATCTCATACATGGGTCTGCACATCCCGCCCTCTCCCTGGTCTGTGCCTGTGTGACCTCATACATGGGTCTGCTCATCCCACCCTCTCCTTGATCTGTGTCTGTGTGACCTCATACATGGGTCTGCTCATCCCTCCCTCTCCGTGATCTGTGCTGTGTGACCTCATACATGGGTCTGCTCATTCCACCCTCTCCCTGATCTGTGTCTGTGTGACCTCATACATGGGTCTGCTCATCCCACTCTCTCCCTGATCTGTGTCTGTGTGACCTCATACATGGGTCTACTCATCCCACCCTCTTACTGATCTCTGTCTGTGTGACCTCATACCCGGGTCTGCTCATCCCACCCTCTCCCTGATCTATGTCTGTGTGACCACCAACATGGGTCTGCTCATCCCACCCTCTCCCTGATCTGTGTGACCTCATACATGGGTCTGCTCATCCCACCCTCTCCCTGACCTGTGTCTGTGTGACCCCATACATGGGTCTGCTCATCCCGCCCTCTCCCTGATCTGTGTCTGTGTGACCTCATACATGTGTCTGCTCATCCCACCCTCTCCCTGATCTGTGTGACCTCATACATGGGTCTGCTCATCCCACCCTCTCCCTGATCTGTGTCTGTGTGAGCTCATACATGGGTCTGCTCATCCCACTCTCTCCCTCATCTGTGTCTGTGTGACCTCACACATGGGTCTGCTCATCCCGCCCTCTCCCTGATCTGTGTCTGTGTGACCTCATACATGGGTCTGCACAATCCACCCTCTCCCTTATCTGTGTTTGTGTGACCTCATACATGGGTCTGCTCATCCCACCCTCTCCCTGATCTGTGTCTGTGTGATCTCATACATGGGTCTTCTCATCCCACCCTCACCCTGATCTGTGTCTGTGTGACCTCATACATGGGTCTGCTCATCCTGCCCTCTCCCTGATCTGTGCCTTTGTGACATCATACATGGGTCTGCTCATCCCACCCTCTCCCTGATCTGTGTCTGTGTGACCTCATACATGGGTCTGCTCATCCCTCCCTCTCCCTGATCTGTGTCTGTGTGACCTCATAGATGGGTCTGCTCATCCCACACTCTCCCTGATCTGTGTCTGTGTGACCGCATACATGGGTCTGCTCATCCCTCCCTCTCCCTGATCTGTGTCTGTGTGACCTCATACATGGGTCTGCTCATCCCGCCCTCTCCCTGATCTGTGTCTGTGTGACCGCATACATGGGTCTGATCATCCCACCCTCTCCCTGATCTCTGTCTGTGTGTCTGTGTGACCTCATACATGGTTCTGATCATCCCGCCCTCTCCCTGATCTGTGTCTGTGTGACCTCATACATGGGTCTGCTCATCCCACCCTCTCCCTGATCTGTGTCTGTGTGACCTCATACATGGGTCTGCTCATTCCACCCTCTCCCTGATCTGTGTCTGTGTGACCTCATACATGGGTCTGCTCATCCCGCCCTCTCCCTGATCTGTGTGTCTGTGTGATCTCATACATGGGTCTGCACATCCCGCCCTCTCCCTGGTCTGTGCCTGTGTGACCTCATACATGTGTCTGCTCATCCCACCCTCTCCCTGATCTGTGTGACCTCATACATGGGTCTGCTCATCCCACCCTCTCCCTGATCTGTGTCTGTGTGAGCTCATACATGGGTCTGCTCATCCCACTCTCTCCCTCATCTGTGTCTGTGTGACCTCACACATGGGTCTGCTCATCCCGCCCTCTCCCTGATCTGTGTCTGTGTGACCTCATACATGGGTCTGCTCAATCCACCCTCTCCCTTATCTGTGTTTGTGTGACCTCATACATGGGTCTGCTCATCCCACCTTCTCCCTGATCTGTGTCTGTGTGATCTCATACATGGGTCTTCTCATCCCACCCTCACCCTGATCTGTGTCTGTGTGACCTCATACATGGGTCTGCTCATCCCACCCTCTCCCTGATCTGTGTCTGTGTGACCTCATACATGGGTCTGCTCATCCCAGCCTCTCCCTGATCTGTGCCTGTGTGACCTCATACATGGGTCTGCTCATCCCACCCTCTCCCTGATCTTTGTCTGTGTGACCTCATACATGGGTCTGCTCATCCCACCCTCTCCCTGATCTGTGTCTGTGTGACCTCATACATGGGTCTGCTCTTCCCAGCCTCTCCCTGATCTGTGTCTGTGTGACCTCATACATGGGTCTGCACATCCCGCCCTCTCCCTGATCTGTGCCTGTGTGTCTGTGTGACCTCATACATGGGTCTGATCATTCCACCCTCTCCCTGATCTGTGTGACCTCATACATGGGTCTGCTCATCCCGCCCTCTCCCTGATCTGTGTCTGTGTGACCTCATACATGGGTCTGCACATCCCGCCCTCTCCCTGATCTGTGCCTGTGTGACCTCATACATGGGTCTGCTCATCCCGCCCTCTCCCTGATCTGTGTGACCTCTTACATGGGTCTGCTCATCCCACCCCCTCCCTGATCTGTGTCTGTGTGACCTCATACATGGGTCTGCTCATCCCTCCCTCTCCCTGATCTGTGTCTGTGTGATCTCATACATGGGTCTGCTCATCCCGCCCTCTCCCTGATCTGTGCCTGTGTGACCTCATACATGGGTCTGCTCATCCCACCCTCTCCCTGATCTGTGTCTGGTATAAGGTCTCACGCTCACTACTTTTGTCTCTACAGGTAAAGATAAGGTGATGGTTGTGCTGGATGATTTGGAGGATGATTCTGAGGATGAAATTCAGAGAACCCTGAGGACACAGCCCAGCATCCAGCGTCTGTCCTCTCAGTTGCTCATTTTTACTTCTAAGAGAAAACCTGAAGCTGCTTCCATAAGAAAAATGCAATTCCGACATTTTCTGGAAAGGGGTAAGTGAGCAGCAAATAGACCCGAAAAAAACTAATATAACAGTGATATTAATAACTATTTGTAAAGGACAAGGCATAACCAGAAAGGTATATTTATAATGGGTGCTTTCCCACCCTGCTATACTTACCCCATGACCATTTCTCCTCTTCTGTCTCCTGTCTCTGGGGCTAATTCAGCAATGAATGCTTAGGACCCATTCTACGAGTGTGCAGAATGGGTCCTGCTAATACACACACTAGCCCATTAATGCCTCTGCCTGATTGACAGGCAGAGGCATTTAAGGGGTGATGTCAGGGCGGCTGGGAATCCCGCAAACTGGGGCGTGTCCGCCCTGTTTTCCGGGAGTGGCAAGGTCAGAGATGCAGCTAGCCTGATAAGCTGATGCATTCTCATCTGACTGTCCGCCCGCCACCGTCCAACCTCGTGACCATCGCCCACCGATGGTCATGATGGTTGCAGTGGTGATCCCTGCACAGTGACCTCCGTCGCTGTACAGGGATCGCAAATGCAGCAGGGGTTGTCATACAGGGGGTTTCATACACCTCCTGCTGCATTTGCATTATAGCAAGGATCGTATTGCAAAGCTGCCTGGGTGCTGCTTTGCAAATGCAATCCCTGCTGAATCAGGCCCACTTTCTTCACCTCACATGACAGCCATCTTTGATTTTTGTACACTATATGAGAGTAGTAAAGAAATGACATCCACCTCTTAGTGTAATATATGTAAGTAATATTAGTGATTATAGATGAGCGGTTCGAATTCTGAGGAATCTGAACCGCTCTGAACAGGTGGAATCCGAGTCCACCCGAACGCAAGTTCAGGTGTTCCCGTCGGCATCGGATTCTCACAAGACCTCGTGAGACTCGGGTGACATTCGGCCTCTATAAAAGGCGCGGGACCCGGGACTCCTAGCTAATACTCTCATTCCATCATCTAGAGTTCTATATTTCTGTAAGCAGCGGTGTGAGCAGTGGGTCTCTGTCTCTATGGCAAAACTGCTCTTGCGGCCTCAGTAATCTATCTCTCAGCCAGAAAATCTATTGGCTCTCTGGCCACACCTCAGCCCTCAAGGCAGCATCTCCACCTGAAGGCAGAATCTCCACCTGAACATCCATCGGCTCTCAGCAACCATGGAGATGTTTGAACCTAGGTTTCTTCCCCCCCCCCCCATATAAAATCCAGAATAATCTTATGGGATTCTTGTAAGAATTTTAGAGGGATCTTCAAGGGGATTGCTTGTAAAAGGTAGAGGAACCTAGGAAGCACATTTATTTTTCTAATATTAACTCATCCTAGCCAAGAGAATCTCTGTTTGAGCCACTGCATCATCTCCCTTCTGATTTTGTTTAATAAAGGAGTATGATTTAAGGTGATCATATTTTGAAGGTTCTTTGGAATAATACTGCGCAAATATTTGATCTGGGAAGGAAGCCAGGAAAAGGGGAAGGAGGACTTCAAAGCTGAGACCATTTCATTTGAGCATGTTACATTCTTCGCCGACAATTTAGTATAATTGATTTTGAAGTTTGAGAGCTGACCGAAACGTGTAAACTCTTTCATTAAATTAGGTAAGGAAATTACTGGATTGGTGACAATGGCGAGTAAATCCTCAGCAAATAAGGCCAACCGGTAATCCCTACCACCTACCTTTAGTCCAGTAATAGTTTTGTTTTTCCTGATGGCCCTTGTGAAGGCCTCCATACATAGTACAAACACCATTGGTGAAAGGGGGCAACCCTGGCATGTACGATTAGTTATTTTAACAGGATCCGATAAAATCCCATTTACTCTAATCTGCGCCGAAGGTTCTCGGTACAAGGCCAGGAGTCTCTGTAAAAAGGTCTCACCCATACCCAATTTATGTCATATTTCTTCCATGAAAGCCCAATCCACTCTGTTGAACCCCTTTTCGGCATCAGTGGAGAGGAGTAGCATGGGGATCCTGGCGTTCTGAGCATGAGCAATTAGATCAATGACTTTTGTGGTATTGTCTCTTGCCTCTCTTTCTGGGACAAAACCTGCTTTGTCAGAATGAATAATGCTCGGGAGTAATGGTCCCAGTCGGTTTGCCATAAGTTTGGCGTAAAGTTCATATCAACATTTAATAATGATATGGGCTTGTAGCACGCTGGTAAGCATGGGTCTTTCCCTTCTTTTGGGATTACAGTAATATGGGTGTTTAGAGATTGGCTTGACAGAGGATTCTGTTGAGATATCGCATTGCATGCTTTTAATAGAAGAGGGATAAGTTTATCTCTGTACGATTTGTAGTACAAAGTAGGGAACCCATCGGGTCCCGGGCTCTTACTGGTCGGAGAGGATTTAAGGGCCACTATTAATTCCTCCTCCATAAAAGGTTCGTCTAAAGCTTGAGTTACTGTCACGGGTAGAGTGGGATATTCTATTTCATCTACAAAGTCTCAAATCGCCTGTGTATGGGCTGCAAGTTCAGTAGTGAAATGATTTGAAGTCAAATTGTACAGTGATGTATAATATGAATGAAACTCTTTGGCTATTGCTGTATCTGTGACACAAACTGCACCAGATTACTTTTTAATTTTAGATATGTATGTAAGTGATCTTTGAGCATGAAGTGCTCTTGCTAGCTGCTTTCTAGGTTTGTTACCCCATCTATGATGCTTGTGTCTTCAATGTTGAAATGTACACCTAGTCCCATCATTTAATAAACTATTGAGGGATGTTCTCGTGTTCTGAAGCTCCACATATGTGTCAGATTAAAGCGTATGTTTATGGGTCATTTCAAGAGATTTAATCTGCACAAGCAAAGAGTTTCTACGCTCAACCTTTTGTTTTTTAAGGACTGACCCCCTCTGGATACACTTGCCCCTTATGACGCATTCATGTGCATCCCATATGGAAACTGGTGAAGCTTATGAGGAAGTGTTCAGAGAAATATTTTCATCTATTACGTCAGTAAGTTGTGAACGACAGGTCACGTCTCTAAGAAATTGCTCATTGAATTGCCATCGCCAATGATGTGGTGTCTGGTCGCGTAGGGCCAGAGAAAGTGTTATGGAAGCATGGGCCGAATCCACTATTTATCCTATTTTCGTATCTATGAGAAGATCAAGAGCAGAGTGGCAGAAGTAAACTATCCGGGAATATGAATTTTGCAGGAGCGAATAAAAGGTGTAATCCCTTTCTAAGGGATGTAAAAGCCGCCAGGTGTCTACTAGCTGAAAATCCTGGAGAATCGAACGGAACCATCTAAGATCCCTAGAAGAGGCCCTGGGAGCACCCGTAGAGGTACTGTATCTATGTGGGGCTCTACTGCCCAATTAAAATCTCCCCCAACCACTAGAATTCCTTCAATATGTGATTCTATTAATTATAGAGCCTCCTAAAGGAAAGGCATCTGTCTCTGGTTGGGTAAATACAGATTAACGAAGGAAATTTTTTGATGAGCAATTGTGGTCTTTACCAGTTACCCCCTCCTGTCCACTAGAGGGATTTCAGTGGTGTTTTCGAGTCTGAGATGTTTAGAAAAAAGTATTGCTACTCCCTGGGCTTTAGCTCCTGTGAAATTGTTGAAAAATTCCAAGGGAAATTGTCGGGAACATAGGTTCAGGGCAGTTCCTCTCTTAAAGTGAGTCTCCTGTAAAAATGCAATGTCTTCCTTGTCTAGATGTAGTGTATGCAGCAATCTTGATAATTTTTCTGAGACATTGAGGCCTTTTTATGTTATTAGAAAACCCTGTTAACTTAGGCCCTCATTCAGAGCCGTACGCTCTGAGCAGAGCGCACGCTCTGAAAGAGGGCCGGCCTCCATGAAAATGGAGCGTCCTCCTGGACGCTCGTATAGCTGTGGGTGACCACCCACAGGCTATACGAGCGTGCATTTTGATGACCGCGATGGTCTTGACCATCGCGACCATCAAAACTGCGAGCCGGAGCCTGCGGTTGAGGTTTTCATCCGCAAGCTCCGGAGTGATTTTGGCTCTATCAGAGCCAAAATCACTCCCACTGACATCACTAGTGATGTCAGTGGGCCGGCTTCTGACCCCTTTGATCAGACACAACGAGCGAAGGACTTTCCTCCGCTCGTCGCGTCTGGCGCATGCGCACGATGGAGCTCCCTCCGTCGTGCGCATGCTCAGTCCAGAACATCGACCCACTTGCGAGCGGACAGCCGCTCGCGAGTGGGTCTGAATCAGGCCCTTAGTCATTTTATAATTATGAACATATTTTTGATGATAAATAGCCTCTCAGTCACACTCCATGAGATGTGATCCTTTCTGGGATCCATTACCTGTATTAGATATGCTCTGAGAAAGAAAAAGAAAAAACAAGCGAAGAAAAGAAATATATATATATATATATATATAATATTATTATTATTGTTTGATAAAGAAAGAACATAAAAAACAGAAATACTCTGCACAATAAACCATGGAGTACCAATATGATCATCCTATATACAGCAGAGAGGGAGGCTTTGGAGGATACTGGTGGATGCAACACATAACAGCAATCCTCATTAAATAAAGTCTATAAAATGACCAATATGTCTAAACTAGAGATGAGCGGTTCGGATTTTGGAAAAATCCAAACCGCTCCGAACAGGTAGAATCCGAGTCCACCCAAATGCAAGTTCGGGTGTTCCCATCTTACTCTCATTCCACCTCAAGGCCGAATGTCACCCGGCCGGATTCGGATTCTCGTGAGATCTTGCGAGACTCTGATGATGTTTGGCCTCTATATAAGGTGCTGCGCCGGGGACTCGGTGCCATTCTGCTGAAAGAGAGGACGAGTTCACTTCAGTGAACTTGCCGCTGGACATCAGTTATTTTCAAAGGCATTAGCCCTCTGTGATAACCACTGTGTGTGTGCTCCATGACTGGGCATAAGCCCACTGTGTGTGTATATAATATACAGTATACAAGGCCAAACTCCGTGACTGGGCATATAACTCTGTGACTTTACTGGGCATAAGCCCACTGTGTGTATATATGCTCTGTGACTGGGCATAAGCTCACTGTGTGTATATAAGCTCCGTGAAAGGGCATAATCCCACTGTGTGTATACAAGCTCCGTGACTGGGCATAAACTCACTGTGTGTATACAAGCTCTGTGACTGGGCATAAGCCCACTGTGTATACAAGCTCCGTAAATTTACTGGGCATAATCCCACTGTGTGTATACAAGCTTGGTGACTGGGCATCAGCCCACTGTGTGTATACAAGCTCCGTGACAGGGCATTAGCCCACTGTGTGTATACAAACTCCGTGACAGGGCATTAGCCCTCTGTGTATACAAGCACTGTGACACCATGGGCCTTAGCCCTCTGTGTATACAAGTACCATGACTCCATGGGCCTTAGCCTTCTGTGTATAAAATAAATTAAAAGCACTGTGACTCCGTGGCCCTTAGCCCTCTGTGTATACAAGCACCGTGACTCCGTGGGCCTTAGCCTTCTGTGTATAAAATAAATTAAAAGCACCATGACTCCGTGGGACTTAGCCCTCTGTGTATACAAGCACCATGACTCCGTGGGCCTTAGCCCTCTGTGTATACAAGCACCATAACTACGTGGGCCTTAGCCCTCTGTGTATACAAGCACCGTAACTACGTGCGCCTTAGCACTCTGTGTATGCAAGCACCGTAACTACATGGGCCTTAACCCTCTGTGTATACAAGCACCGTGACTCAGTGGGCCTTAGCACTCTGTGTATACAAGCACTGTGACTCTGTGGGCCTTAACCCTCTGTGTATACAAGCACCGTGACTCCGTGGGCCTTAGCCCTCTGTTTATACAAGCACCGTGACTCTGTGGGCTTTAGCCCTCTCTGTATACAAGCACAGTGACTCCGTGGGCCTTAACCCTCTGTGTATACAAGCACCGTGACTCCGAGAGCCTTAGCCTTTTGTGTATAAAATAAATTAAAAGCACCATGACTCCGTGGGCCTTAGCCCTCTGTGTATACAAGCACCGTGACTCCATGGGCCTTAGCCCTCTGTGTATACAAGCACCATAACTACGTGGGCCTTAGCCCTCTATGTATACAAACACCGTAACTACGTGGGCCTTGGCCCTCTGTGTATACAAGCACCGTAACTATGTGGGCCTTAACCCTCTGTGTATACAAGCACCGTGACTCATTGGGCCTTAGCACTCTGTGTATACAAGCACCGTGACTCTGTGTCGTTGTGCCGCTGCTTTGTTGCTTCGTAACCAGTCAGCTCACTGCAACCTTTGGCCAATAATGATGAAAACAATATTATAAACTGTAAGGTGGTCTAAATTGACTGAAATGACTGGAAATTAATGTTATTGAGTTAATAACACTCTAGGAAGAAAAAAAACCCAATTAATGTGATTTTAGCTTTTATTTGTAAATTTTTGTAAAAAATCCAAATCCAAAGCCAGTCACCGCAGTTTGGCAAATCCAATTCCAAGGCGAATTAGAACCAATTCCAAATCCGGCAAAAATGTTCCGGCGCACATCCCTAGTCTAAACCTTGAACGTCTACAATAAATAATATAACGGAAGTTTGGGCTAGAACCAAGGGCACATAAACTTCTAGTCAGGGATAGAGTGGTTAATAAAGTTAAATATGTTCGTTTTTTGTTTGACAGCAGGTAGGCAGATGTGATAGGGCAATAGGTTAAGGGGCGTGTTAAGTAGGGGTGTGCACCGGCCACTTTTCGTGTTTTGTGTTTTGGTTTTGGATCTGGATCTTTCTTCGTGTTTTGGATCTGGATTGGTTTTGCCAAAACCACCGTTCCGTGTTTTGGGTTCTGGATTTTGTGTTTTGGATCTGTATTTTTTTAAAAAAAAGCATAAAAACAGCTAAAATCACAGAATTTGTAGGTTTTTCTGCTCCTATGCTATTATTAACCTCAATAACCTTAATTTCCACTCATTTCCAGTCTATTCTGAACACCTCACACCTCACAATAGTGTTTTTATGTCCAAAAGGTTGCACCGAGGTAGCTGGATGACTATGCTAAGCGACACGAGTGGGCGGCACAAACACGTGACCCATCTAGGCGTGATACTGCAGTGGCAGACAGGATGGCAGTTTGAAAAACTAGGCCCCAAACAGTACATAATGCAAAGAAAAAAAAGAGGTGCAAGATGGAATTGTCCTTGGGCCCTCCCACCCACCCTTATGTTGTATAAACAGGACATGCACACTTTAACAAACCAATCATTTCAGCGCCAGGGTCTGCCACACAACTGTGGCTGAAATGATTGGTTCGTTTGGGCCCCCACAAAACAAGCTGGCAATTAATGTGTCCCTGCACAAACTGGCTCTACGGAGGCAAGATGTCATCCTCATCCTCCTCATCCACCAATTCCTCACCCTCTTCAGTGTGTACATCCTCATCCTCACAAAGTATTAACTCGTCCCCACTTGAATCCACCACCACAGGTCCCTCTGTACGTTCTGGAGGCTGGTCTCCCTGGAAGAGCTGATAATTCATTTTGATGAACATCATCTTCTCCACATTCTGTGGAAGCAACCTCCTACGCCTTTCGCTGACAAGGTTCCCGGCTGCACTAAACACTCTTTCGGAGTACACACTGGAGGGGGGGCAACTCAGGTAAAATAGAGCCAGTTTGTACAGGGGCCTCCAAATTGCCTCTTTTTCCTGCCAGTACAGGTATGGACTGTCTGACATGCCTACTTGGATGCTGTCACTGATGTAATCCTCCACCATTCTGTCAATGGTGACAGTATCATATGCAGTGACAGTAGACATGTCAGAAATTGTTGCCAGGTCCTTCAGTCCGGACCAGATGTCCAAACTTGGTCCTGCCTGCCCTGCATCACTGCCAGCGGGTTGCTTGGGATACCTAAGTTTTTTCCTGGCAGCCCCAGTTGCGGGAGAAAATGAAGAAGGAGCTGTTGACGTGTCACGTTCCGCTTCAGCTGACAGTGTGTTCACCAGCAGGTCTTTGCACCTCTGCAGGCTTGTGTCGGCCGGAAAGAGAGACACCACATAGGCTTTAAACCTAGGATCGAGCACGGTGGCCAAAATTTAGTGGTCTGATTTCAACAGATTGACCACCCTGGAATCCTGGCAAAGCGAATGAAGGGCTTCATCCACAAGTCCCACATGCCGAGCGGAATCGCTCCGTCTTAGCTCCTCCTTCACTTTCTCCAGCTGCGTCTGCAAAAGCCTGATGAGGGGAATGACCTGATTCAAGCTGGCAGTGTCTGAACTGACTTCACGTGTGGCAAGTTCGAAGGGCAGGAGAACCTTGCACAACACGGAAATCATTCTCCACTGCGCTTGAGTCAGGTGCATACCCCCTCCTTTGCCTATGTCATAGGTGGATGTATAGGTTTGAATGGCCTTTTGCTGCTCCTCCATCCTCTGAAGCATATAGAGGGTTGAGTTCCACCGCATCACAACCTCTTGCTTCAGGTGATGGCGGGGCAGGTTCAAGAGTGTTTGCTGGCGCTCCAGTCTTCGGCACGCAGTCGCAGAATGGCGAAAGTGGCCTGAAATTTTTCGGGCCACCCAAAGCATCTCCTGCACGCCCCTGTCGCTTTTCAGAAAATTCTGCACCACCAAGTTTATTGTGTGAGCAAAACATGGGACGTGCTGGAATTTGCCCAGATGTAATGCCCGCACAATATTGGTGGCGTTGTCAGATATCACAAATCCCCAGGAGAGTCTAAGTGGGGTAAGCCACTGGGCGATGATTTCCCTCAGTTTCTCTAAGAGGTTGTCGGCGGTGTGCCTCTTACTGAAACCGGTGATACACAGCGTAGCCTGCCTTGGAACGAGCTGGCATTTCTGAGATGCTGCGACTGGTGACGCTGCTGCTGTTGCTGCGTAAGGTGATACATCTACCCAGTGGGCTGTCACAGTCATATAGTCCTTAGTCTGCCCTGTTCCACTTGTCCACATGTCCATGGTTAAGTGGACATTGGGTACAACGGCATTTTTCAGGACACTGAGGACACTTTTTCTGACGTTTCTGTACAGTCTCGGTATCGCCTGCCTAGTGAAGTGGAATCTAGACGGGATTTGGAACCGGGGACACACTACCTCCAGCAATTGTCTAAATCCCACTGCACTAATGGCGGATACCGGACGCACGTCTAACACCAACATAGCAGTCAAGGCCTCAGTTATACATTTTGCTTCAGGATGACTGCTGTCGTACTTCATCCTCCTCGCTAAGGACTGTTGGAGGGTCAATTGTTTAGTAAAAGTAGTGGTGTTCCTACTTCCTCTCTGGGATGATGAACGACTCCCAGTAGCAGCAACAGCAGCAGTGGCAGCAGGAGGCGTAGCAATGCAGGATCCTCCGGAGGAATCCGGGATAGGAGAGTCAGTCATGCCAGTGACATGGCCTGCAGGACTACTTCCGATCCTGACTAAGGAGGAAATTGACGAGGAGGGAGTTGACGGTGTGGTTTGCAGGTGCTTGGATACCACAGGACAACGGGATTTAGGTGTCCCTGGACTGCTTACGGTCTTAGCCAAAGTTTCTGAACTTGACAGTAACTTATTATGAACGCGCTGCAGGTGCCGTATAAGGGAGGATGTTCCTTGGTGGTTAACGTCCCTACCCCTACTTATTCCACCTTTACATAAGGTACATATGGCAAGACAGTTGTTGTCCGGATTTGGATAGAAATATTGCCAGACCAAAGAGGTGGAATGTTTGGTCTTCTGCCCTGGCATGACCGTGATGGGCTTTTTCATCCCACGGACAACAACTGTCTCCCCCGGAGCCTGATTTAAACAAACCACATCACCATCAGAATCCTCCTCGCCAACTTCCTCCTCAGCGCCAGCTACACCAGTATCCTCATCCTGTTGTACTTCAACAGTGACATCTTCAATTTGCATATCAGCAAGTGGACTGTGGGTGCTCCTTTCAGCACTTGCAGGGGGCGTGCAAATGGTGGAAAGAGCCACCTCTTCCCGTCCAGTGCTTGGAAGGTCAGGCATCGCAACCACCACCACACTTGGACTCTCCTTGGGGATTTGTGATATCTTCTTAGAAAGCACAGTTCTTTGCTGTGCTTTTGCCAGCTTAACTCTTGATTTTTTTAGTGGGAGGAGGGCTTCCATCCTCATGTGAAGCTGAACCACTAGTCATGAACATACTAGGGATCGACCTTAGCCATTCCTTGCCACTCCGTGTAGTAAATGGCATATTGGCAAGTTTACGTTTCTCTTCAGCTGATTTAAATGTTTTTTTCAAGGTCATTTTCCTGAACTTTGTCATTTGGGATTGTATGTGCCCTCTATTATGACATTGGGCAACGGCCTTGGCAGACGACGTTGATGGCATGTTATCGTCTATGTCATGACTAGTGGCAGCAGCTTCAGCACTAGGAGGAAGTGGTTCTTGATCTTTCTCTATTTTATTTTTATCGGAGAAAGTTTGGTCCTCCATTTATGTTATAGCGATTTGATATATACGTGCGGCTAAACACAGATAATATTTCTTTATTTTTGCTGGAGAGTAGTGCACTTTGTGGGTTACACCAGCCTTTAAGAAATGAGCCAGACGGCTCTTTACTTATGGGACACAGGCGCATGCTTTGCGCTGCTCCTTTGTTGATGCACGTGCCGCTACTGCGCACACAATTCACAAACACACAAAAAATATTATTTTTTTGGTTTGAACTGGAGTGTACTTTGGGGGTTACAGCACCCTTTAACGGTCAAGCCAGCCGCCCCTTTACTTATGACACAGGCGCACGCTTGGCACTACTTTGTTGATGCACGTGCGGCTACTGCGCACACAATTCACAAACACAGAAAATAATTTTTTTTTTGGTTTGGACTGGAGTTTACTTTCGGGGTTACAGCACCCTTTAACGGTCAAGCCAGCCGGCCCTTTACTTATGACACAGGCGCACGCTTGGCACTACTTTGTTGATGCACGTGCGGCTACTGCGCACACAATTCACAAACACAGAAAATTTTTTTTTTTTTTGTTTGGACTGGAGTGTACTTTGGGGGTTACAGCACCCTTTAACGGTCAAGCCAGCTGGCCCTTTACTTATGACACAGACGCACGCTTGGCACTACTTTGTTGATGCACGTACGGCTACTGCGCACACAATTCACAAACACAGAAAATAATTTTTTTTTGGGTTTGGACTGGAGTGTACTTTCAGGGGTTACAGCACCCTTTAACGGTCAAGCCAGCTGGCCCTTTACTTATGACACAGGCGCACGCTTGGCACTACTTTGTTGATGCACGTGCGGCTACTGCGCACACAATTCACAAACACAGAAAATAATTTTTTTTTTGGTTTGGACTGGAGTGTACTTTGGGGGTTACAGCACCCTTTAACGGTCAAGCCAGCCGGCCCTTTACTTATGACACAGGCGCACGCTTGGCACTACTTTGTTGATGCACGTGCGGCTACTGCGCACACAATTCACAAACACAGAAAATATATTATTTTTTTAGCACTTGGGGGGAGCACCCCTGATGGACAGAGCACCCCCTGGACAACACTACAGCACCCCTTTAGGACTGGGACACTGCACAGGACTTTGGAGTGGACACAGCCCCTATGGAGAACTGACTGCACAACACAGTCCAGCCAGCCCCTATGGACTTTGAAGTAGTGGACACAGCCCCTATTAACAACAGCAGCACAGCACAACACAGCCAGCCCCTATGGACTTTGAAGTAGTGGACAACAGCAACACTACACTACACTACACAGCCCTAACTCCCACCCTCCCTCTTCACTGTCCACAGCCGAGTGAGAAAATGGCGCCGACGTGGGTACCTTATATAGGATCCAAAACCCGCGAGACTCGGAAGGCGGGATGATGACGTTTTGCCTCGATTTCAGATCCGAGTCAGGCGGGAAAAGTCGAGCCTGACTCGGATCGGACTCGGATTGGGGGGGCTCGGGGGGGTTCGGATTTCAGAAATCCGAACCCGCTCACCCCTAGTGTTAAGTGAGATGCTGTGGGGAATCTGCTGTTGTAAAATCTGCCTCTTTGAATTTGATCTCCCCTTTTGTGTCTTGTGTCAGCCATATTTCATAGCAGGGAAAGACCGGCAATATTGAAGCATCCATCTTGCAGCAGTATCAGCGGTGCGCACCCGTTCAATGCACTGGGCAGGCTGATTTCACCCTACTGGGGTCAGTGGCACCTCTCGACCGAGCAGGATGAATGGTGCATTGGCATGGGTGTTTGGGCTGCATCACTTGCTTTGAAAGTTGGCCCTTGCAAGTTTTAAGATCACAATTGCCCTTGTCTGGGATAGTGGATAGTGGGCCCTAGTAAGTTGTGATATCCTTTTGGCCTAAGACAAGTGGACACTGGTTGTTTGCCGTTCTTTCTTCTACCACCATATCTACCATTGTAACTAAATAAATCTGACCAGTTATTTTTAAGCGGCATAACTTGGTCTCGTGTTTATTTTAGTTAAGTTTATTTTAAATTTATGGGTGACATCTATCATCTGATGATAGAATGTTTATAGATAACGTTAATATCTTTTACACATTTAGAAACTGTGCTAAACTTAAATGAAGTCCAGTTAACTCAATCTGGTATAGAAATACAAACTCAGGGTACTAAACAATTAGAGAATCTTCAGAGTGATAGAATTAATAAAAATAAAGGTATACAAGTAAATTATGACTTTTGTATAGTCCTGGGTTGTATCAATAGAAAGGATACAGGCAGATATCTTATCTCCGTTTCAAGTGTTGTTAGGAACCGTTTCAGCTCTTTTACGGGGTCGCCTTCTTTAATTATGATCTGTATTCCATTGTTCCCGTTGCGGGAGAGGTAACATATTCAAGTCCAAAGGGTCCAGCCAGTTTGGACGTGTAAGGGTCGGTAATTCCAAAGCAGAACAGAATTTTTGTAGCGTATGTAGTTTCCCCTCATGAGTAACTTGTATACTTAGAGGGAATACCTGTCGGTATCGTACAGTATGTCTCGTTTCTTCATCTCCTCAGTGATAGGACATAGAAGATGTCTCTGTTGGAGTGTGTGCCATGATAAATCTTGGAATATCTGGATTGTGTTGCCGTTAAAGTCAATCTCTGAAGCCTGTCTGGCCTTCACCATATAGTAATGGAGATGAGAGATAATGTCTCTTGGTCTTTCCTAGGGGAGTCCTTTAGGGCGCAGAGCTCTATAAGCCCTATCAAATACAATTTGTGTTTCTGGGTCTACCCCAGGAGTTCATTGAAGATTTTTGTTAATGCTTCAATTATTCCCTGGGGTAGATCTCTTTTGGTATCCCTTTAACTCTTAAGTTGTTCTTTCGGCCTCTGTTGTCTATGTCGTCAAAGCGACGTTGCATCACCAAAAGTTTGCGGGATTGTCAAGAAAGAGTCTCCTGTAGGCATGACATTCATGTGTCCGCCTCTTCTCTATGGTCCTCAAGGGTCACCACCTGATCCGCGACCTGTGCGAGGTTCGCTTGTACTGTGGCTATTTGTGCCTGTATAGACTCTTGAATCCTTTGTTCTAAGATTTGTAGGTCTTGTTGTATATCCTGGTGAGTTGGTAGTGACTTAAGATGTGTCAGAATTTCAGCTATATCTCCACTCGTCAGACGAGATTGAGGTGTCATAGCAGGTGAATGTGTCTCAGGGGTTCAGTGTCCTTCCGAGCTGCTGGAGGCCATGGCTGGAGAGGTTGGGGGAGGTGGAGTAAGCCCAGAGGAGGTAACCCCAAAAAGAGAGTGAAAAGCTTCTGACTTTGAGGGTTTAGAAGGTGTGGCAGCAGATTTCCTAGATGTATTATGTCTCCCCATGAGTCAGTGCTCAAGGCTTCAGAGAATGACCTGTGCAACATTACTATGAGACTGGTCTAGGCATCAGTTACTGCTGTGTCACATCATACGGTCCCCTCCATTAAAGTGGCAATATCAAGGCATGTCAGTCATGTATGCACCCCTGACCCTCATTTCTATAGGTACACTTGTCAATAATATTGAAGTTGAAGGTGGCACTAGTAGTTTTCAAGGCATAGAGGTTGATTGATATACTAGTGCACATATATCTAAATCTTGTGGTAGCGGCTAATTCATCCCACTAGAGGGAACTCCAATATCAGAAATGTTGTAGGTTTGACAATATTCTAGAAAAAAGAGAAGCACATAATGGTTTCCCATCAGCGATACTCTGTGCTGTTAAACAGCTTTTTTTTCTTTCTCTCTCCCCTTTAAAAAAAATAATAAAAAAAATAATCTAAAAACAAAAAAATAGCATATACACAGCCCATATATGTGTGTATATGTGTATATATATATATATACATAATGTCTCCTTATTTCAAAGGCAGCCAGGGAGACTCCAGGTATGGTAATGAGGGATAGGTAAGATGGTGTCTGTCATCTCCGTGAATCCCCACACAAGGTAGTGCTGTTTTAACAGATGCCTAGCTCATTGTCCAGGCCACCTATCTTTGCCAGTCTTATAGACCATTTGTATTTATAGAGCCCGCGGCCTCAGGAGCGTCAGTGGGAGAGGAAGCTCTATTGTTGTCATGCGGCTGAAGCAGGAAGCCAGTGGCCTCAACTACCGGCGCCAGCAACCCCTGCTACTCACAGTGTGATGGTCACTCTTCGGACGCAGTGTCAGGTTTCTCCATGTGGTGGGGACAGTGTCTGCTTCGGTGCAGCTTATCAACGGGAGCGCAAGTCACGTCAGTAGTATGCTCCAGGGGGAAGATAGAAATCAAGTCTGGAGATTCATGCAGGGAGGTGGGCCTCAATCTGCAGGGGCTCAGGGGGAGCCCCATGATTCTGAACCTCAGTCCCCAAGTATTGGCCTAACTGTCCAGCCTCTCAGTGTCGGATGGGGGTATCAGTTCCACCAATATGCCCTGTAGGGAGCTTATATCAGGAAGATTTCCTGGAGCTCAAGATGGGCACGTCTGACTCCAATGCTGATCAGGCCATGCCCAACACACCATATCTTTCTAAGAAAGGATGGCTCCAACTCCGATCACAGATGCGTCCACTTCAACCACAAAAGGGAGATTTGGATTAGGGTGTTGAAGAACAGGAGCCGACAAAAAAGTCGTCTTGAGGGAGTTGAATGCGTGAATGGCGCTGGTGGACCAATTAGCAATATCAGCCCATTTCTTTGTCAACTCCACGATGGGTGAGACAATTGAGAAGGATCTGATGAACCTGCAGTAATAATTCATAAACTCAAGGAACCACTGAATGGCCTTTAATGATGTGGGTTGTTCCCAATCCAGAATAGCCTTGACCTAATTAGGATCCATGGAGAAGAGATGAGAGGAGATGGTGTAACCCAAGAAGGAAACCTCTTCTACCTCCAACTTGGCATACAAATAATTATCAAGGAGTCTCTGCAGCACCAGTCTCACATGCTGTTGATGCTGTTTCATGGACTTAGAGTAGATGAGATTGTCATCTAGGTAGACAACAGCAAAGACTCCCAGAATCTCTTTTAAGACTTAATTAATAAAATCCTTGAAGAGGGCTGGGGCATAGTAGAGACTGAATGGCATAACAAGATATTCAAGATATTCAAAATGCCCCAAGTGGGTGTTGAATGTCGTCTTCCGTTCATCTCCTTTCCGGATGCGGAAAAGGTTGTATGCTCCCCGCAAGTCAATCTTCAAAAGAATAGAAGCTTCCCACAGTTGATCGAAGAGGACTGAAATGATCGGCAGAGGATAGGCATTCTTGACCATGATCTTATTCAATCCCCTAAAGTCGATACAAAGTCTGAGTGATCCATCTTTCTTTTAAAGGAAAAAGAAACCTGCTCCTATCGGGTACTTGGATGGCCGAATAAATCCTTTTTCCAGGGCCTCCAGATAAAGTGTAGAGTCTGCCTTTGGGGAGTCTGGTATCCAGTATAAGATCAATGTCACAATCGAAGGACCGATGAGGTGGTAGGAAATCAGCTCTTCTTCGAGAACACTTCAGCCAAGTCATGATAGGGAGCGGGGATTGAAGGAGACTCTGATGGTATGGCTGTTGAACAGGATGAGACAGACAACAGGCAAAACAAGAGGACCACCACTGCAATATTTCACCAGTTTGCCTCCAGGTTATGCTTTTTCAGCCAAGTTAACCCTAGTATAACAGGAGCCAGCGGACATTGGAGAAGTAGAAACAATAGCTCTTCCCGATGCAGAGCTCCATCTGTCAATTGTAATGGTGGACTCCAGAAAGCAATCATGACCCTGGAAAGATTTCTGCCATCCAATGACTGTGACTGGACTACATAAAGGTTCAGGAGTCCCAATGTTTCAAAGAATGCCAGGTTCATAAAGTTATCCGCGGCTCCACTGTCAACAAAGGCAGAGACAGAAACAAGCTAATGGTGACTTAAGTATGGTGGGAAAAAGGGCAGAATTTTTCATAGAGATAGATGCAACTCTACTACCACCTAGACCTTGCCTTTTACCTACTTAACGGGACAAAGCTGAGCCATATGTCATTTACAGCCACAGTACATACAAAGACCCAGTGTGCGTCTCCTCTCCTGTCTCTTCTGCAGGAAGATGAAAAGCTCCCAATTGCATTGGCTCTTCCTGTTCAGCCATACACACCCAAAGAGGAGAGCGAAGAGCCAGATATGGCATATTTTTTTCCAACCTGTGTTCCTGGAGACGCCAGTCAATGCAGATGGTCAGACTCATCAGATCATCCAGGGTTTTAGCTGAAGGATGTTGGACCAATATGTCCTTTATCTGATCCAATAGTCCCCACTGGAACTGACTCCGGAGAGCTGAGTTGTTCCACCCAGAGTCAACTACCCATTTACGGAATTCTGTACAGTAGTCATCCGCTGCTCTAATCTCCTGTTTTAGAGACCGGAGGCTAGCTTCAGCCATGGCTGCTTTGTCTGGATCAGCGTACAGTAATCCCAAAGCTGTAAAAAAGGTGTCCACAGTCTGAAGAGCAGTCGAGGTGGAAGGAAGACCAAAGGTCCATGTTTGGGGGTCCCCCTGTAAAAGGTAGATTACAATGATGACTGGATATCAGAACCCGAAGACGTGGATATGAGCTTTAAAATAAAGTCTACAGCTCTCCTTAAAGTTAAAGAAGTCTTTGCAGCTCCCTGAAAACCGGTCCGGCAAATTCAATTTGGGCTCAGTTATCATAGGACAAGCAGGTGTCACCCGAGTCTCCTCCACTAGGAGGGAAAGTTCCTGCACTTTCTGGGTCAGAACCTGAATCTGGACTACCAGAATTTGTGCAGGATTCTCAGCAGGCTACATGACAAATATCTAAAAAAGTTAATGTGGCCGGTGATAATGTTAGGAACTGAGCAACTTAGTCCCGCAAAAGCCTTGAGGAATGGAGTACTTGACAAGTTGTGTGGCCTGTGGGCCAAAGATGCAGCCTTTGGGATGTATAGCAGCCTTGAGAGCAGGTAAACCTGGTTAGATGCGGCCTTTGGGCTGTGTAGCAGAGTTTGGGTTGAGTAGCAGCCTCTGGGTTGAAAAGCAGCCTTTGGTCTGTGTAGCAGCTTTGAGGGTGGGTAAACTTGGCTATATGTGCTAAGTGCCGCTGGAATCACACTAGCGGCAGTACACAAGATTGCATACTCTGGATGCTGAGGTGCGCTAAGTGCTGCCGGAATGCCACTAGCGGCATTACACAAGATTGTGTACTCAGGATTCTGAGGTGCGCTTTAGTGCTGCTGGGATGACACTAGCGGCAGTACACAGGATTGCGTACTCAGGAGGCTGAGGTGCACTTTAGTGCTGCCGAGATGACACTAGCGGCAGTACACAGGATTCCGTACTCCTTATGCTGAGATGCGCTTAGTGCCGCTGGGATGATACTAGTGGCAGTAGACTGGATTGTGTACTCAGGATTCTGAGGTGCGCTTTAGTGCCGCTGGGATGATACTAGTGGCGGTACACAGGATTGCATACTTAGGACGCTGGGTTGCACACTCTGGAAACTGAGGAGCTCATTCTGACCTGCTCGCTAAGATGCATACTCTCGCTGCTGCCGATGGTATGCAGTGTGTATGCATTGTGCGCATGCGTATTCATCGCAGTGCACATGCGCATACCTTAGCGAAAGTTCATAATGCAGTCACTCGCTGCACATAGATAGCCCAGCTGAGTGAGTGATAGGGGAAGCCGTTTGTAAGTGGTAAAAAACTGGCGATTAAAAACCAGGGAGTGGAGGTACAAGCGCAGGCGTGCCTGAGCATCTCTACAGCATGTTAGAGGTGCGCATAATTAAAAGACAGCATCATAGACACGTCACCTGGGCTGTTTTTACACTGAAGTGCTTGTGGCAGGGTATGGTCAACCTCAAGCGCTGCAATAGCATCCAATGTACCAATGGTTACATACACTTCCTGGACATGACGTGCACAAGTGGGTGTCTTAAAACAGGCTGGTGGGTGTCTACATACACAATATGATTGCTCTCTAAGAAATAATGGGCATGCTAAATGCATTGCTGTGCGGCAGCACTGTCTACGCAATTTGCATACACATTATGCAAGTGATCGCATTTAGCGAGCGGCTCTGAATTAGGCCCTGTGTGCGGTCTGTGCTGCCTGGATGACACAAACAGCAGAGAGCTGGTATGCAGACCATGCTGCCAAGGTGACACAAGAAACAGGTAGATAATATGCAGACCATGCCACCTAGATGAGACAAACAGCAGGGATAACAAAGCTGACTGGATCACTGGGAACTCGAGTGGATTACAAGAGACAATACCAGAACCGGAAACACATGAAATGCTATCACCGGCATCAGAGCAGCGTTCACACCAGGAGGAAATAGCCACAGGAGCCAATCCAGAGCAAGCCAGGGATGATGGACAATTAATGGGAAAGGAAATCAGGGAATGACCTCCCGGCGTTCGCAATGCGGCAGCTTGTGACACATGTGTCCTTCCCACTCCTGTCTCTCTCACTAATTTGTATCCCACTTTCCACCTCTGTCTCTTTCTCCCATGTGTGTCCCTCTTCCCACTTCTGTCTCTCTCACTCTCTCATGTGTGTCCATATTTCCATTTATGTCTCTCTCTCGTGTGTCTTTTTTCCCACCTATTCCTCTGTAACTCTCTCATGTATGTCCCTATTCCCAATTCTGTCTCTCTTCCATGTGTCTCCCTCTTCTCAAGATTGTCAATCACTCTCATGTGTGTCACTCTTCTCACTTCTGTCTCTCATGTAGGTCCCTCTCCCACCTTCTGTTCTTCTTCCATATGTGTGCCTCTTCCCACTTCTGTCTCTCTTACTCTCCAATGTGTGTCCATCTTCCCACTTATTTCTCTCTCCCATGTGTGTCCCTCTTCCCACTTATATCTCTCTCACTCTCTCATTTGTGTCATTCCTATTTCTGTCTCTCTCACTCTCTCATGTACAGGATGTCCCTCTTCCCAATTCTCTCTCTCTCTCCCATGTGTGTCCCTCTTCCCACTTCAGTCTCTGTCATTCTCTCATGTGTGTCCCTCTTCCCATTACTGTCAATAATTATCTCATGTGTGTCCTTATTCCCACTTCTGTCTCTCACTCTCTACCATGTGGGTCCTCTGCCCACTTCTATCGCTCTCATTTTCGCATTTGTGTCTCTGTTCCTGCTTCTGTATCTATCACTCATGTTTCCTTCTTGCCACTTCTATCTCTAGCTCTCTCGTGTATCCTTCTTCCCACCTCTGTCTCTCTCTTCCATGTGTATCCCTCTTCCCAATTCTGTCTCTTTCCCTTGTGTGTCCCTCTTCCCAATTCTCTCTCGCTTATGTGTGTCCTTCTTCCCACCTCTGTCTATCGCACTCTCCCATGTATTTCCCACTTCTGTGTATCTTTCCCATGTGTGTCCCTTTTCCCAAATATGTCTCTCTCACTCTTCTATGTGAGTCACTCTTCCTACTTCTGTCTATCTCTACCATGTGTGTACCTTTTTTTAGTTCTGTCTCTCTCGTGTGTCCTTCTTCCCACATCTGTCGCTCACTCTCTCCTACTGTATATGTGTCCCTCTTCCCACTAATGTTTCTCACTCCAATGTGTGTAACTTTTCTCACTTCTGCCTCTCTCTCCCATGTGTTTCCCTCTTTCCAGTTCAGTCTCTCTCACACTCACATGTATGTCCATCTTCCCACTGCTGTCTCTCTCACTCTTTCATATGTGTCCATCTTTCCATTTGTCTCTCTCTCCATGTGTGTCCCTCTTCCCACTTATTTCTCTGTCACTCTCTCATGTATGTCCCTTTTCCCAATTCTGTCTCTCTCCCATGTGTGTCCCTCATTCCACTTATTTCTCTCTCATGTGTGTCACTCTTCCCACTTCTGTCTCTCACTCTCTCATGTAGGTCCCGCTTCCCACTTCTCTCTCTCACTCTCCCATGTGTGTCCCACTTCTGTCTCTTTCACTCTCCCATGTGGGTCCTCTTCCCACTTATATGTTTTACTTTCACATGTGTGTCTCTCTTCCTGCTTCTGTCTCTCTTAATCATGTGTGTCCATCTTCCCATTTCTGTCTCTCTCATGTGTCCTTCTTCCCACCTGTGTTTCTCGCTCTCTCACTTGTGTCCCTCTTCCCATATTTGTCTTTCTCCCATGTGTTTCCCATTTCCAAATTGTGTCTCTCTCATGTTTGTCCTTTTTTCCACCTGTCTCTCTTAATCTCCGATGTGTGTCCATCTTCCCACTTCTTTGTCTCTCTCTCATGTGTGTCCCTCTTCCCATTACTCAACAAAATCAAAAAAGATCCAAATGCGCAAAATAAATCAAAGGCAGCCCGTGTGGCACCAGAAAAGCCTTCACCAAACTTAAATATAGTCCTTAAACACACAAATAGTGTCACACAGTGGCGCTTAAGATTGTATAAAATGTACTTTCAAAAATTATTTAGCAAAGTGTTTCCTGTAGTCTGTTCACAACAGAGTTCTGTTTATCAGATGAAACGATAGAATTCTTTCCATGTACTTGGTATCTCAAAAAGAAAAGAATGAAAAAACTGATTGCAATATTGTCTTAAAAACACTACACATTTATTAGTACATATCACATTCACATTTAAAATTAAAAAAACCAGCATATATCACCCAATGGTGAATTCTTTGGTAATCCACAGGTTCAGGAATGTAGCCAGGATACCCCTCAATGGTTTTTAGTCGTTCTGCGTTGTCCACAGCATGTCTCAGACACTTGCAGCAAAGTTCCAAAACTCCCAATATGACCCTCTCCAGGAAAGACACAATGCCTGTCTCTCTTAATCTCCGATGTGTGTCCATCTTCCCATTACTGTCAATCACTCTCTCATCTGTGTTTGTATTACCACTTCTGTCTCTCACTCTCTCATTTGTGTCATTCCCACTTCTGTCTCTCTCAATCTCTCATGTACAGTATGCCCCTTTTCCCAATTCTGTCTCTCTCTCCCATGTGTGTCCCTCTTCCCACTTCTGTCTCTCTCATTCTCTCACATGTGTCCCTCTTCCCAATTCTGTCTCTCTCTCCAATATATGTCCCTCTTTCCCATGTGTCTCCCTCTTCCTACTTCTGTCTATCTCATTCTCTCATGTGTGTCCCTCTTCCCTCTTCTATCTCTCACTCTCTCAAGTAGGTCCATTTTCCTACTTCTGTCACTCTTCCATGTGTGTCACTCTCCCCACTTCTCTCTCTCTCTCTCCCATTTCTGTCCCTCTTCTCACTTCTGTCTCTCACTTTCCCATGTGTCCCATTTCTGTCTCTCTCTCTCCCATGTGTTTCCTCTTCCCACTTAGATCTCGCTCATTTTTGCATTTGTGTGTCTAACTTCTTGCTTCTGTATCTCTCTCATGTGTTTCCTTCTTTCCACTTCTGTCTTTCTCTCTTTCTCATGTGTGTCACTCTTCTGACTTCTGTCACATTCACTCTCCCATGTGAAACCCTCTTCCCACTACTGTCTCTCTTTCCCATGTGTGTCCCTCTTCTGAATTCTGTCACTCACATGTATCCATCTTCCCACCTCTGTTTCTTTTACTCTCCGATGCATGTCACTCATCCCACTTATTTCTCTCTCCCATATGTTTCCCTCTTCCCAATTATGTCTATCTCATGTGTGTCATTCTTCCCACCCCTGTCTGTTGCACTCTCCCAGGTATGTCCCTCTTCCCACTTCTGTCTCTCTCTCCGATGTGTGTCCCTTTTCCCAATTCTGTCTTTCTCATGTTTGTCCTTTTTTCCACTTCTGTCTCTCCAACATGTATGTCCCTCTTTCCAATTATGTCTCTATCTCCCATGTGTGTCCCTTTTCCCAAATCTTTCTCTCACTCTCCTACTTCTGTCTATCTCTACCATGAGTGTGCCTCTTTTTAGTTCTGTCTCTCTTATGTGTGTCTTTTTTCTCACTTCTGTCTCTCTCACTCGCTCCTACTGTATGTGTCCTTCTTCCCACTAATGTTTCTCTCTCCAATGTGTGTCCCTTTCCCACTTCTGTCTCACAAGTATGTCCCTCTTTCCACTAATGTCTCTCTCCCATGTGTGTCCCTTTCCCACTTCTGTCTCTCTCACTCGCTCCTACTGTATGTATCCCTCTTCCCACTAATGTTTCTCTCTCCAATGTGTTTTTCCACTTTCCACTTCTATCTCACATGTATGTCCCTTTTTCCACTAATGCCTCTCTCCCATGTGTGTCCCTCTTCCCACTTCTGTCTCTCTCCCATGTGTGTCCCTTTCCCCACTTCTGTCTCTCTCTCCCATGTGTTTTCCCTCTTTCCACTTCTATCTCACATGTGTGTCCCTCTTCCCACTTCTGTCTCTCTCTCATGTTTATCCATATACCAACTTCTTTCGCCATCACTCTCCTATTAGTTTCCCTCTTATTTCTCTCTCAATCTCACCTGTATGTCCCTCTTTCCACTTCTGTCTCTCTCCCATGTGTGTCCCTCTTCCCACTTCTGTTTCTGTCTCTCTCCCATGTGTGTCCCTTTTCCCACCCCTGTCTCTCACTCTCCCATGTGTGTCCCTCTTCCCACTTATGTCTCCGTCTCCAATATGTGTCTCTTTCTCATGTATCTTCCTATTTCTACTTCTGTCTATCTCATTTTCTCATGTGTGTCCCTCTCCCCACTACTGTCAAGCACTCTCTCATGTGTGTCCCTCTTCTGTCTTTCACTCTCTCAAGTAGGTCCATTTTCCCTCTTCCATCACTGTTCCATGTGTCTTTCTTCCTACTTCTGTCTCTCTCTCCCATGTCTGTCCCTCTGCCCACTTCTCTCTCTCACTTCCCATATGTCCCACTTCTGTCTCTCTGACTCTCCCATGTGTTTCCTCTTCCCACTTATATCTCTTATTTTTGCATTTGTGAGTCTCTCTTCCTGCTTCTGTATCTCTCACTCATGTGTTTCCTTCTTTCCACTTCTGTCTCTCTATTTCCCATGTGTGTCCCTCTTCCAAATTCTGTCACTCTCACATGTGTCCTCCTTCCCACCTTAGTCTCTCTTGCTCTCCGATGCGTGTCCCTCATCCCACTTATTTCTCTCTCTATCTCTCATGTGTTTTCCTCTTCCCAATTATCTCATGTGTTGCCTTCTTCCCAACCCCTGTCTGTCGCACTCTGCTAGTTATGTCCCTCTTTCCACTTCTGTATCTCTATCCGATGTGTGTGCCTTTACCCAATTCCATCACAATCATGTGTGTCCTTCTTCCCACTTCTGTCTCTCTCACATGTATGTCCCTCTTTCCACTTATGTCTCTCTACCCCATGTGTGTCCCTCTTCACACTTCTCACTCTCTCATGTGTGTCCATCTTTCCAATTCTGTCTTACTCTCTCCAATGATTGTCCCTTTTCCTACTTCTGTATCTCTCTCCCATGTGTGTCCTTCCTTCCACTACTATCTCTCATGTGAGTCCTTCTTCCCACTTCTGTCTCTCGTACTCTCTCATGTATGTCCCTCTTTCCTATTATGTCTCTCTCTCCAATGTGTCCCTCTTTCCCATGTGTCTCCCTCTTGTATTTTTTACTTTATTTCTTTCATAACTTATTGTATTTAGTAATTAGTTAGCATTTTTCATTTGACAATTAGCTGTGTGGATTTAAGCCGACATATCATCCATGCAGTAATTATAAAATCGTAACAACTTGCATCCACATATATTTTTTTACAATACATAAATAAATAAAAATTTAAACACAGCCTTAAAAACATTTGATCGAGTGCCTGTCTATAAACAAATAATCACATAATTACTAAAAATAATAAACAATAAATAAGTTAATCCTTGGACAGAACTCCTGACCCTTCGTTTCCTAGGTATTTACTCTAACCTCTACTCTATAGCGGTTCCTCTTGTAAGAACATTACCAATTAGACAATTCATAGGATGTGATATCTAATCTAGTGTGACATATACGTTTTACATTTAAGATAGAGAAAGTGACAAGTACACTTCCCACTTCTGTCTCTCTCTCCCATGTCTGTCCCTCTTCCTACCTATGTATCTCTTACTCTTCGATGTGTGTCCCTCTTCCCACTTCTGTCACTCTATCCTATGTGTGTCCATCTTCCCACTTCTGTCCCTCTCATGTGTGTCCTTTTTCCAACTTCTGTCTCTCTCGCACTCTTATATATGTCCCTCTTTCCAATACTGCCTGACTCTCTCCCATGTGTCTCCCTTTTCCCACTTCTGTCTCACTCTTTTATGTGTGTCCTTTCGTCCACTACTATCTCTCTCTCCCATGTGTATCCCTCTTCCCACTTCTGTCTCTCTCACTGGCTCAAGTATGTCCGTCTTCCCAATTATTTCTCTCTCTCCAGTATGTGTCCCTCTTTCCCATGTGTCTCCATCGTCCTACTTCTGTCTACCTCATTCTCTCATGTGTGTCCCTCTTCTGTCTCTCATTCTCTCAAGTAGATCAATTTTCCCACTTCTGTCATTCTTCCTTGTGTAAATAATAAAAGAACTCCGGCTCTTGTCAGTTTAAATTAAATAAAAAAATATAATTAACATATATATCCAGCTGCAAAGACTTATATGAGCCTGTGAAAAACTAACTCGATACTCAAACACTAAGAAAAAAAGCAACATATCTCTGCGCTAATGAAACATGAACACAATATGTGAGATGGCAGACAAAAACACAAAGTATAAAAATTTTCAGGAATGCATAAATACAATATTTTTACTATAATAATATTATATAAAATGTTTTCTTTAAAAATAACACATATTTTAGACTTATGACATCATAATGCCTCTAGTTACCATTCAACAATCAGCTGAATTAGGTGAAACAAAAAAAGACTCAATGTCAGTATATAAATTGAGTTTATAGATCTTAACTCCTTAGTATTGATGTCAAATTTAGGTTAAATGGCTTGATGTAATCCACAGATATTAATATATAAGTCCTGCATGTAGTGTATACTACATATACTGTAATTGATCATGCAAAATAGCCAGAGAATTGCCCTCTTCAAAAATTTATATGTGGTTGATGTCCAGTGAGGGTGAAAGGCAGAGATGGCCTGGAGTGTGGCAGAGTCTAGAGTAATGCTCACCCCAAAAATATTCTCTGTATCCTGGAAGCACCTTGCCATGTCCCGGCTGCAGGTGCCTTAGGTGTATAGACTAGCACCAGCCGTCAGTCCGCTGAGACAATGTCTCACTGTAATGTATCAGCAGCGGTCGCCACATGAACGGCACAACAGCGTCCTGGATGATCAAGGTTTCAGTGAAATGGACATCTTAGCCAAAAAATAGCAGCTGGGGAATGCTCTGAAATGTTTTGCCCCTGGAATTGGTGGGAGCTTTCTCAAAGAGTGATGATCCCTTCCACCAGCCGTCTTTTTATGACGTGAATTCAAATTTGATTGGTCAACTAATTAAATGTCCTTAATTTCTCAGGTGTATGTTTTAAGTTTTTTCTTTCACACCTTTGTGTATTTGGTAATTAGTTAGCATTTTTCCTTTGACATTTAGCTGTGTGGATTTAAGCCGACATATCATCCATGCAATAATTATAAAATCGTAACAACTTACATCCACATATACTTTTATACAATACATCAAAATAAAAATGTAAACACAGCCTTAAAAACATTTGATCGAGTGCCTGACTATAAACAAATAATCGCATCATAACTAAAAAATAAAAAAACAATAAATAAGTTAATCCTGGGATCGAATCCTGACCCTTCGTTTCCAAGGTATTTACTCTAACCTCTACTCTATAGCGGTTCCTCTTGTAAGAACATTACCAATTAGACAATTCATAGGATATGATATCTAATCTAGTGTGACATATACCTTTTACATTTAAGTGAGAGAAAGTGACAAGCACTCTTCCCACTTCTGTCTCTCTCTACCATGTCTGTCCCTCTTCCTACTTAGGTCTCTCTTACTCTCCGATGTGTGTGTCTCTCATCCCACTTCTTTCTCTCTCTCTCCCATCTGTCCCCCTCTTCCCACTTCTGTCTCTCTCACTCTCCCATATGTGTCTATCTTCTCATTTCTGTTTCTCTCTTCCCACTTTTCTCTCTCACGCTCCCATGTGTGTCCCTCTTCCCACTTCTGTCCCTCTCATGTGCATCCTTCATCCTACTTCTGTCTCTCTCACACTCTTATGTGTGTCCCTCTTTCAAATTCTGTCTGACTCTCTCCCATGATTGTGCATTTATCCACTTCTGTCTCTTTATCCCATGTGTGTCCCTCTTCTCACTTCTGTCTCACTCAATTAAGTGTGTCCCTCTTTACACTTCTATCTCTCACTCTCTCATGTGTGTCCCTCTTCGCAATTCTGTCTCTCTCATTCTCTCAAGTATGTCTTTATTTCTATCTCACTCCCCCATGTGTGTCCCTCTTCCCACTTCTCTCTCCCTCACTCTCATGTATGTCCCTCTTCCCAATTGGGTATGCAGTCGGGAAGCCGGCGGACCTAATCCCAACAGCCAGCTTCCTGACTGCTTAATCCCGGTGAGGGTTAATTGACAGGCATCTAAACCTAGATGCCTGTCATTTTACCGACGCCGGGAGACTGGCGCCCGGCATTCCAATTGAAGTGATGCTGAGTGCGGACAGCTGCGGTTGGGTGGAGGGTTAGGTTAGGGGTGCCCGGGGGGGACTTAGGGTTGGGCACCCCCCTCGTAGGTTAGGGTTAGGCTAGGGGAGGGAGGGTTAGGCACCCTCCCCTCTGGGGGACATGGCTTTAGGCGGTGGGGAAGGGGGGTTAGGTTTAGGCATTTAGAGGGGGGAATAGGGTTAGCCCCTGGGGGGGAAGGTTAGGGTTAGGCACCCCTAAGGGAGGGTTAGGGGGTAGAATAGGTTTGTGAATACTTACTGGGGGACATTCGGTATTTTCATCGTTGTTGGGCTGTCGCTGTCGGGTTTTGTACCGCTGGTCAGGGGTCTGGCGGTAAATCATACCAATTCCCTCAATTGTGTCTCTCACTCTCTTATGTATGTCCCTCTTCCCACTTCTGTGACTCTCCTATTTTTGTCTCTCTTCCCACTTCAGTCTGTCTGATGTGTATCCTTCTTCCAAATTCTGTCTCTCTCACTCTCGCATGTGTGTCCTCTTCTCACTTCTGTCTCTAGCACTTTCGCATGTGTCCCTCTACCCACTTCTTTTTCTCTCTCTCTCTCATGTTTGTTCCTCTTACCACTTCTGTCTCTCTAACTCTCCCATGTGTGTCCCTCTTTCCTTTTCTGTCTGTCTCTCTCACTCTCCAATGGTTGTCCCTATTCCTACATGTGTCCCACTCTCCCATGTGAGTCCTTTTCCCACTTCTGTCTCTCTCATGTGTCATTCTTCCCACCTCTGTCTCTCTTACTCTGTCATGTGTGTCACTCTTCCCACTTCTGTCTCCCTCTCCCATGAGTGTCCCTCTTCCTACTTCTATCTCTTTCACTCTCTCATGAATTTCCCTCTTCTGTCACTCTCGCATTTGTCTCTCTTCCCACTTTTGTCTCTCTCACTCTCTCATGTGTGTCACTAACTCTCCAATGTGTGTCCCACTTTTGTCTCTCACTGTCCCATGTTTGTCCTCTTTCCACCTCTTTCTCTCTCCCATGTGTGTCCCTCTTCCCTTTTATGTCTATGTTACTTTCCCATGTGTGTATTTCATTCTACTTCTGTCTCTCTCTCTCTCATGTGTGTCCCTCTTCCCACTTCTGTCTCTCTTTCACTCATCCCTCTTCTCAATTCTGTCTCTCATTCTCTCAAGTGTGTTCATCTTCCCACTTCTGTCTCTCTTACTCTCTCATGTATGGTCAATCTTCCAACATTTGTCTCTCTCTCCCATGTCTGTCCCTCTTCCCGATTCTGTTTCTCTCATGTGTGTCCTTCTTCGCAACTCTATCTCCATCACTCTCTCCCATGTGTCCCTCTTTCCATTTCTGTTTCTCTCATTCTTATGTGTGACCTTTTTACCACATCTTTCTCTCTATCCCATGTGTGTCCCACTTCTGTCTCTCTCACTTTCTCAAATATTTACCTCTTCCCACTTCTGTCACACTCCCATGTATGTATCACTTCCCACTACTGTCTCTCTCATGAATTTCCCTTTTCTCTCTTCTGTCACTTTCCGATGTATGTCCTTCTTCCCACTTCTGTCCCTCTCTCCCATGTTTCCCTCTTCCCACTTCTGTCTCTCTCGTGTGTGTCCTTTTTCCCAATTCTGTCTTTCTAACTCTCCTATGTGTGACCCTCTTCCCACCTCTGTCTCTCTCTCATGTGTACCTCTTCCCACTTCTGTCTCTCTCATTGGTGTCCATCTTCCCACCTCTGTCTCTCTCCCATGTATGTCCCTCTTCCCACTTCTGTCTCTCCTTTGTGTGACCCTCTTCCCAATTCTGTCACTCTCCCTTGTCTGTCCCTCTTCCAATTTCTGTCTCTGTCCCTTCCCACTTCTGTATTTCACTCTCTTATGAATTTCCCTTTTCCCTCTTCTGTCACTCTCCCATGTGTGTCCCTCTTCCCACTTTAGTCTCTCTCAATTTGTATGTGTGTCTCTCTTCCCGCTTTTGTCTTTCTCACTCTCTTATTTGTTTCCCTCTTCACACTTCTGTTTTTCTTTCTCATGTGTGTTCCTCTTGAAGAAGGAAATGAGTTATGGTAAGAACATACCATTGTTAAATCTCTTTCTTTGAAGTCCATAGGGTCCACTGGGCACCCGCCCTGGTGCACCTGGCATCATATGGGCTATCGTACTGGTCACCGGTTTCCCATCTCCTTCTCTGTGAGTGTGATTCTTGAGTGTTGCAGTCTTCCTTCTCTCTTATCCTCCTCCAGCCTTTGGCATATTACCAACTGAGGTGCCTCTGGCTAGGGGGCGGAGTATAGAGAGAGTGGACCATGGAATCCTGGGAGCTGAAAACTTTAAATGTGTGGTGCCTGGATTGGTTTCCACACCTCAAGATCTCCCTGTGGACCCTATGGACTTTGAAGAAAGAGAGTTAACAAAGGTAAGTTCTTACCATAACTTTCATTAGTTCTGAAAAGTAGATAAAGAGAACCAAATCAAACAAATGATACAAATAAAATAGACATGCTAATTTTTTATTGAGAAAAATTATCCAATATCACATATCTGTGAGTAGCAAAAGTGTGTCAACCTTTGCTTTCAGTATCTGGTATGACCCCATTGTGCAGAAATAACTCTTTCTAAACATTTCCGGTAAGTGTTGATTAGTCCTGAACATCGGCATGATGGAATTTGACCGCATTAATCCAAACAAAACAGCTTCAACTCTATGTTTGTCGGTTTCCTCCCATGAACTGCTCGCTTCAGGTCCTTCCACAACATTTTGATTGGATTAAGATCAGGACTTTGACTTGGCCATTCCAAAACTTTTAATTTATTCTTCTTTAACCATTCTTTGGTTGAATGACTTGTGTGCTTTGAGTCGTTGTCTTGCTGCATGACTTAAGTTCTCTTGAGATGCTTCTCATGGACAAGATGTCCTGACATTTTCCTTTAGAATATTCTGGTATAATTCAGATTTAGTTGTTCTGGGCCAGATGCAGCACAACAGACCCAAACCATGATGCCACCGCCACCATGTTTCACAGATAGTATGAGGTTTTTATGCTGGAATGCAGTGTTCTCCTTTCGTCAAACATAATGCTTCTCAATTAAACCAAAAGGCTCTATTTTTGACTCATCAGTTCACAAAACATTGTTCCAATAGTCTTCTGGCTTTTCCAGGTGATCTATTGCAAACTGCAGACTGGCAGCAATGTTACTTTTAGAGATCAGCGGCTTTCTTCTTGCAATCCTGACATGCACCCCATTTTTGATCAGTGTCGTCCTGTTGGTGGATTCATGAACATTAACTAATGTGAGAAAGGCCTTCAGTTGCTTAGAGGATACTGTACTGTACCTTGCATTCCTTTGCGACCTTGCAAACTATTAAGACACCTTGCTCTTGGTGTGATCTTTGTTGGTCGACCACTCCTGTGGAGCGCAATAAAGGACTGGAATTTCCTCCATTTGTACACAATCTGTCTGACTGTTGATTGGTGGAGTCCAACCTCTTTTTAGAGATGGTTTGTACTATTTTCCAGTCAAATGAGCATCAACAACTCTTCTTCTGAGGTCCTCAGAAATATCCTTTGTTCGTGGCATGGTAACACTTCCACAAACATGTGTTGTGAACATCAGAATTTTATAAATCTCTGTTCTTTTAAAAAGACAGGTTGTCCACTCACATCTGATTGTCATTCCATAGATTGAAAATACCTGACTCTAATTTCACCTTATTATTATTATTATCCTTTATTTATATGGCACCACAAGGGTTCCGCAGCGCCTTACAAAGTACAGAAACAAATGAGCACACAAGACAACAGCTATTAACAGTACAGACAATGCAGTGCAAGTACATGATTTATAAACAATGCTGCATAACACCTAAATAAGCAGCAGGGTGTCAGTAAGCAGTTTTAGGTGCCATTGTGAATGAAAGTAAAAGTATGGCAAGAAGAAGCACGTGAGGAAAGAGGGCCCTGCTCGCGAGAGCTTACATTCTGAGGGGAGGGTCAGACAAACAGGGGTGACACAGATGGGCTAGATAGTGAGGAAGGAGCATAGAGTAGTGGGTTAGGATGAGCGCTGGAAAGCATTGAGGAAGAAATGGGTCTTATGGCCCATTTGAAGATTAAGAGCCAGGAAGCCAAGTGATGGAGGAATTTTGCAGGAGCAGTGGTGTCAGAGGGGTAAATCCAGGGTTTGGTGATGGCTAGGAGAATCAAGGCATTGCAGATGAAGTGCTCATGAATGGAGACCAGTTTATTATAGACAAAACTGGCTTTCCAGAGGGAACAGGAGAGAGGGACAGAGTTAAGAGGTGAGAGGAGAATGAGATTATTAGGGTTGATGCAGTGTGGAGGTGATACTGATCTAGAGAAGGGGAATAAGGAGTGTGGGGTTATGTGGCTGGCTTCTGAATGAGGAAGGGTGACAGCAGGTGGTGGGTCAGGTGGAGGTTTAGTGTGGTGTGGGGGGGGGAGAGGATAGGTAACTTGGAGAAAAGAGAGGGTGCAGGGTTTAGTGGTGGTGCAGCAGGACCATGGTGGAAGAGAAGTGAATAATACTGGGGTTGTGGGAGATGCAGTTGAGAGACTTATATGTGATGAAGAGAGACAGAGGAGGGGGAGAACGTAGAGGGGACTATGGATGGAGAAAAGAGGTGAAAACTGGTGGTAGAGGAGAAAATAATGTAGCGGCTGAGTGAGGGTGGAGTAGAATAAAAGAGACATTGTGTAGATGAGGCGGTTGGGGGTGAAAAAGTCAGTAGTAGTAATGAGTTTGAGATGAGGGAGCAGTACAGGTCAAAGGCCAAAATCTGATAAAAGAAAGAACAGTGCTGGAAGATGTAAAGGCACAACTACAATAGTAAATTATAACCAAAAAAGGAGTGTAGAGCTGTTAAAGTAGCAAGACTTGAGAATTAGTCTAAAGTATGAATATATATATATATATATATATATATATAAAAAAAAAAAAAGGTATAGGTGTGAAACAATGGTAGATACTACAGTGGTATAAAGATAAATTGACAGTGGTATTGGAATGATTTAAACAATGTAGAGAAGAAACGCAAACATACAAGTATTAAATGTTCAGTAAGCAGGTAGTTGCTTGCAATGCTGAAGCAGGGTGTTGTCAAAAGGTGTGTCCAGGTTATAATGGAAGCTGGTTGCTGAGTAGCAGGGTTTCCAGAAGCTCAGAAGATCCTTTGCTTTTTTCCAAGTTATAGAGAGTTCTTTTAAAATATTGTCCTCCTGTCTTCCTCCTGCTGAACTCCTGACTAACTCTTTAAGTTATGCTGTACATGTAGTCCCACTTAGAAAAAACCCACTTTGAAATAAAACCTAGCAGCCTTGTACAAGCCTAAAGCCTTGTGACCTACTGATTATATAGTTAAGCATAACATGTGTAGTCACTGATTACACCCACCCTCATTACCCTCACCCACACCAGATACAAGTCATAAAATTCTAATACAAACAAGCAAGGCCAAAACACCATCCCATGAAGCTAAGAGATAAGATCTGACTATATAATTAAATTTAAAGTTACTCTGGTGTATACAGATATTAAATAAAGACAGTATACCCAGCAAATCAGAGAATTCCAAACAGCATTGGTTTTTCTATAATAGGTGCCTGGTGCAAATATATGATTACCCAGCAAATCAGAGAATTCCAAACAGCATTGGTTTTTCTATAATAGGTGCCTGGTGCAAATATATGATTACCCAGCAAATCAGAGAATTCCAAACAGCATTGGTTTTTCTATAATAGGTGCCTGGTGCAAATATATGATTACCCAGCAAATCAGAGAATTCCAAACAGCATTGGTTTTTCTATAATAGGTGCCTGGTGCAAATATATGATTACCCAGCAAATCAGAGAATTCCAAACAGCATTGGTTTTTCTATAATAGGTGCCTGGTGCAAATATATGATTACCCAGCAAATCAGAGAATTCCAAACAGCATTGGTTTTTCTATAATAGGTGCCTGGTGCAAATATATGATTACCCAGCAAATCAGAGAATTCCAAACAGCATTGGTTTTTCTATAATAGGTGCCTGGTGCAAATATATGATTACCCAGCAAATCAGAGAATTCCAAACAGCATTGGTTTTTCTATAATAGGTGCCTGGTGCAAATATATGATTACCTGCAATGAAAGAATGGAAAAATCCATCAAATCATCATCCCTGACTGATCGCAGAGGATATAGCTAGTAAGAACTCCTGACTAACTCTTTAAGTTATGCTGTACATGTAGTCCCACTTAGAAAAAACCCACTTTGAAATAAAACCTAGCAGCCTTGTACAAGCCTAAAGCCTTGAGACCACCTTCAAAATATCTGCTAAGCCTAAAGGTTCACATGCTTTTGCCACTCACAGATATGTGATAATGGACCATTTTCCTAAAAAAAAAAAAGCACGTCTAATGTTTTGTCTCATTTGTTTGATTTGGTTCTATTTTTCCACTTTTACGACTTGTGTGAAAATCGGAGGTAGTTTTAGGCCAAATTTCAGCAGAAATAAAAAAATTCTGAAGGGTTCACAAACTTTCAAACACCACTGTACTTTGTTATAGCAAGAGACAGTTTTAGGTGATTGTACAAAAATCCCATGTAAATTTCTCTATTATCTCTCTAGGACTAGACAAAGAGTAGGGGTTAAATTTACTAAAATTCGTGTTTGGTCGAGATGACAATCTCGGGTGATTTTAGGCATATTTTTAATCTCGCTAATATACTAAAGACAAACTTGGGTGACTTTGGGAGAGAGTTCTCTCTTCTCACTCGTAAAACTAGGGTGAGATCGCAAACTCGAACCAGCTCACCATCGGGCAAACTCAGAAGTACTTTTCATGAAAAAGATGCAACTTGCAAAATTACTAAGCATCGAGATTACAATCTCGAGTGAGATTGGAACAAACTCGTAGAGAAAGTGAAGTTTCAAACACTCCACCTCCTGAGTTGTGAGTTTTCCAGAAATATACACTGCTCAGTGTGATTTGTGTATGTTTCTGCATGTGTACTTAATTTAAAGTGTTTTATATTTTTAAAAATGATGTTGGGTCCACCCCCCCAAAAGCATAACCAGCCCCGGACTGCTCGGCCAGTCCTGGTTCCTAAAATTACAGGGAACAAAACAAGTAGTGTTCCACCGTAGTTTAGGAACCAGTACCTGGCCTTAGCGCCAGTCCTGGTTTTAAATATAGTGGGAAAAAAAATGCGTAGGGGTCCCCCTATATTTAAAACCATCACTGGACCGAAACTGACTGGGGTGTAATGCCAAAAGCAGGAGACCCTATCACCAACACTGCATACCAAGCTTGTCAGCCCAAGCTGAGGATCTCAGGGGAGGTGCGGACTCCCGAAAAAATGGGTCCCCCTCTCCCAAAACCCCAGGCTTGGGCTGAAGCCCAGGTTTTCCCGGCACCCTTGGGCTATCGGTACTGGGGTAATAATGTGTTAAATAATTATAAACTATTGTATTTTACAGTGGAACTACAGGTGCCAGTATGCATGCCATTTGGAAATTGTGGCACCCGTACCCCCACTGTAAAACAAATAGTTAAAAAACACAGTACACACACCATCTAAAGTCAAACTTTATTGCACACCTACCTACCTCACTCACACATACTTACCTGTGCCAGCTGGTCTGTCCATTTAGATTCCACAGGTGTACCTGAAAAAAGAACTGATACTCCCCTCCATCCTCGCGCTGCTCTCCGCAGCATCCAGGGGTCTTGGCAACATAACAAACCGAGTAACCAAACCTATACAGACAAGTATTGGTATGAGTTGTCACACATACCAATACTTTGTGAATGCCAGCTGACGAGCCTCTTCGGGAAATCCCACAGGCCGCCAGCCAGTCAGAGTCCACTTTACATGTAGCGGGCGCTCATTGGCTGGTTACACGTGTGTTCCAGCCAATGAACGGATGGTATATGTATACTGTTTGGGTCCGGTGCTAGTTTTAAATACAGAGGGACCCCTACACAATTTTTTTCCCCCTATATTTAAAACCTGGACGTGCCCTGCAGCCAGGTGGTGGTTCCTAAATTACGGTGGAACCCTACTTGTTTTGTTCCCCACAATTTTAGGAACCAGGACTGGCCGAGCATTCCGGGGCTGGTTATGCTTTTGGGGGGCCCTACATCTTTTTTTTTTTTTTTACATTTAACCCGTTTTTTACAGATACAACACACAAGCAGCCTTGCTAATCAAGTTTAAAAAAAAAAAAAACTCGATCAAACTCGATTATTAGTAAATTTACCCCTAGGACTGTAAATGGGGACATGACAGAAATTTCTCTTGACAAACTACAATGATCACCTAGAGAAATGAGCGGGGCTTCCTATAGATTGTCAGATTAATATAGCCTTTTAATAATGTGTGTTTTTTTACCAATTTTCATTCCTTTTGACAGCTTCCCAGTCATCCGAGAAAAAGGAATCACAAAATATCCAAGGTCAATGGGTGCAGAAAGGAAAGGGATCAGGAGCAAGCCAAGATCAACTAGTGCAGATGGGAAAGGGATCAGGATCAAGCCAAGATCAATGGATGCAGAATGAAAAGGGATCAGGAGCAAGCCAAGGTCAGTACAGGCCAAAGTAGAGCATAGATGAAAAATCCAACAGACAGCACAAGGTAATAAAGAAGAGATTCTGGGGTCTATATATTATACACATGTCCTATGTTAGCAAAGGGATGTAGTCGGCATCCCAGCATGCAGGATGCTGATGGTCAAAATACCAGCACCAGTATCCCGACCGTCTGCATCCCAAAGGTAAGTATCGGGGTGTTAGGGGGAGTTAGCATTAACTAGCTGGTTTAGGTTTAGGCATTGGGAGGGAGTGTTAGTTTTAGGCATCGGAGAGGGGGTCTTAGGTTTAGGGTGCGGGGAGGGGGAGGTTAGGTTTAGGCACTAGGTGGGGGAGGTTTAGGGTAGGGGTTATGGTAGGGGTAGGGAAAATACTTATGTGCCTTCCTATGTGTGTCGGGATTCTGGCTGTCTGGTTGCCGCTGTCAGTATTCTCAACAGCGGCATCCTGACAGCCGGGATTTCATACCCAACCCGTTAGCAAATTATCAGCAGAACACCACAGAAAAACTTCAATCCCATAAACCTTATAGTCAAATTTATCAAGCTGGGAAAAGGTTTTTCCCAAAAGCAGGAAACCTAGACATAACACCATGGTCAGTTGACATTAGATGCCACTTTTGTGCAGGCTGCATGGGGAGTGGCCTCCTCCATGTGTAGACTCCTCCTTTCACTCCTCCAAAGTGCCCCATAGCGGTGAGACATGGAGTTTTTATGCTGTACCCACGGTACCTGCTAAAAGCCCATCAGATGCCACCTTTCAAAAGTCAGTGTCTTATTTAAGGCAGCATAATTTTACACAGTTTTACATATGTAATGTATTAGCAAAATTATTTTAGGAACACTCTTTCGGAGATTGAACCCAGCTCCATTGACAGCTGTTTTAACTGAATATTTGCCATTGGTTATGATCGGAAGTTGTACCAAGTTAATCTAAGTAATAGGTTACAGTTAGTGCATACAGTATGTCCGAACTTGAATCAGCCATTTTCCAAAGACTGCTGGGAAACATAATGGAGACTTAAAGGTCTGCTCACGGGGACAGCAGGTTTTCCCATCAGCTGTCCCAGCTCACTTATTGTTATAAATAGGTACAACATTTTGTAGTAGTATACAACACGAGATATAGCAAGTGTGGTCGAAGTGTAGAGGATTACATCTGTTATTAGTGACTCTTACATAAGGTAACTTGAATTTTAGGGTTAGTGGCCCTAAGTAGTAATAATGGGACATTTGAACTATAATTGTCACATTGTAGTGAGGTCATATAGTTTCTGTATGGCTACTGAAAAGGCATTGAAGACATAAAAGCACACTGTAACATTATCTGCTAATTACAGGACAGTGTGTACAGATCGCAGCCTGATTCCAATATTTCCGCAATGCTGATATTCATACAGATGGTGCGATTATTAGCCATTAGACATGCGTGAATACTGCGCTGAGCACACAGTGATTAAATTGTGATCACACTCGAACAGAGGATCCACTCAGAAAGTGAGTGACCGGTAGTCAGAATTTGGGGGAGGTAATGGGGGGTTGCTAGGCAGGTGCAGGCATTTTTGGGAGCATTTAAATGCCATTTCATGGTCACGCATAAATGAGCTATTGTAATCTCCTTCATGGCATGGGAGCTTTCTGCGTGTCAGAAGAGCTGTAGTGTTTGAGGCTGGTCAGACATAGGGGTACATTTACTAAGCTCAAATTACATCAAATGCTGCAAAATCGGCTGTGAAATGCATATTCGGAATTTACTAAACACTAAACTCTGCCAATTTTGCTCCATTCGTCGTTTAAAAATCGGTCGAGAACACCTGAAAATCGGACGAACGAGAACATGTTCGGACAAATAGACCATCGATCCAACTTGGCAGACTTTTGAAATAGACAGCAATAGGACCTGGAAATTTACTAAGGATTCGCATTTGAAAAAATAGGGGTTATACAGCGCACTGAGCTGTTTGTTAGTTGCGCGGGGGGGCAGCGTTAGAAATGGAGGGGTATTTGGCCTCCTGTAAGGTAAACAATAAACAGATTGGATTTAACGCGCTCTATAAAACCCCTTCGTGTGAGGGCTCTAACCTGAAATGATTTGGGGAAATCATATGTTGAAAATACAAATGAATGAATCTGGCAATATAAACCTAATAGAAAGGAAATAACGTGATCTGTTCAATATATCTTTACTGTATGAATGAAAAGAAGGTCTGACAAAACACAGAACATGAAAAAGGTTTAAAATAATAATATTGAATACACAAGTAACGATGGGAGGAGGCTCTCCACATCAAAATACTTAAATCACCAAAAGGAAACAATTGCAGCAATACGGTAATCAATCAGCCGTAGGAGTGGATAGGAAAGTCAGCGGACATATGGGAATAATAACAGATAGCAATGTGACAAGTGTCCTCCTGTATATATATCCCTGGTTTGTCTGAAACCATGCTGAGGTACTGTGGGTTTATGCAGTTTGTAAGGCAGAGGCGAATGTTAATAGATGGTCTCTGAAGGTGTTGAGAGGTTAATTGTAGCGGCGTCCCGCTGAAGGATGTATACAGTTCCCTGGGATGGATTCTTCCCGGGGTAGGAGTACGGGACTCCGGAGGGTGTGAGAGTGGTCTGTCCCCTGGCTCGCGTCGGCTGTACCTGATCCAAGCGGCAGCGTGGGACTGAATGAACAGGCGGTGCGCTGCCAGCACTGAAGGGGTGGACTTCGCCTGCCGGGAGAGGAGGTATGACGGCAGTGGCTCGTGTGAGCAACAAATGCCGCAACCTCCTCCAACAGTGGGGCTTACCTCCTTGGGTCTCGACGGATCCCGCTCTACCCCTCGCCGGCTATGTTGATAGAAGTCCTCTGTGGCTTGCAGTGTGTGGCTTCCGGATGGAGCTCGTGCCTGAGGTTGGATGAGGCTCGATAGCGTGGCTGCTTGCTGTAATTGCTCAATATTGATCCTTAGGTTCTGATGGATAGTATAGTAGGGTGAGTGCAATTGGGTAACGCGTTTTGACCCCTGGGGGTCTTCTTCAAACCAGTTAATCATGGATATTTACTGTATCTTGTAGTGATATAAGGCCATGTAAGTCCCACCTCTTACTGATTTAATGATGTGATTGGTCCAAACAGGGTTGGTGTCTGGTGATAGGATGAGTCTCCTGTCACTCATAGCTATCCCCTGCTGTGTGCATATAATCATGGCAATTTGATTAATTGCCAATCAAGTCCAACTCGTTGTGACAGCAATATAGTGGATTGATGCCCAATAAGAAGAGGGAAAGAAGGAAAATTTAACAGACTGTAGATCATAATCTAATCTCTGTATTCCTGTATGTTTAGACTGTGTAGTTTGGATGGTAAAATGATGCAATCTAAGTATATGATACAGGCATATGCGTAATAATTAGAATAATTACAAACATGATAGAATCAGATATATCTAAGAAAGTTAAAAATGCCGGAGTGGGGGCTATATAGTCTATCTTAATTCATAATGTCAGTGGATATTTAAGACATATTGATGAATGGATAAACATGGTGTAATTAATCTAATGGTAAACTAATCGCAGACAATAGATCTTATCTCATTGTCTTGGTTAAATCCTCATGGGTGGAGGGTCCCGATGTTTATCATTATGCGCTGTTCCTCTTTATTGATTTGCTTAGTGTAGTCACCTCCTCTCCAGTTAGGTTTTACTGCTTTGAGGGCGGTATATTCCAGGGTTGCAGGGTCTGAATTATGGTGTGTTCTGAAGTATATTGAAATGGGATGTTCCTCACATTGTTACTTAATATTCTGCATGTGTTCATATACTCTTACTTTGAATGGATGGATAGTTCTTCCTATATATTGTTTCTTGCAGGGACATTGTAGTAAATAAATTACACCTTTACTGCTACATGTAGGGTTGTCTCGTATTTTGTATATAGTTTTATTTACTGTGGATTGTATTGATTTTGTGGGAGCGGTACTCCTTTTCTTTGTGGTGTTGCAAGCATGACATATACCACAGTAATAAAATCCCCCATCAGTTTTAGTCTGAGTATTAAGTTTCCAGATGTTTGTGAGAGTATTCTGTTGCAAACTTGTTGGTGGTAAATGGTTTCTAACTACTTTTGTTCTAATATCTGGTATCTTCCGGAATATTATTTTGGGTTTGCGGGGCAGTAGAGTGCCCAAAATGTCATCCCTCTGAAGTATTGGCCAGTGCTTGTGCACTATTCTTTTGATCTGTTGTGCTTGGTTGTTATATTGTGTCACGAAAAGGATTTCTTTATTGGCGTCTAAATTGGAAGTTTTGGTTTTATACTTCAAAAGAGGACTTCTGCTTGAGGTTTGTACTTTCTGAAATGCTAGTTGCACTTTCTGTGGGTTATATTTTCTATTAGTTGTGATTGGAGCATCTCACGCTGTATTTGATAGTCGCTCGGCTTGGAACAGTTACGCCTAATTCTTTTAAACTGACCTGTGGGTATCCCGTCTAACCAGCTTGGATGATGACTGCTTGTACCTAGGATGAAACTATTAACATCTACCTGTTCCAGTATGTTTTAGTCTGAATTTGGTTGTTCTCAATGAAAATGTTAAGATCCAGAAATTCTACCTTAGTCTTATTGTAATTAGTAGTAAATGATAAATTGTATTCGTTGTTATTGATGTATTGCAAGAAGATTTTAAGGGATTCTTTATCACCTTTCCATTTATAAATGATGTCATCTATATATCGGGCCCAGAGGATGAGGTTTGCGCCAAAGTCATGCTGGGACCAGATGTAATTGTCTTCCCAGAAACTCATGAAGAGGTTCGCATAACTCGGCGCAAACCTCGTCCGCATCGCCGTGCTGGTTGACTGTAAATAAAACTGGTCCTCGAACCATAAATAATTATGTGACAAGATGAAATTAATGCTTTTGAGGATAGTCAGATTGTGTAGTGGTCATCTTTGGGTCACGGTCCAAGTAATATTTGGTGCTGGTCAAACCTTGGTCATGTCTGATCATGGAATACAAGGATGTTACATCACTTGTGGCAAGCCAGTAGTCCTGGTCCCAACTGATTTCTCTCAACTTGTTAAGAATACTGGTGGTATCTTGAAGGTGGGACTTTTGTTATTTTACGTATGGTTGTAAAAAGGTGTCTAGATATTGTGAGAGATTTGATGTAAGCGAATTGATCCCAGATACAATAGGGCGACCTGGTGGATTAATGTGGTTCTTATGCACCTTTGAAAGATGATAAAAAACTGGGATGATGGGGTGTAATTATTGGATGATGGGATGATTGTCTTGCTAGTTGTTGATTGGTATGTTCTTCTATAAAGTAGAGTGTTACAGTAGTGGATATAAGAATAGGAACAAAAATGAACATCAAAACATAGGCATTAAGTCCAAACTTGTGATACAGCAATGACACTCCAATATACAAGAAACTTAACCTAACGTATCAAGAATACCAAACACAGATACACAATAGGGACACATGTCAAAACCTCAGACACAACAGTACAATTTACAATATATCCACCACTTCATCATTATCTGATGACAATAATGTGAGTGAAGACTTCTTCTCACTATACTTTATAGAAGACCATACCAATCAACAACTAGCAAGACAATCATTTGAAAGAGGCTGGCTGGAGAAAGGGACAGAGCTTTTAAACATAACAGTACACGAAACTACTAACCCCAGCATACTGAAACATACAACAGAACCACAAGACCAAGATAACAGTATTCAGACCACACCAACAACATTAAGCCAATTACAACAACCATGTGTAGGCCGTTTTTTAGGACAGACAGACCTACTGATCAATTCTTCATCCAAGCAAACAAAAAGAAAATTAGAAGAGGATGTAGGGGAGGAGAGAGAGCCAAAAAGATTAGATCAGGGGGCCAACGAAACATAGGTAAGGGCATTTTTAATCTAAGCAGCCTTACATTGACCAAAGATCACATTTCCATTGTAGATAAGGGTCTCAAATTCACCTCAACTAGACATCTGGATAAATGTAACACCTATCTGGACCTCCATAAGTTTGCCAGGAGACTTACCCTTAAACAATTTTTTCAACAGCAACCATTACCTCAGCACCTTCCAAGCCAAGACAGCTTTATACATACTGAACACAAACCTCCATCAAGATTCTACCCAGTACAGGCAACAGGTAAACATATTTCCACATTCACTAATATGCTGGTGAAAGATCTAGGGCAGCTCCTGGACAACACACCAAAACGGGGACATAACAACATTACCAGAGCAGAAAAAACAGCTCTAGAGGATTTAAAAATAAATAAAAATATAGTCATAAAACCAGCGGATAAGGGTGGAGGAATAGTCATCATGGACAAAAACAGTTACATCAGAGAATCACTCAGAATATTACAAGATAGCACTACATATCAAATACTAAAAAAGGATCCAACAAATGATTATCAACATGAATTATACAAATTACTTCAAGAAGGCTTACAACAAGGCATCCTCACCATCAAAGAATACAACTTCTTGAACACCACACACCCCATCATCCCAGTTTTTTATCATCTTCCAAAGGTGCATAAGAACCCCATTAATCCACCAGGTCACCCTATTGTATCTGGGATCAATTTGCTTACATCAAATCTCTCACAATATCTAGACACCTTTTTACAACCATACGTAAAAGACTATCAAATACAGGGTGAGATGCTCCAATCACAACTAATACAAAATATACCCCACAGAAAGTGCAACTAGCATTTAAGAAAGTTCAAACCTCAAGCAGAAGTCCTCTTTTGAAGTATAAAACCAAAACTTCCAATTTAGACGCCAATAAAGAAATCCTTTTCGTGACACAATATAACAACCAAGCACAACAGATCAAAAGAATAGTGCACAAGCACTGGCCAATACTTCTGAGGGATGACATTTTGGGCACTCTACTGCCCCCCAAACCCAAGGTAATATTCCGGAAGACACCAGATATTAGAACAAAAGTAGCTAGAAACCATTTACCACCAACAAGTTCGCAACAGAATACTCTTACAAACATCTGGAAACTTAATACTCAGACTAAAACTGATGGGGGAGTTTATTACTGTGGTATCTGTCACGCTTGCAACACCACAAAGAAAAGGAGTACCGCTCCCACAAAATCAATACAATCCACAGTAAATAAAACTATATACAAAATATGAGACAACCCTACATGTAGCAGTAAAGGTGTAATCTATTTACTACAATGTCCCTGCAAGAAACAATATATAGGAAGAACTATCCATCCATTCAAAGTAAGAGTATATGAACACATGCAGAATATTAAGAAACAATGTGAGGAACATCCCATTTCAATATACTTCAGAACACACCATAATTCAGACCCTGCAACCCTGGAATATACCGCCCTCAAAGCAATAAAACCTAACTGGAGAGGAGGTGACTACACTAAGCAAATCAATAAAGAGGAACAGCGCATAATGATAAACATCGGGACCCTCCACCCAGGAGGATTTAACCAAGACAATGAGATAAGAACTATTGTCTGCGATTAGTTTACCATTAGATTAATTACACCATGTTTATCCATTCATCAATATGTCTTAAATATCCACTGACATTATGAATTAAGATAGACTATATAGCCCCCACTCCGGCATTTTTAACTTTGTTAGATATATCTGATTCTATCATGTTTGTAATTATTCTAATTATTACGCATATGCCTGTATCATATACTTAGATTGCATCATTTTACCATCCAAACTACACAGTCTAAACATACAGGAATACAGAGATTAGATTATGATCTACAGTCTGTTAAATTTTCCTTCTTTCCCTCTTCTTATTGGGCATCAATCCACTATATTGCTGTCACAACGAGTTGGACTTGATTGGCAATTAATCAAATTGCCATGATTATATGCACACAGCAGGGGATAGCTATGAGTGACAGGAGACTCATCCTATCACCAGACACCAACCCTATTTGGACCAATCACATCATTAAATCAGTAAGAGGTGGGACTTACCTGGCCTTATATCACTGCAAGATACATTAAATGTCCATGACTAAGTGGATTGAAGAAGACCCCCAGAGGTTCGAAACGCGTTACCCAATTGCACTCACCCTACTATACTATCCATCAGAACCTAAGGACCAATATTGAGCAATTACAGCAAGCAGCCACGCTATCCAGCCTCATCCAACCTCAGGCACGAGCTCCATCCGGAAGCCACACACTGCAAGCCACAGAGGACTTCTATCAACATAGCCGGCGAGGGGTAGAGCGGGATCCGTCGAGACCCAAAGAGGTAAGCACCACCGTTGGAGGAGGTTGCGGCATCTGTTGCTCACACGAGCCACTGCCATCATACCTCCTCTCCAGGTAGGCGAAGTCCACCCCTTCAGTGCCGGCAGCGCGTGGCCCGTTCATTCAGACCCACGCTGCCGCTCGGAGCAGGTACGGCCGACGCGAGCCAGGAGACTGACCAACCTCACACTCTCTGGAGTTCCGTACTGCTACCCCAGGAAGAATCCACCCCAGGGAACTGTATACATCCTTCAGCGGGACACCGCTACCATTAACCCCTCAACACCTTCAGAGAGCATCTATTAACATTCGCCTCTGCCTTACAAACTGCATAAACCCACAGTACCTCAGCACGGTTTCAGACAAACCAGGGATATATACACAGGAGGACACTTGTCACATTGCTATCTGTTATTATTCCCATATGTCCGCTGACTTTCCTATCCACTCCTACGGCTGATTGATTACTGTATTGCTGCAATTGTTTCCTTTTAGTGATTTAAGTATTTTGATGTGGAGAGCCTCCTCCCATCGTTACTTGTGTATTCAATATTATTATTTTTAACCGTTTTCATGTTCTGTGTTTTGTCAGACCTTCTTTTCATTCTTACAGTAAAGATATATTGAACAGATCACATTATTTCCTTTCTATTAGGTTTATATTGCCAGGTTCATTCATTTGTATTTTCAACATATGATTTCCCCAAATCATTTCAGGTTAGAGCCCTCACACGAAGGGGTTTTATAGAGTGCATTAAATCCAATCTGTTTAAGGATTCGTATTGTTATAACGGCTGATAATTAGTGCAAATCGGCAGCAAATGACACAGAAAAGAACCGAAATAAAAATTTCAAATAGAACACTTTTTCCATTCGAGTTGCACATCTCAACTTACTTAAACCATCACTGACAAGTCAATATTGCCTGACACAGATGCATGGATAGATGGATCAGTGAGATCCGTCTGTGCTTCTGTGTTTAAAAATATGTAAACCTGTTTAAAAAAATAAATAAATAAATGGTGTGGCCCCTCCCCAAAAGAACAACTGGGCTTTGGAGACCCTGTATTGGTTGTGCTCAATACAGGGGACAAATGATGTAGGAGTCCCCTGTATTAAGCATACAACCAGCACCGGGCTATTCAAAACCAGCCCTGGTTGGCAAAATACAGGGTACAAGCAATGTAGATGTTTTTCCAAGCCTGTGGATGCCTACATGGACAGTAGAAGATGTGATTCATGCATAGGAGGTGAGTATGGAATTTTTATTTTAGGTACCCTATGGCTTACTACTGGAGAAGGGGACATGATTGGCTTCAGGTATACATAGGTGAGGATGTGAGATAGTGAGTGTTAGTGTGCATATGTGTGTTTTAATAAACTCGTACTGCCATGGTGTGTGTGTTCTGTGGTTCATTACGTATCTATTTTGCAGTGACACTATAGGTACCAGTGGGCCCGTAATGTCCCTTATGCTGGTTCTTGTGGTTCTCCAAATAACAGCATGCAGGGGAGGCTTGCTGGGACCTGTATTTCTACTGCAAAAGACAATAATTTTAACTCTTTCAAATACACTGCACACACGATCAACCCAGTAACCACTTGCCACGGGCAGGGCCGTAGAGAGTGCCGCCGGGCCCAGGTAAAGAGGGGGCGTGGCCTAATCATAGGAGACGTGGATATGCCCCCTTGAGAAAAAACAACAACACACATTTGCAGTGCTGGCGAGGGGGCACTATGAGCCCCATAGCCTGGCGCAAAGCAGGGGTGGGGTGCGATCAGTGTGATCTCTACCTCCCCTCAGGCATAGGAGATTGCTGTGACTGCCACTTAGCAGCCGTGAGCAATCTCCCACTAAATCCCAGCATATGCTTTGTGTGCTGGGCTGCTGCGAGGGAAAAAGGAGGGAGGGGGGGTGGCGGTGCCAGACCCGGGCCCCCGCCAGGCCCCTCATCCAGGGCCTAGGTAAATTGTAGCTGCTCCCCCCCTCTCGGTGACATGGCCACAGGTGTGGGATAGCCCCGGAATATCAGCCTAGGCCTGGGGTGCCCTTGAAAGAGGTACCACTTTATTGGTGGGATTCCTAGCTCCCCAGGGATCCCCAGCCTGGGCTGACTAGTGGTCAGGGGTAATGCTTTGGCCCGGGGTCCTGGTGAAAGAGTTCCCCTGGCTGTGGCATTTCTCCCCTGCTAGAAACTGTTAGGTGCTGGTTCCGAAAATTACCTCGAACCCTACACATTTTTTGCTTTGGTATTTCCAGAACGAGGACCGGATGAGAGCTCAGTGCTGGTTCCGCTTAATACAGGGGACCCCTATATCATTTGTCCCTGGTATATTGGCAACCAGGACTGGTTCTGAATAACCCAGTGCTGGTTGTGCTTAATACAGGCGACTCCTACATCGTTTTCCCCCTGTACTTAACACAACCAATACTGGGGCTCCAAAGCCCTGGGATGATTGTTCTTTTGGGAGGGGGCCACGTTGTTGTTTTTTTTTTACACAGGTTTACATATTTAGCACAGACGGATCTCACTGATCCCTCTGTACACCTGTGTATTTTCGCACATAGATGCATGTATCACGGATCTCCTTGATCCGTGCACACATCTGTTCGTTTGAATTAGTCAAAATTGAACGCTAAATACAAATGAAAATTACAAATGATTACGAATGATTACACCATCGAACAACACGAATGACTGCAACTCTGTAGCCTAGTAAATTCAGTAACCTGTTCGAAAAAACAAATATGAATACAGACGATGTCATCCAAGATTGATCTCAGACGACATCGAATAGAAATTAGTACGTTATTAAATTTACCCTTTACTCATAAGCTGTGTGACTACCTGATGCGCATCAATGGTACCGATGTTTATTCTTTGCATGTAGTCAGACAGAATGATAAAGCAGCAGTGAGCGTCTCTATGCTCGACTAAACTTTGGAAGGAATTAGCATATTTTAGCAATTGCGGCCCGTAAGAAATTGTAGATGTGTTTGCATTAGCATAAAATTTGGAATCAGGCCCCCCCCTTGTACTGTATCTACGTTGGCTAATTTGTCATTGTTATAACCTCTGACTTTCTCCATTAAAGGTGATCTGACAGAAAACTTAGAAAGGCATTTGGTAGAATATTCTAAGAAAGTAAGTACCTACAATATGTTTAGTTCTCTTGTGTATCTTTCTGTCCTACCTGCAGCTAACAAAGGACATGTTCTGGTGAATAGGGTACATAGGCCCTGATTCAGAGCTGGACGCTCTGACAGAGCGGTCGCTCTGAATCAGAGCCGTCCCTCTGAAATTAAGAGCGGCCTCCTGGCCGCTCGCATAGCTGTGAGTGACCATCCACAGCTATAGCGAGTGGCCAAAATGATGGTCGCGATGGTCAAGACCATCGCAACCATAGGGCTTGCGATGAGACTCTTGCGGTAGGGTCTCATTGCCGCAAGCCCTGGACTGGACTGCACTAGTGATGTCAGTGGGGCCAGCCCCAGACGGTAGGTGTTCCCATGGGAACGCCTACGTCTGGGCAGCCACGCCCCCGGCACACCCACCAAAGGGGCCATGCTGTCACTCACCATCGACAGCACGACCCCTTTGGTGAGAGACCCATAACGACGGCTTGGCCTTCGTTATTTGGGTCTCGCGCATGCGCTCGACGGATCCGCCTCCATCATGCCCATGCGCACTTGGCCAACATCGAACTGCTTGCGAACGCTCAGCGCTCGCGAGCGGGGCTGAATTAGGCCCATAGTACACACAGCATTAGCAGAGCAGTATGGTGATCAATTAGACTTTCCTCTACTCTCCAAACCCTCAATTGTTTCGTGAAAACTCACCTCTTCTGGCAGCTTGTCATACAATTCAGACCCAGCAACATATAAAAGGTAATGTACCCAATTACATCTTTTCTATACATTCCACACATACAGATGTGTCCTCACGCATTTAAGGGTTAATTTACTAAGAATCGAGTCTGATCGAGTTTGTTTTTTTTACACTCGATTAGCATTGCCGAAACTCGGGAGATCAGTTTTTAAACCCGGAAATTTACTAAGAAGCGAGTTTAGCTGGAAGTGAGTTGGCCGATGGTGAAGCAGATCGAGATTTCTCCCCCAAGTATCAAGTTTAGACCCATATTCAATTAGATGCAAAAAGCTGTAATCGGCAAAAAAGTATCGTCAATCGCGGTTTTTCGCCTGGTCAGAACTTATCGCCAAATTAAATTCAAGACGCCTTTCGCCTAGGTGGAAAGTCAATGCAATGTAATAGGCAAAAAATATTCGCCTATGAAAAGCAGACGAAAAGAAGTGCATTTTTTTTATTTTTCGGGTTCAAACATGGGGAAACCACTCAGAACCCAAAGGACAACTGTGTCAAAAAAATTCTAAAAAAACCCTAAGAATACCCCAAAAAAGTACTTTCATTTTGGGGGTTGAAAAAGCACAAAGTGGGAGTACAAGCATAACATCTAGTGAAATAGTCTTCTTGGGGGTCTGCAAGGATGGGTCAGGTGTTTTTAGGATTGCAGGTGCATGCAACAGATGCATTTTTCAAGTTTTTTTAAACTTCACTTTAGAGACTTTAAAATATACTAGCCCCCATTTTCATGTACCCCAAATTTGACAAGACTACTTATTTTTACCATAAAATACTGCTTAATGCCATTCTTCACCACTTTTACAAAGATGGTAATTACAAGGATTTTAAATATCTTCAGTACCCCAAACAGCTTTATTAGGGCTATTGGAACATATCTACATTGATCCCCAATGTTAGTGCAACTGTTTGTGGGGTTCAGACTCATTTTCCCAGTTCTGATAGTACTTTCCGCCTGTTACGCATTTGCCACTTTGCGTTTTCGCCTGGTTTGGAATTGAATAGGGCGAATAGCGGGGGCGCGCATAATAAGTTTCCGTGTCCAAAACACATGATGGAGGCAAGACGTCGGACATGCAAAACTTTTTTGCGGAGGCAAAGCTAATTGAATACGGGCCTTAGATGAGAATACTCACCGAGATTGCAGTGTCTTCTCTCTGCCTAACTCACGAACAAGCAGTTTGTAGATATCAGTGAGATATGTGAAGGCTGCTTGTGTGGTCTACCTGTTAATTTTTATTAAATCTTTAATAAAAATTATGTAGGGTCCCCCCACCCTGAAAGCAGAACAGGTCCCGGACTTGTCAACCAGTCCTGGTTCTTAAAATTATAGGGAACAAGACAAGTAGGGCTCCACCGTAATTTAGAACCAGCACCTGGCTGCAGGGCCAGTGCTGGTTTTAAATTTAGGGGGGAAAAATGCATAGGGGTCCCCCTATTTTTAAAATCAGCACTGGGCTCAAACCATCTGGGGTATAATGCCACAGCCAGGAGACCCTATCACCAGGGCTCCATGGCCAAAGCATTAACACCCCAAGCTGGTCATCCCAAGCAAAGGAACTCAGGGAGGTGAGGACCCCCCAAATAAGGGTCTCCCCTCTCCAGAAACCCCAGGCTTGGGCTGAAGCCCGGAACTCTTTCCTGCACCTCTGGGCTGTGGGTACGGGGGTAATGTGTAAAATAATTGAAAACTATTGTATGTTACAGTGGAACTACAGGTGCCAGCATGCCTACCCTTTGGCACTTGAGGTACTACAAGTGCCAGCAGGCGGCCGGCACCCCTACCCCCACTGTAAAATAAATTGTTAAAAAAAAGACAGAACACACACTGTCTAAAGTAAAACTTTATTACACACCTAGCTATCCCATTCACACATTCTTATCTGCTTCCAGATGTTCACGTCCCCTTTTCTAGTAGAATCCATTTGGAGTACCAGAAATAAAGATCTGATACTCACGTCCATCCTTGCGCTGCTCTCCGTAGCATCCAGGGGTCTTGGCAACATAACAAACCGAGTAACCAAACCCATATGGACAAGTATTTTAATGTGTTGTCACACATACCAATACTTTGCGAATGCCAGGTGACGGGCCTCCTTGGGCAGAGCCGGGCATAGGCATTATAAGCACAAATGCCTAGGGGTGACTTAAATGCCTAGGGGCATTCCAGGGCTCTGACGCTGCCCTCTCCCACTGCTGCCGCGATCGGAGATCAGCGCCGATCTGGCAGCACCGCGGTCAGGTGACTGTGACCGTGTCACGTGTGTATGGTCAGAAGCTCATTCTGGCTACACTACAGGAGGAGACAAGAAGGCCGTGGCCACTCCGCCCATGGGTCGTTGCGGCTTTGCGGAGCAGAGACTTGAGTTACAACTCACAGCTCCGCTCTGCCTCCATATTAGTCGCCCAGCACAGTGCAAAGCATTGGACCAGGTGGCATCTACTTCAGCAGCAGCTTTAGCTGCATCAAGACAGAAGAGACCCTGCTCACTCTAGGAGGTATTGGGTACTTGCAGAGAAGGGGCGATGGAGCTGTGCACTGATTGGGGGCAGAGAGGGGTCTTGGCCTTTACTGCAGTGTGAGGAAACAGAGCCCGCTACACATGGGAGACCAGACCCTCCATACTCCGTCCTAGCACACTGAGGATAAGGTGAGAGCTGGTGGTTTGGAGTACACCGGGAAACGGTATTCCCCTACGTGCTGCCAATAACATTGGGGGATGAGGTGAGAACAAGGACTACCTGCCACATTGGGAGATTTAAACCCCACACATACTGTCGCTAACCTGGAGAGGTTGTGAAAACTGACTTCATACACGTTGTTTGCTGGATTGATGAGCATGTAGTCATCTTGATTAGCACTACACTGACCCCGAGTGAGAATGCGGGGCTGAGTACTTGATATATAAATGGAAAACTTTTTAATACTATATATTACTCCCCACTTATTTAAGCATCGTCTCACCTACCACCTACTCAGGCATCACCTGTTTGTTTTTATCAGTTGGATGTCCCCTTGGTTCTTTTGTCTTTTTCACACTGCAGTCTGGATCACAACGAATAGACGGCTACTGAAATTGTGGTGTTCATAACCGCTAACTTACATGAAGAATAGCAACTTTGTCTCTATTTGTTTCAGCCCCACAATATTGGATACAGACTAACCTATTTGTTGAACTGTTATATCATTAATTGTGGGACAGAGGGCCTGATTCAGACCCGCTCACGAGCGCATAGCGCTCGCAAGCTGGTCGATGGCCGGGCAGTGCGCTCGCCCCGAGCGAGAAATCACTTGCTCTGGGGCTCGCTAAAAGACGGGGCAGCTGTCGATGTTGATCGACAGCTTGCCCCATTTTGTAGGCGGGGAGGGGGGGTGGCTGCAGAAACTGAGGCGTTCCCGAAGAAATGCCTGCCATTTGTGGGCGGCCCTACTGACATCACACGTGATGTCAGTAGTGAACTTCCTACACTATTAGAGCAGGAAGTTCACTGGGGCTTGTGATGAACGAGACAGTACCACAAGAGTCTCATCGCAAGCCCGATGGTCGCAATAATCGCAACCATCGCCAGGCTGCCCGCTAAAGGTGTGGGTGGTCACCCACATCTTAGCGAGCGGCCTGGAGGCCGGGGTTAAAAAAAAAAATGGCCCGCCCTGATTCAGAGCGAGCGCTCTGAATCAGGACCAGAGAACATTCCACGGATTTTGATATTTCCAATCAGTGTATCTTTATTTGTTTGTTTATTCTTGTTTTTTATACAGTTTTCTTTATACAGCTGATTTTATGCAATTATCAATAAATTGGATTATTAATTTTGATGGCATAACTGATTTCATTATCATCATTATAATTTTCATTGATCTTTGGTGTTCACAGTGCTGTTAATATTTTTCTTTTTTCTTTATCATTTTGGTTGGCGACCTCTAACAGCAGCGCGATACCTCGATTTTGTATTTACATTTGTCTATATTAGATATCCAGTTGTTCTGCAACTTGGCTATATTATTTCCTTTTTTTATTGTCTAGTGTGTACCCGGTTTAAGATTGGTGGTGGAATTATCTGCTAGGGGGCACCAGTCAAAATTTTGCCTAGGGCACCAATTTGGCTAGAGCTGGCTCTGTCCTTGGGAAATCCCACGGCTCGCCAGCCATGGGAACTGAGGTGAGTATCAGATCTTTATTCCAGGTACTCCAAACAGATTCTACTAGAGAAGGGGCATGAACATCTGGCAGCAGATAAGTATGTGTGAATGTGATAGTTAGGTGTGTAATAAAGTTTTACTGTATATGGTGTGTGTGTTCTGTTTTTATTAACTATTTATTTTACAGTGTTTGGTATAGGTGCCGGCCGCCTGCTGGCATTTGTAATTACACAAGTGTAAAGGGCAGGCATGCTGGCACCTGTAGTTTCACTGTAAAATCCAATAGTTTTCAACTATTTTACACATTATTACCCATGTACCCACAGCCCAGGGGTGTGGGGAAGATCCCCAGACTTCAGCTCAAGCCTGGGGCTTCAGGAGAGGGGAGACCCCTTTTTTGAGGGGTCCCCACCTTCCCTGAGATCACTGGCTTGGGCTGATCAGCTTGGGGTGTTAATGCTTTGGCCATGGAGCCCTGGTGATAGGGTCTCCTGGCTGTGGCATTACACACCAGTTGGTTTGAATCTGGAGCTGGTTTTAAATATAGGGGGACCCCTATGCATTTTTCCCCGCTATAGTTAAAACCAGGACTGGCCCTGCAGCCAGGTGCTGGTTCCTAAATTATGGTGGAACCTTACTAGTTTTGTTCCCCGTAATTTTAGCAACCAGGACTGGCTAATCAGTCCGGGGCTGGTTATGTCTTTTGAGGGGGAACCCCACATCATTTTTCTAAATAAAAACACATTAACTTAAGTACACATGCAGAAACATTCACAAATCACACTGATCTGTGTGTGTTTCTGGCAAACTCGCAGCTCAGGAGGTGGAGTGTTTGAAACTTCAATTTCTCTGCGAGTTTGCTTCAATCTCACCTGAGATGGTAATCTTGATTTTTAGTACGAGGATTGTTCAAAAAGTAATGCCTAAATGCTCACAACTCAAATTTATTATAGATACAGATTTGAAAATTTGCAGTAAAATAGTTTAAAGTCTTAGTAACAGAATGACTCTACTCAAAAAATTCACCATCTGCCCTCGAACATTTTCTCCACCTCTCAACCCAAGCTGTGAATCCATTTTGGAAAAATTCCAGTGGTTGGTGTTTGACCAAGGAACGTATGGCGTTTTTAACAACTTCTATGTCTTCAAAATGTTGACCCCAGAAACAGTATTTGAGAGGGCCATACAGATGAAAGTCAGAAGGGGCCAAATCAGGACTGTATAGTGAATGTGGCATTATTGCCACCCCATGTGAGGTCTGGCATTGTCGTGGTGTAAGATGACATTTGACAGTGGAATTGTTGACCTTTTTTTGCGGATGGCTTCTTAAGTGTAATAATGTATCGATCACTGTTGATTGATTGGTTTAGTTCCACAAAATCGATGAGAATAACAACTCGGCAATCCCATAAGAATGTGGCCATGACTTTGTTTACAGATTGCTGTGATTTAAACTTTTTTGGCCTAGGTGAACTTGGGTGTTTCCATTGCTTTGATTGGGCCTTTGTTTCTTGGTCATAAAGGAATACCCAGGTCTCATCTCCTGTAATGACATTTTCCAAAAACATCTCAGTGTTGGCTTCAAATTTGGTCAAAACGTCATTGCACCCTCTGGTCCTTATGATCCCTGGTTAATTGCTTTGGAACCAATTTAGCACACACTTTACGATATCCCAAATCATTGATTAGTGTTTTTACAGCACCATGGCTACATTCAAGTTCATCACTGACATCTCTGATGGTCACGCGACGGTCTTTCTGAATCATGGCATCGACTTTGTGTCGGTTCTCTGCTGTCATTGCAGTTGATGGTCTGCCACCACGAGGTTTGTCTCACATGGACAATTCTTCCAATTTAAAACGCCTCATCCACCTTCTGACATTGCTATAGTCAATTGTACACTCGCCATACACTTTTTTAAGTCTTCTGTGGATTTCTGTAGCACTGCAGTCTTCTTTTTCCAGAAATTCAATGATGGCTCTTTGTTTCATCTTGGATTCCATGCTATTTCTTGGACTAACTATACAAAAATACATATATAGCTAGCAGACATACTAAAGTACAAACTGACAAAGTTTCAAGTAAATATTACATATTATTTCAGAGTTATGAGCATTTAGGCATTACTTTTTGAACAACCCTCTTATATTTGCAAGGTGCATCTTTTTCATGAAAAGTACTTCCGAGTTTGCCTGATGGTGAGTTATTTCGTGTTTGCGATCTCACCCGAGTTTTATGAGTGAGAAGAGAAAAATCTCTCTAAGTCACCTGAGTTTGTCTTTAGTACATTTGCGAGATGAAATAAATGCCCAAACTCACCCGAGATTGTCATCTCGACCAAACTCGAATCTTAGTAAATTTTACCCCCTAGCAACAATGCGCAATGCAGCGTGAGTTGCCTGGCAAATGTGAGATGCCTGTGCAACTCTGCTTTTTTGCCAAATATGCATCTTAGTCGCAATGCGATGGGACTAGGACACACAAGGAAACTGAACTGATGAAGTTGATATGTGACACAACTAAGACTGCACAACAGAACTAGTTGTGGAGAAGAGCTGCAGCTGCTGCATTGTGGCACTTTGTAAACAGATTCAGAGACTCATTTTTGGGACTCTCGGCACTAGCAGAGTCACACGGGACCTGGTGCACCAAGTGAGGCTGTTTGGTGCGACTTCAGCAATGATATGTGAGGATACATCTGTATATTTACATTTATTCTCTTTCTTCACTTTCTCATCGCGAGAGCTCTGCTATGCCGCAATGCGTGACCATGTGTGCGTGCATCATGGCAGCGATGAGGGAGGTTCGATCTGTATTATTCTGACTATATACATACAGATTAGCAAAATATAAAAACCTGTAAATATTGTACATGTGTGTTTGTGACCAGTGCTTGAAATAATCCTGCTAAAATTAAGCTAGTAGCCCCTTAATATTTCCATATAACACTATTTATAATTCCAACTGCATTCAATCTTATTTCTTCACTCTATTTCTATATTTTATTTATTATATAGTAATTATTATCTTAAATATACTAAAACTATGGTTGAAGGCTTCATTACTGGAAATTTGTTATCTTATGGATAAGGGCCAGCTCAAGGGCTGCTACAGTGGAGCATTAGGAAGGGTGCGTCACCCCATATGGTTTGCAGAGTGGCTTCCACTGGGACCTGCATCCTCCATAGCCTTGCCCAGGTAGTGCTGGCCATTTCATGTCACATGCTGGGCCAGAGCCCTGGGTTAAAATAGACAAAAACTAGCGTGGAAGAGCCAGAGAAAAGGCACCCTAACTATTGTATTGGGCCAATTCCCCGAACCCCAGATGCCGGGATCGGGCCATCAGTGAAATCCAACATGTTGGATTTCACTAATTTGCCGATCACTATCAAAATATGAGTTTAATACTGTAAGCAAATCAGAGATTTTTCACATGAAGGATTTCACAGATTCCCAGATGGATCATCGATGTCCACCGATCTGCATTTCTGACCGGTGGATCAGTGTTTCTGGTCGGATCGGGGAATCTGTGAAAAGGTCGCCTCATGTATTGGGCTCTTTAGAAGCAGCTACTTGTGTGGGGAGCACCTGTATCACATCAGCTGTAATTTTCATCATTATAAATAGTGCATTGGATTCCTTCTGTTCTATGCTAGGTGATGTCCAAGTACAGGAACGTATCTATAATGGGTGCAGGGTGTGCAGTGTACATGGGCCCCTCACCCGCGCACGCAGGGGGGGGTTTCCGAGTACCTAGAAATCCCCCCTGCCCGCCACTCCATCGCAGCCTAGCTTAACAATATTTTTTTTTTTGTGTAAAACATGCGAGCCCGACAACTGTCCCTGGCTGAGCTGCCTGTAGGGGGAGCTGCAGCGTTTGCGCACAGCTCCTCCCGGGTAGTTCCCATAGGGCACAGCACACCGGCATTGTTGGAGGCCGAGTCATCGGAGCCTGCTGCTTGACAGTGACCAGCGCTCTCTCCCAGAGCCACACCACAGGTGGGTGTAATGTTTTACATGTGGGGGGAGGGTGATCTTTGTCAGTGTGCCAGTCTGTGTGTGTATGGGCTTTGTCAGTGTGTGTGTGTATAGGCTTTGTCTGTGTGTGTGTGTCAGACTCTGTGTGTGTGTGTGTATAGGCTTCGTCAGTGTGTATGTGTGTATAGGCTTTGTCAGTGTGTGTCAGTCTCTGTGTGTGTGTTTGTATAGGCGTTTTCAGTGTGTGTCAGTCTCTGTGTGTATAGGCTTTTTTCAGTGTGTGTATAGGCTTTGTCAGTGTGTGTCAGTCTCTGTGTGTGTGTATAGGCTTTGTCAGCGTGTGGGTGTGTGTGTATAGGCTTCGTCAGTGTGTGTGTATAGGCTTTGTCAGCGTGTGTGTGTATAGGCTTTGTCAGTGTGTGTGTGTGTGTATAGGCTTCGTCAGTGTGTGTGTATAGGCTTTGTCAGCGTGTGTGTGTGTGTATAGGCTTTGTCAGTGTGTGGGTGTGTGTGTATAGGCTTCGTCAGTGTGTGTGTATAGGCTTTGTCAGTGTGTGTGTGTGTGTATAGGCTTTGTCAGTGTGTGGGTGTGTGTGTATAGGCTTTGTCAGTGTGTGTGTGTGTGTATAGGCTTTGTCAGCATGTAGGTGTGTGTATAGGCTTTGTCAGTGTGTGTGTATGTGTATAGGCTTTGTCAGTGTGTGTGTGTGTATTGTCAATTAAATTTAAGGCAAAATCATTATTCATTTCTGCAGATCACTGTTGCTTGTTTCTATGTAGTGTGTGTATAGGCTTTGTCAGTGCAGTGTCTGTCAGTGTGTGTGTATAGGCTTTGTCAGTGCAGTGTCTGTCAGACACTGCACTGACAAAGCCTATACACACACTACATAGAAACAAGCAACAGTGATCTGCAGAAATGAATAATGATTTTGCCTTAAATTTAAATGACAAACACACACACTGACAGAGCCTATACACACACACACACACACTGACAAAGCCTATACACACACACCCACATGCTGACAAAGCCTATACACACACACACTGACACACATATACACTGACAAAGCCTAGACACACAGACACTGCACTGACAAAGCCTATACACACACACAGAGACTGACACACACTGACAGACACTGCACTGACAAAGCCTATACACACACTGTCAGATTGTGTCAGTCTCTGTGTGTGTGTATAGGCTTTGTCAGTGCAGTGTCTGTGTGTCTAGGCTTTGTCAGTGTATATGTGTGTCAGTGTGTGTATATGCTTTGTCAGTGCAGTGTGTGTGTCAGTGTGTCTGTGTCAGTGCAGTCTGTGTCAGTTTGTGCATCTGTGTGTCTGTGTCAGTGCAGTCTGTGTCAGTGTGTGCGTCTGTGTGCGTGTATATGTCACTATGTATGTTTGCGGTGCCGCCTTTTTATTTCTTCAAGGAGCTGAAAAGCTCCATATAAATATAGTCAAGTAGACTCCAAATAAAAAAGTTCAACACCCGGGGTGCAGATCCTAAGAACTAAGCAGACCGCTCAGTCTTGAACATACAATCACATGCAGGCAGCGCTCCTCATGTACTCAATAATCCAAGCTTGCTAATCCATTACTGTGCAACGTTTCAGATGCAATTATTACATATTTCATCAAGGCATTGATGAAATATGTAATAAATTCATCTGAAACGTTGCACAGTAATGGATTAACAAACTTGGATTATTGAGTATTGATTATTGAGTACCCGAGGAGCGCTGCCTGTATGTGGTTAGATTTTTTGCCATTGCTTTTGTAACCAAGTATTGGAAACCCCCCCTTTCAAAATCCTGTGTTTGCCACTGCCCCTGGGTCCAAGGGTGCCTCACTGCACCCATTTATTTAATGGTTACCTCTCCAGAGTCCCGCGTTAGCTGTAGCATTTACAATTACTAAATTTTAATGAACAATCACATTCTTATTTTTGTCCTGCAATGACAATAGCAGTCACCACAGAGTAGGCTCATAGAAACAAAATAAATCAGTCAGCCCTGTGCTTTAAATACAAGTATTGTATGGAAACATCTACTGTACCTTACCTAAATCCAAGAAGTTCACCAAGTTATTATGCTACTAGGTCCTTCATTCTCCAGTTGTGAAATATTTTCTTTGTTTCTGCGGTAATAGGCATGTATACCAAACACATGCAATGGGGGTTGGATGCAGCAGAGATGCTAAAACATGCTAACGCTTCAGGAGGCGTCTAAAGGTAAAAGACGCCCACTGCCGGCACTGCAGATCCGAGTGCTGCAACCTAAGACACAGCATCAGATCACCACCGGGACATTCAGCCATCTGAGTATGCCTTAGCAATGTCCTAGCAATCGCATCTTCAGCACCAAACAGAAAAGTGGTGGTTAAAAATGTTTTCATGATAATTATGTATCTTCTGGGAATGTTTTCACTTTCTTGTTTTACTTTTCAGTCACATTAATTATTTTCTCAAATATATTTTACTTTTAGTTCTCATTTCCTTCATTTTCAATTGATCCATTGCCAATGCTTTCAACCACAAAGCCTACTAGACCTCGCATCTCAGTCGGCATCTTCTCGAGGTCTGCAGAAGACAATTACATGTGGTTATTCAGAGAGCTGAGGAACACTGACAAGCTGAGGCTGGAGAACGTCCGTAGGGTCTATATCTCTAATAATCACAGAGCGTTTTATTCTGAGCTGCCAAAGTGCACGTTTGCTATTCTGTATCACACAAAGAAGCAAGGACGCATTAACGTCACCAATGTCACTGATTCCTTGTACGACACTGAGCTCAAGGAGCTGTCTCAGAGACATGGTGAGTTCCTTCTTTTAGTTTTGCCATATAATACAATGAGGATAATACGAAGGTTGTCATCATGCTAGAACCAGATGCCGGTTTCTCATGTAGCTCACACATATGAATCGGAGGCTTAGTGACGTCTGTTTATCTTCTGGTTACAGGGAGGGACAATGTGATTGTGGTGGTGGATGACCTTCAGGACAGCAGCCCGGCTGAGAGGGACAGGATACTGAGTACCCAGCCCAGCATTGGTACACTGGCCAGAGATCTGTTCTTGTTTAATGAGAAATATAAGACTACAGAGAGCCTGGGAAAAATAAAGGAAATTATACAAAAGAGCGGTAAGTGCAGGGGCGGATTGGGAAATGAAAGTGGCCCTGGAAAAATGTGTCAGTGTTCCAGTGTGCGCGCGCCCCAAAAAATGGGCGTGGCCTCGTGGAAATGTGTGGCCTAATGTGAAAAGCCATGCCCACAAGCAACTCCCCCTGTTTCAGTCATGCTGGGGGCATGCCCACTGCTCCAGGAGCTGATGGGCTTGTCCACAGTCCTTCTCTCCAGTGAATAACCACAGCAAGCATGTGAATGAGCATTTTCTTACCTATATGATTTCTCTGCAACAGAGAACCTCTGAACAAATTGATCCTCCCTGGACAGGCAGTGTCTTGAGTTGGTATTTACTATTCATGCACGAGATCCCATGGTCTGGAAGTCGCCTGTATGTGTTGCAATAAAACCAATGTCATTATCCAGATAATAAATGTGGGCTTCCCATATCAAACAAATTTATATTAATAAAATATATTTGCTAATTTGGTACCATTTGCATCAGTAATATGATTTAATTAGAATTGTTATCTTACTGATGATTACTGTCCCCCAGTTGTTTCTTCTAATAGTACCAGCGGTCCTACCATCCTCTACCATGTATCACACAGGACACACACTATAATGCATCACTATATACAATATATGACAGGAGGCCCCTCTATATACACCATGTACAATGTCTGAGATGGGACAGGACAATACAAAGCTGGGAAGAGGTTCTGCAGGAGCTGAGACTCAAGACCTCCCCCCCTTCCACGGTTATACCTTTCGGAAAAGAAAGACGCTGATGGGCTGGAGAGAAAGAGGCTGAAGGGCAAGAGAGTATGACACTGAGGGGCAGGAGAGTATGACACTGAGGGGCAGGAGAGTATGACACTGAGGGGTAGGAGAGTATGACACTGAGGGGCAGGAGAGTATGACACTGAGGGGCAGGAGAGTGTGACACTGAGGGGCAGGAGAGTATGACACTGAGGGGCAGGAGAGTATGACACTGAGGGGCAGGAGAGTGTGACACTGAGGGGCAGGAGAGTGTGACACTGAGGGGCAGTGGAGTGTGACACTGAGGGGCAGGGGAGTGTGACACTGAGGGGCAGGGGAGTGTGACACTGAGGGGCAGGAGAGTGTGACACTGAGGGGCAGGAGAGTGTGACACTGAGGGTCAGGAGAGTGTGACACTGAGGGGCAGGAGAGTGTGACACTGAGGGTCAGGAGAGTGTGACACTGAGGGGCAGGGGAGTGTGACACTGAGGGGCAGGAGAGTGTGACACTGAGGGCAGGAGAGTGTGACACTGAGGGGCAGGGGAGTGTGACACTGAGGGGCAGGAGAGTGTGACACTGAGGGGCAGGAGAGTGTGACACTGAGTGGCAGGGGAGTGTGACACTGAGGGGCAGGGTATGACACTGAGGGGCACGGGAGTGTGACACTGAGGGGCAGGAGAGTGTGACACTGAGGGGCAGGAAAGTGTGACACTGAGGGGCAGGGGAGTGTGACACTGAGGGGCAGGAGAGTGTAACACTGAGGGGCAGGGGAGTGTGACACTGAGGGGCAGGGGAGTGTGACACTGAGGGGCAGGAGAGTATGACACTGAGGGGCAGGAGAGTGTGACACTGAGGGGCAGGAGAGTGTGACACTGGGGGGCAGGAGAGTGTGACACTGAGGGGCAGGAGAGTGTGACACTGAGGGGCAGGAGAGTATGACACTGAGGGGCAGGAGAGTGTGACACTGAAGGCAGGAGAGTGTGACACTGAGGGCAGGAGAGTGTGACACTTAGGGGCAGGAGAGTGTGACACTGAGGGGCAGGAGAGTGTGACACTGAGGGGCAGGGGAGTGTGACACTGAGGGGCAGGAGAGTATGACACTGAGGGGCAGGAGAGTATGACACTGAGGGGCAGAAGAGAAAAAGGCTGAGGGGCAAGAGAGAAAGAGGCTGAGGGGCTGGAGAGAGAGAGAGGCTGAGGGGCAGGAGAGAGAGAGGCTGAGGGTCAGAAGAGAGAGAGACTGAGGGTCAGGAGAGAGAGAGACTGAGGGTCAGAAGAGAGAGAGACTGAGGGTCAGGAGAGAGAGAGACTGAGGGCCAGCTCCCAACTACCATGTTACAGGCTGTGTTTGAAAAATGACAGTTGGGAGCTGATTGGCTGGTACCTTATCACTTATCACTCTGTCTCCTAACACTGCTTAGTAACTAGACCCCTAATTTTTTTAATTTTTCCTCCACCCCGCTTATAACAGCAGAACATCAGGTGTTGAGCCAAGGACTGAGATTTACACCTACCAATAAATACAATGACTTTAAATGGATAACAGACCTCTATACATATCAATGGTCCTTAAAATTAAAGGAGCATTTTTCTACACTTTCTACTCAGGGAAAACAAACAGATTAACCAGCCAGGGTCCTTAATCTAGATTCCAAGTCTCGGTTTGATCCTCAGACATCTAGACTTTCCATAGACTCCTTGAGGATACAGGAAAGGTAGACCTTGGTCCAGTGTATTATAATTTATCCTTGGAGGAAAAACATGTGTTGGACTCACTTAGCAAAAGAAAGGATATACAGTAATTTTATGTGAGGCCGTCAAAGGGGACTCCATTGTGATACAGGATACTCTTGACTATATCGCTGAATGTAAATGTCTACTTGGAGATGGGAACACATAAGTTTTATTGAAGGGTGATCCCATGGCTGTAAAAAAACTGGAACTTGATGATATTTTAAAACAAGCTGTGGTTGATGGGTTTATTTCATCAGAGATCCAGAATAAACTCAGCATTACACATCCAGTTGTCCCTGTGTTTTATACTTTACCGAAGATACATAAGGACACAGAGAGGCCTCTTGGGAGACCCATCATCTCTGTGTGAGCCGATTGCTATATACCTTGATGCCTTTTTTGCAGCCGTGTATACAAGACACCTTAAAGACTCCAATATGTTACATAAATTTGAGACAATGGGACGTCTTCCTGAGAACACTGTTTTGGCTGCTCTAGATGTTACTAGCCTATATACGTGTATACCACATGAGGCTGGAATTGAGGCAGTTAAACATCTATTGACGGGTCATGTGCAATGTAATGGGCCTGACATAGGTTTGTTTTACAGTCAGAAAATGGAGAGAGACCGATTACTGTCAACTAATGTGTCTAGTAAGCCTAAAAAGGCAATCCCATGGGTTAATAAATATAATGACAGAAGTAAACATACTAGTAATAAAGCTAAATAACTTTGGCAGATCATTACGTCTGATCCTTAGCTGAAATGTTTTCAAGATACTAGAATAATGCCCAGTTATACCCGGGCAAGAACATTGAGGATTTGGTAGTTAGGACTGATATCACTGGTTTCTCCAAACAAATCCCAAAAAATGTTTTGAGTCGGAGAAATGGATGTATCTGTAGTCTAGGGTGCACTACATGTTCATATTTATGTACAGGAGATACTATTTTGTGTCCACACTCTGGAAAAAGGTTTCGGAATAAATGGCCATTGACATATAGTTCGAGATTTGTGATATACGTAATTATATGCCCGTGCGGCCTCTATTATGTAGGAAAGATGGCATGTCAGTTTAAAATACGTATGTCACAACTTCGTTTTGCCATCCGGTACAGCACTTTTGTCAGGGTCGAGTGAACAACCGGTAGTCCGACACTTTGCATTATTACAACATAGTATGGCCACATTAAAATATAAAATATTTGATCATGTTCTGGTTTTAATACAGGGTAGCAATAGAGGGAGAACATTATTACAACTGGAATCCAGATGTATTTTCCATCCGGATTCATTAACACCTCATGGCCTTAATGATTCCCTAGGTCTGATTAATTTTATCTGAATTTTTTCAAGTACAATTAGATATACTCTAGTTATTGCTGGGTGACATTTAGTATTGCAGTTTTCTTGTTTGGCCACTAAATTTTGGCATTTAATAGGCCGTGGATAGCCCCGACACCCCTGGCCAGTGGGTGCTGGATTGATAGTGTAATGTGGTGTCAAAGTTAGAAGTTTAAATATTGTCTTTTGCTGTGGAACTACAGGTTCCAGCAAGCCCCTCCCATGCTGGTACTTGGAGAACCACAAGTACCAACATGCAGGGCATTACGGGCACACTGGTAACTGTAATTCCACAGCTAAATAAATACTTAAAAACCACAGAACACACACTGTGACAGTAAAAGTTTATTAAAACACACATGCACACTCGCATGCACACTCAAATGCACACTCACTATCACACATACTCACCTAGTATCCCTGAAGTTATCATGTCCCCTTGTCCAGTAGGTGTCCATAGGGTACCTGGAAAAAAAATATCCATACTCACCTCTCCTATTGGTTGTTCATGTCCACTTCGGTCCATGTCCAGTGGGTTAAAAAAAATGAGAAATCCCAAAGCCATGCCGGACAGGAGGAAAGGTATTTTTACACATACTCTTCCTCCATGCGAATGACTGGGGCCCATGTGTGCCAAGTCATTGTAGGAGCCGCCAGTCAATCAGCAGGCATCTCCGTTGGCTTGCCTGCTGATTGGCTGTGCGCAGTCTGTCTCCTTCATAGATTTCAATGCTGTGAAATCTCCATTGAAGTCTATGGTGGGAGTGGCTCAGGGGCGGATTGGGAAATGAAAGTGGCCCTGGAAAAAAACGTGAAAGCGGCCCTCGGTGTGCGCGCCTTAGGCGCGTGCCCAAAAAGTGGGTGTGGCCTTGTGGAAAGGGGTGTGGCCTAATGTGAAACACCATGCCTGCAAGCCACTCCCCCTGTTTCAGTCATAGTCATACTGGGGGCATGCCTACCGCTCCAGGAGCTGATAACCATACCCACAGTCCCTCTCTCCAGTGAATAAGCACAGCGAGCATGTGAATGAGCATTTTCTTACCTATATGATTTCTCTGCAACGGGGAATCTCTGAAGAAATTGATCCTCCCTGGACAGGCAGTGTCTTGAGTTGGTATTTGCTATTCATGCAGGAGATCCCATGGTCTGGAAGCCGCCTGTATGTGTCCCAATAAAACCAATGTCATTATCATGCAACAGAGGTTCAACCAGATAATAAATGTGGGTTTACCATATCAAACAATTTTATATTAATAAAATATATTTGCTCCTTTGGTACCATTTGCATCAGTAATATGGTTTCATTAGAATTGTTATCTTACTGAAGATGACTGTGCCCCAGTGTTTTCTTCTAATAGTATCAGCGTTCCTACCATCCTATATGTGTGTCTACAGCACCACCGCCTTGGTGTGTCTCCAACCTATCCCCTCTCGTGTGTTTATTCAGCGCTATCACCCTGCGCCTCTCCAGTGCCACCCCCAATTCTCTCCGGCACCATCCACCCACCGTGCCATCCTCCTGCGTCTCCCGAGCGCCATCCTCCTGCGTCTCCTCAGTGGTGTCCTCCTGCCCTAGCACAGAATAGCCCTTCTTTCTCACAGCACAGAATACCCCCCTCCCCACAGACAGATCAACCCCCCAGTCCCCACAGACAGATCATCATTTCCCCCACCCATAGTATAGCAGACCCCCCGTCCCCCAGACAGACCATCTCCCCCACCCCTAGGGTAGCAGACCCCCATCCCCAGACAGATCATCTCCCCTGCCCTTAGTATAGCAGACCCCCCCTCCCCAGACAGATCATCATCTCCCCCACCCATAGTATAACAGAGCACCCCCTCCCCACAGACAGATCATCTCCCCCGCCCCTAATATAGCAGACCCCCCCTCCCCCAGACAGATCATCTCCCCTGCCCCTAATATATCAGACCCCTGACGGAGGCAATTCCAAAGAAGATCGGCGGTAAGGTAGGGACTGTTAGTACGGGCACAGGCGGACCACCATCTGGACCAGGCTCTGACCTTCCTCCCAATTAGTCACATAAGACTATAAACATCAATGTTATGTTTTATGTTATGTTTATTATGCTTAATTTATTTACATAGCGCTCTTTACTATTTTTATATCAGTCCCCCCCTCCCCCAACAGACAGATCATCATCTCTCCAGCCCCACCCCTAGTATATCAGACCCCCCCTCCCCCACAGACAGATCACCACCCCCTTGACTGCAGCCAGACCCGATAGTCTCCTCTCCACTCTGCCCCCTCCCCAGGCTGTGAAATGAAACTTAAACATGACACTTCACAGCCTGGGGAGGGGAGAGTGGAGAGGATGTGATCAGGCTGAAAGACTGCTCTGACCGGCCAGCAGCCCCCCATCCTCGCCACAACTTACCCTCACTGCGGCCACGCTGTCACCCGCGGTCCTGCGCCACTTCACCTCACTCCGACTGTACGCTGGGTGGAGCCTTGATGGGATGCTGGCCGCTGGCCTGTCTTCTCGAGAGAGAGAGAGAGAGAGAGAGAGAGAGAGGCTAAGGCGTGGTCTGGCAGTACTGATAGGCAGCCTGGCTGCTTGTGTAAAACACACAAGAGCCGGCTGGGTGACGTGAATCGGGGGGCGGGGCCTCAAATAACAAGCGGCCCCACAACCAATCAGCCCACCGGGATTTTCCCCGCAAAAAGTAATGCCCAATCCGCCCCTGGAATGGCTACATTGTATCCAACAATGTAACCGCAAAGATCCTCCTATCCTCCATCTACAGCCCGGCATTACACACTGAGACCAGCAGACGCTGGAGTTATATCGCATAGGATGGGCATGCTGGACAATCCGGCATGCCTAACCGAGCAATATTTAGCTCTCGGTCGCCCACACACACGCTAAAATTATCGGGGCAATCCGCAGATATCGATAATTGTAGCGTGTATGGCCAGCTTAACGATCTTTCCTTGCTTTAATATAAGAGACTGAATACTTAGTTATTACCACCTAAGATTGCAACTCTATACTGTGTATCTCTTTAATCAGCAACATTGAGTCTAACATTCAAGTATATGATATCAGAAAGAAATAGTCTATATGCTCTTTATATTTTATTGATTGCTATGTGATATCATTTATTTCCTTCCCGGGAGATTATAGTAAAGTTAATGCAGTACCTCAAATTGCAATGCTGAGCATATGAGCAGGTTCCCTGAACTTGGATATTGTTAGGATAAATGTCTGTTATAGCTAGCTGCCTGCCTACGGTTGGTTAACAGCTTTATGATCCTAAAGTTGAGTAGGTGAAATGAGGGCCTGATTCAGAGCCGGTTGCTCTGACAGAGCGCTCACTCTGAATCAGGGCCGGCCTTCTTGTTTTTTAGAGCGGCCCCCTGGCCGCTTGCATAGCTGTGGGTGACCACCCACAGCTATAGCGAGCAGCCAGGAAGATAGTCGTGATGGTCAAGACCATCGCGACCATCGGGCTTGCGACAAGACCATTGTGGTAGGGTCTTTTTGCCGCAAGCCCCAGAGAGATATTGGCTCTATCAGAGCTGAAATCTCTCCTACTGAATATCACTCGTGATGTCAGTGGGGCCGGCCCCAGACGGAGGCTTTCACATGGGAATGCCTCCGTTTGGGCAACCACTCCTCCGGCCCGCCCACCAAAGGAGGCGTGCTGTCACTCAACATCGACAGCACGCCCCCTTTGGTACAAGATCCGGAGCGAGAGATTGCCTGTAGCTATCCGGGTCTCGCGTATGCGCACGACGGAGCCGGCTCCATCGTGCGCATGCGCACTGGGCCACCATTGACCCGCTTGCGAGCGCATAGCGCTCGCGAGCGGGTCTGAATCAGGCACTGAGGTTGATTGGACTGAGGTAATTGGTGAGGTTGAGATTGTTTTCTATGTAGCTCAATTATTGTCTCTGACAGAGTAAACTTGAGCTGCACATCAGAGTCAGCTAAAATTACTATTGGGGGTAAATTTACTAAAGTGAGAGTTTTTAGAAGTGAGTTTTAAAAGTGATGTTGCCCATAGCAACTAATCAGATTCTACTTAAAATTTAACTAGCACCTTTTTGAACATAATAGCAAGAAAATGATTGGTTGCTATGGGCAATATCACTTTAAAAACTCACTTCTAAAAACTCTCACTTTAGTAAATGTAACCCTTTGTCTCTAGCAGCTGAGAGGTGACGTGTGAAGGACATGTGGACAAGCAGTAGGGGGCAAACCAAAGTTCACATGACTGTGACAGCCCACTGGGTGGGTAATTCATCTTTATCAGCAGTATCTAATAAACAAAGCCAGCTCATTCATAGACAGACTACTCTGTATCACCGGCTTCACTATGCGCCATACCACTGACAACCTATTAGAAAAGCTAAGGTACTGTATCTCATAGCAAAATAGCTTATCCCACTTGGACTCTCCTCGGGATTTGTGACTTCTGGCAATGCCACCAATATTGTGAGAACATTATAGCTGGGTAAATTCCAACATGCCCCATGTCTTAATGAAAATTTGTGGTGTGCAGTGTGCGGGTTCCGGACTATAGATAGACAGTATAAAGGTTTACAATGTCTAGATAGACACCAGGGGCCAAATGTAATAGGGTGAGAGTTTAGAAAATGTGAGAATTTAGCAGTTAACTCTCACACTAATACATTGATCGAGATGTATTTTCAATACAGGAAACACATGGATGAGAATTTAAATCTTGGGAGTTTTTTGAGTCTGAAAAACATGAGACATGTTCTGTGACTGTATTACATTGGCTGAGTTTCCCTGTTCTGTGACTGTATTACATTGGCTGAGTTTCCCTGTTCTGTGACTGTATTACATTGGCTGAGTGTCCATGTACTGTTACTATATTACATTGGCCGAGTTTCCCTGTTCTGTGACTTTATTACATTGGCTGAGTTTCCATGTTCTGTGACTGTATTACATTGGCTGAGTTTCCATGTTCTGTGACTGTATTACATTGGCTGAGTTTCCATGTTCTGTGACTGTATTACATTGGCCGAGTTTCCATGTTCTGTGACTGTATTACATTGGCTGAGTGTCCATGTACTGTGACTATATTACATTGGCCGAGTTTCCCTGTTCTGTGACTTTATTACATTGGCTGAGTTTCATCTGTTCTGTGACTGTATTACATTGGCTGAGTTTCCCTGTTCTGTGACTGTATTACATTGGCTGACTGTCCATGTACTGTGACTATATGACATTGGCCGAGTTTCCATGTTCTGTGACTTTATTACATTGGCTGAGTGTCCATGTACTGTGACTATATTACATTGGCCAAGTTTCCCTGTTCTGTGACTTTATTACATTGGCTGATTTCCATGTTCTGTGGCTGTATTACATTGGCTGAGTTTCCATATTCTGTGACTGTATTACATTGGCTGAGTTTCCATGGTCTGTGACTTTATTACATTGGCCGAGTTTCCCTGTTCTGTGACTGTATTACATTGGCTGAGTATCCATGCACTGTGACTGTATTACATTGGCCAAGTTTCCCTGTTCTGTGACTTTATTACAATGGCTTAGTGTCCATGTACTGTGACTATATTACATTGGCTGAGTTTCCATGTTCTGTGACTTTATTACATTGGCTCAGTTTCCATGTTCTGTGGCTGAATTACATTGGCTGAGTTTCCCTGTTCTGTGACTGTATTACATTGGCCGAGTTTCCCTGTTCTGTGACTGTATTACATTGGACGAGTTTCCATGTTCTGTGACTGTATTACATGGGCTGAGTTTCCATGTTCTGTGACTGTATTAAATTGGCCGAGTTTCCATGTTCTGTGACTGTATTACATTAGCTGAGTTTCCATGTTCTGTGACTTTATTACATTGGCTGAGTTTCCATGTTCTGTGGCTGAAATACATTGGCTGAGTTTCCCTGTTCTGTGACTGTATTACATTGGCCGAGTTTCCCTGTTCTGTGACTGTATTATGTTGGCCGAGTTTCCATGTTCTGTGACTGTATTACATGGGCCGAGTTTCCATGTTCTGTGACTGTATTACATTGGCCGAGTTTCCATGTTCTGTGACTGTATTACATTAGCTGAGTTTCCATGTTCTGTGACTGTATTACATTGGCTGAGTTTCCATGTTCTGTGACTGTATTACATTGGCTGAGTTTCCATGTTCTGTGACTGTACTACATTGGCTGAGATTCCATGTTCTGTGACTGTATTACAGGGGCTGAGTTTCCATGTTCTGTGACTGTATTACATTGGCTGTGTTTCCATGTTCTGTGACTTTATTACATTGGCTGAGCATCCATGTTCTGTGACTTTATTACATTGGCCGAGTTTCCAGGTTCTGTAACTGTATTACATTGGTTGAGTTTCCATGTTCTGTGTCTGTATTACATTGGCTGAGTTTCCTCTGTTCTGTGACTGTATTACATTGGCTTAGTTTCCTCTGTTCTGTGCCTGTATTACATTGGCTGAGTTTCCTCTGTTCTGTGACTGTATTACATTGGCTGAGTTTCCTATGTTCTGTGACTGTATTACATTGTCTGAGTTTCCTCTGTTCTGTGACTGTATTACATTGGCTGAGTTTCCTCTGTTCTGTGACTGTATTACATTGGCTGAGTTTCACTGTTCTGTGACTGTATTACATTGGCTGAGTTTCCTCTGTTCTGTGACTGTATTACATTGGCTGAGTTTCCATGTTCTGTGTCTGTATTACATTGGCTGAGTCTCCATGTTCTGTGACTGTATTACATTGGCTAAGTTTCCATGTTCTGTGACTGTATTACATTGGCTGAGTTTCTATGTTCTGTGACTGTATTACATTGGCCGAGTGTCCATGTACTGTTACTATATTACATTGGCCGAGTTTCCCTGTTCTGTGACTTTATTACATTGGCTGAGTTTCCATGTTCTGTGGCTGTATTACATTGGCTGAGTTTCCATGTTCTGTGACTGTATTACATTGGATGTGTTTCCATGTTCTTTGACTTTATTACATTTTCTGAGTTTCCATGTTCTGTGACTTTTTTACATTGGCTGAGTTTCCATGTTCTGTGACTATATTACATTGGCCTGGTTTCCATGTTCTGTGACTGTATTACATTGGCTGAGTTTCCCTGTTCTGTGACTGTATTACATTGGCTGAGTTTCCCTGTTCTGTGACTGTATTACATTGGCTGAGTGTCCATATACTGTTACTATATTACATTGGCCGAGTTTCCTTGTTCTGTGACTTTATTACATTGGCTGAGTTTCCATGTTCTGTGACTGTATTACATTGGCTGAGTTTCCATGTTCTGTGACTGTATTACATTGGCTGAGTTTCCATTTTCTGTGACTGTATTACATTGGCTGAGTTTCCATGTTCTGTGACTGTATTACATTGGCTGAGTGTCCATGTACTGTGACTATATTACATTGGCCGAGTTTTCCTGTTCTGTGACTTTATTACATTGGCTGAGTTTCATCTGTTCTGTGACTGTATTACATTGGCTGAGTTTCCCTGTTCTGTGACTGTATTACATTGGCTGACTGTCCATGTACTGTGACTATATGACATTGGCCGAGTTTCCATGTTCTGTGACTTTATTACATTGGCTGAGTGTCCATGTACTGTGACTATATTACATTGGCCAAGTTTCCCTGTTCTGTGACTTTATTACATTGGCTGATTTCCATGTTCTGTGGCTGTATTACATTGGCAGAGTTCCATATTCTGTGACTGTATTACATTGGCTGAGTTTCCATGGTCTGTGACTTTATTACATTGGCCGAGTTTCCCTGTTCTGTGACTGTATTACATTGGCTGAGTATCCATGCACTGTGACTGTATTACATTGGCTGAGTTTCCCTGTTCTGTGACTTTATTACAATGGCTTAGTGTCCATGTACTGTGACTATATTACATTGGCTGAGTTTCCCTGTTCTGTGACTTTATTACATTGGCTCAGTTTCCATGTTCTGTGGCTGAATTACATTGGCTGAGTTTCCCTGTTCTGTGACTGTATTACATTGGCCGAGTTTCCCTGTTCTGTGACTGTATTACATTGGACGAGTTTCCATGTTCTGTGACTGTATTACATGGGCTGAGTTTCCATGTTCTGTGACTGTATTAAATTGGCCGAGTTTCCATGTTCTGTGACTGTATTACATTAGCTGAGTTTCCATGTTCTGTGACTTTATTACATTGGCTGAGTTTCCATGTTCTGTGGCTGAAATACATTGGCTGAGTTTCCCTGTTCTGTGACTGTATTACATTGGCCGAGTTTCCCTGTTCTGTGACTGTATTATGTTGGCCGAGTTTCCATGTTCTGTGACTGTATTACATGGGCCGAGTTTCCATGTTCTGTGACTGTATTACATTGGCCGAGTTTCCATGTTCTGTGACTGTATTACATTAGCTGAGTTTCCATGTTCTGTGACTGTATTACATTGGCTGAGTTTCCATGTTCTGTGACTGTATTACATTGGCTGAGTTTCCATGTTCTGTGACTGTACTACATTGGCTGAGATTCCATGTTCTGTGACTGTATTACAGGGGCTGAGTTTCCATGTTCTGTGACTGTATTACATTGGCTGTGTTTCCATGTTCTGTGACTTTATTACATTGGCTGAGCATCCATGTTCTGTGACTTTATTACATTGGCCGAGTTTCCAGGTTCTGTAACTGTATTACATTGGTTGAGTTTCCATGTTCTGTGTCTGTATTACATTGGCTGAGTTTCCTCTGTTCTGTGACTGTATTACATTGGCTTAGTTTCCTCTGTTCTGTGCCTGTATTACATTGGCTGAGTTTCCTCTGTTCTGTGACTGTATTACATTGGCTGAGTTTCCTATGTTCTGTGACTGTATTACATTGTCTGAGTTTCCTCTGTTCTGTGACTGTATTACATTGGCTGAGTTTCCTCTGTTCTGTGACTGTATTACATTGGCTGAGTTTCACTGTTCTGTGACTGTATTACATTGGCTGAGTTTCCTCTGTTCTGTGACTGTATTACATTGGCTGAGTTTCCATGTTCTGTGTCTGTATTACATTGGCTGAGTCTCCATGTTCTGTGACTGTATTACATTGGCTAAGTTTCCATGTTCTGTGACTGTATTACATTGGCTGAGTTTCTATGTTCTGTGACTGTATTACATTGGCCGAGTGTCCATGTACTGTTACTATATTACATTGGCCGAGTTTCCCTGTTCTGTGACTTTATTACATTGGCTGAGTTTCCATGTTCTGTGGCTGTATTACATTGGCTGAGTTTCCATGTTCTGTGACTGTATTACATTGGATGTGTTTCCATGTTCTTTGACTTTATTACATTGGCTGAGTTTCCATGTTCTGTGACTTTTTTACATTGGCTGAGATTCCATGTTCTGTGACTGTATTACAGGGGCTGAGTTTCCATGTTCTGTGACTGTATTACATTGGCTGTGTTTCCATGTTCTGTGACTTTATTACATTGGCTGAGCATCCATGTTCTGTGACTTTATTACATTGGCCGAGTTTCCAGGTTCTGTAACTGTATTACATTGGCTTAGTTTCCTCTGTTCTGTGCCTGTATTACATTGGCTGAGTTTCCTCTGTTCTGTGACTGTATTACATTGGCTGAGTTTCCTATGTTCTGTGACTGTATTACATTGTCTGAGTTTCCTCTGTTCTGTGACTGTATTACATTGGCTGAGTTTCCTCTGTTCTGTGACTGTATTACATTGGCTGAGTTTCACTGTTCTGTGACTGTATTACATTGGCTGAGTTTCCTCTGTTCTGTGACTGTATTACATTGGCTGAGTTTCCATGTTCTGTGTCTGTATTACATTGGCTGAGTCTCCATGTTCTGTGACTGTATTACATTGGCTAAGTTTCCATGTTCTGTGACTGTATTACATTGGCTGAGTTTCTATGTTCTGTGACTGTATTACATTGGCCGAGTGTCCATGTACTGTTACTATATTACATTGGCCGAGTTTCCCTGTTCTGTGACTTTATTACATTGGCTGAGTTTCCATGTTCTGTGGCTGTATTACATTGGCTGAGTTTCCATGTTCTGTGACTGTATTACATTGGCTGAGTTTCCATGTTCTGTGACTTTTTTACATTGGCTGAGTTTCCATGTTCTGTGACTATATTACATTGGCCTGGTTTCCATGTTCTGTGACTTTATTACATTGGCTGAGTTTCCATGTTCTGTGACTTTATTACATTGGCTGAGTTTCAGTGTTCTGTGACTTTATTACATGGGCTGAGTTTCCATGTTCTGTGACTTTATAACATTGGCTGAGTGTCCATGTACTGTGACTATATGACATTGGCTGAGTTTCCCTGTTCTGTGACTTTATTACATTAGCTCAATTTCCATGTTCTGTGGCTGTATTACATTGGCCGAGTTTCCCTGTTCTGTGACTGTATTACATTGGCCAAGTTTCCATGTTCTGTGACTGTATTACATTGGCCGAGTTTCCATGTTCTGCACGGTATTACATTGGCTGAGTTTCCATGTTCTGTGACTGTATTACATTGGCTGAGTTTCCATGTTCTGTGACTGTACTACATTGGCTGAGATTCCATGTTCTGTGACTGTATTACAGGGGCTGAGTTTCCATGTTCTGTGACTGTATTACATTGGCTGAGTTTCCATGTTCTGTGACTGTATTACATTAGTTGAGTTTCCATGTTCTGTAACTGAATTACATTGGCTGAGTTTCCTCTGTTCTGTGACTGTATTACATTGGCTGAGTCTCCATGTTCTGTGACTGTATTACATTGGCTGAGTTTCCTCTGTTCTGTGACTGTATTAAATTGGCTGAGTTTTCTCTGTTCTGTGACTGTATTACATTGGCTTAGTTTCATCTGTTCTGTGACTGTATTACATTGGCTGAGTATCCATGTTCTGTGGCTGTATTACATTGGCCGAGTTTCCATGTTCTGTGACTGTATTACATTAGCTGAGTTTCCATGTTCTGTGACTGTATTACATTGGCTGAGTTTCCATGTTCTGTGACTGTATTACATTGGCTGAGTTTCCATGTTCTGTGACTGTACTACATTGGCTGAGATTCCATGTTCTGTGACTGTATTGCAGGGGCTGAGTTTCCATGTTCTGTGACTGTATTACATTGGCTGTGTTTCCATGTTCTGTGACTTTATTACATTGGCTGAGCATCCATGTTCTGTGACTTTATTACATTGGCCGAGTTTCCAGGTTCTGTGTCTGTATTACATTGGCTGAGTTTCCTCTGTTCTGTGACTGTATTACATTGGCTGAGTTTCCTCTGTTCTGTGACTGTATTACATTGGCTGAGTTTCCTATGTTCTGTGACTGTATTACATTGTCTGAGTTTCCTCTGTTCTGTGACTGTATTACATTGGCTGAGTTTCCTCTGTTCTGTGACTGTATTACATTGGCTGAGTTTCACTGTTCTGTGACTGTATTACATTGGCTGAGTTTCCTCTGTTCTGTGACTGTATTACATTGGCTGAGTTTCCATGTTCTGTGTCTGTATTACATTGGCTGAGTCTCCATGTTCTGTGACTGTATTACATTGGCTAAGTTTCCATGTTCTGTGACTGTATTACATTGGCTGAGTTTCTATGTTCTGTGACTGTATTACATTGGCCGAGTGTCCATGTACTGTTACTATATTACATTGGCCGAGTTTCCCTGTTCTGTGACTTTATTACATTGGCTGAGTTTCCATGTTCTGTGGCTGTATTACATTGGCTGAGTTTCCCTGTTCTGTGACTGTATTACATTGGATGTGTTTCCATGTTCTTTGACTTTATTACATTGGCTGAGTTTCCATGTTCTGTGACTTTTTTACATTGGCTGAGTTTCCATGTTCTGTGACTATATTACATTGGCCTGGTTTCCATGTTCTGTGACTTTATTACATTGGCTGAGTTTCCATGTTCTGTGACTTTATTACATTGGCTGAGTTTCAGTGTTCAGTGACTTTATTACATTGGCTGAGTTTCCATGTTCTGTGACTTTATAACATTGGCTGAGTGTCCATGTACTGTGACTATATGACATTGGCTGAGTTTCCCTGTTCTGTGACTTTATTACATTGGCTCAATTTCCATGTTCTGTGGCTGTATTACATTGGCCGAGTTTCCCTGTTCTGTGACTGTATTACAGGGGCTGAGTTTCCATGTTCTGTGACTGTATTACATTGGCTGAGTTTCCATGTTCTGTGACTGTATTACATTGGTTGAGTTTCCATGTTCTGTAACTGAATTACATTGGCTGAGTTTCCTCTGTTCTGTGACTGTATTACATTGGCTGAGTCTCCATGTTCTGTGACTGTATTACATTGGCTGAGTTTCCTCTGTTCTGTGACTGTATTAAATTGGCTGAGTTTTCTCTGTTCTGTGACTGTATTACATTGGCTTAGTTTCATCTGTTCTGTGACTGTATTACATTGGCTGAGTTTCCATGTTCTGTGACTGTATTACGTTGGCTGAGTATCCATGTTCTGTGGCTGTATTACATTGGCTGAGTTTCCATGTTCTGTGACTGTATTACATTGGCTGAGTTTCCATATTCTGTGACTGTATTACATTGGTTGAGTTTCCATGTTCTGTGACTGTATTACATTGGCTGAGTTTCCATGTTTTGTGACTTTATTACATTGGCTGAGCTTCCTTGTTCTGTGACTGTATTACATTGGCTGAGCTTCCATGTTCTGTGACTTTATTACATTGGCTGAGCTTCCATGTTCTGTGACTTTATTACATTGGCCGAGTTTCCATGTTCTGTGACTTTTTTACATTGACTGTGTTTCCATGCTTTGTGACTGTATTACATTGGCTGAGTTTCCATATTCTGTGACTGTATTACATTGGCTGAGTTATCATGTTCTGTGACTATATTACATTGGCTGAGTTTCCATGTTCTGTGACTGTATTACATTGGCTGAGTTTCCTCTGTTCTGTGACTGTATTACATTGGCTGAGTCTCCATGTTCTGTGACTGTATTACATTGGCTGAGTTTCCTCTGTTCTGTGACTGTATTAAATTGGCTGAGTTTTCTCTGTTCTCTGACTGTATTACATTGGCTGAGTTTCATCTGTTCTGTGACTGTATTACATTGGCTGAGTTTCCATGTTCTGTGACTGTTTTACATTGGCTGAGTTTCCATGTTCTGTGACTTTATTACATTGGCTGAGTTTCCATGTTCTGTGGCTGTATTACATTGGCTGAGTTTCCATGTTCTGTGACTGTATTACATTGGATGTGTTTCCATGTTCTTTGACTTTATTACATTTTCTGAGTTTCCATGTTCTGTGACTTTTTTACATTGGCTGAGTTTCCATGTTCTGTGACTATATTACATTGGCCTGGTTTCCATGTTCTGTGACTGTATTACATTGGCTGAGTTTCCCTGTTCTGTGACTGTATTACATTGGCTGAGTTTCCCTGTTCTGTGACTGTATTACATTGGCTGAGTGTCCATATACTGTTACTATATTACATTGGCCGAGTTTCCTTGTTCTGTGACTTTATTACATTGGCTGAGTTTCCATGTTCTGTGACTGTATTACATTGGCTGAGTTTCCATGTTCTGTGACTGTATTACATTGGCTGAGTTTCCATTTTCTGTGACTGTATTACATTGGCTGAGTTTCCATGTTCTGTGACTGTATTACATTGGCTGAGTGTCCATGTACTGTGACTATATTACATTGGCCGAGTTTTCCTGTTCTGTGACTTTATTACATTGGCTGAGTTTCATCTGTTCTGTGACTGTATTACATTGGCTGAGTTTCCCTGTTCTGTGACTGTATTACATTGGCTGACTGTCCATGTACTGTGACTATATGACATTGGCCGAGTTTCCATGTTCTGTGACTTTATTACATTGGCTGAGTGTCCATGTACTGTGACTATATTACATTGGCCAAGTTTCCCTGTTCTGTGACTTTATTACATTGGCTGATTTCCATGTTCTGTGGCTGTATTACATTGGCAGAGTTCCATATTCTGTGACTGTATTACATTGGCTGAGTTTCCATGGTCTGTGACTTTATTACATTGGCCGAGTTTCCCTGTTCTGTGACTGTATTACATTGGCTGAGTATCCATGCACTGTGACTGTATTACATTGGCCAAGTTTCCCTGTTCTGTGACTTTATTACAATGGCTTAGTGTCCATGTACTGTGACTATATTACATTGGCTGAGTTTCCCTGTTCTGTGACTTTATTACATTGGCTCAGTTTCCATGTTCTGTGGCTGAATTACATTGGCTGAGTTTCCCTGTTCTGTGACTGTATTACATTGGCCGAGTTTCCCTGTTCTGTGACTGTATTATGTTGGCCGAGTTTCCATGTTCTGTGACTGTATTACATGGGCCGAGTTTCCATGTTCTGTGACTGTATTACATTGGCCGAGTTTCCATGTTCTGTGACTGTATTACATTAGCTGAGTTTCCATGTTCTGTGACTGTATTACATTGGCTGAGTTTCCATGTTCTGTGACTGTATTACATTGGCTGAGTTTCCATGTTCTGTGACTGTACTACATTGGCTGAGATTCCATGTTCTGTGACTGTATTACAGGGGCTGAGTTTCCATGTTCTGTGACTGTATTACATTGGCTGTGTTTCCATGTTCTGTGACTTTATTACATTGGCTGAGCATCCATGTTCTGTGACTTTATTACATTGGCCGAGTTTCCAGGTTCTGTAACTGTATTACATTGGTTGAGTTTCCATGTTCTGTGTCTGTATTACATTGGCTGAGTTTCCTCTGTTCTGTGACTGTATTACATTGGCTTAGTTTCCTCTGTTCTGTGCCTGTATTACATTGGCTGAGTTTCCTCTGTTCTGTGACTGTATTACATTGGCTGAGTTTCCTATGTTCTGTGACTGTATTACATTGTCTGAGTTTCCTCTGTTCTGTGACTGTATTACATTGGCTGAGTTTCCTCTGTTCTGTGACTGTATTACATTGGCTGAGTTTCACTGTTCTGTGACTGTATTACATTGGCTTAGTTTCCTCTGTTCTGTGACTGTATTACATTGGCTGAGTTTCCATGTTCTGTGTCTGTATTACATTGGCTGAGTCTCCATGTTCTGTGACTGTATTACATTGTCTAAGTTTCCATGTTCTGTGACTGTATTACATTGGCTGAGTTTCTATGTTCTGTGACTGTATTACATTGGCCGAGTGTCCATGTACTGTTACTATATTACATTGGCCGAGTTTCCCTGTTCTGTGACTTTATTACATTGGCTGAGTTTCCATGTTCTGTGGCTGTGTTACATTGGCTGAGTTTCCATGTTCTGTGACTGTATTACATTGGATGTGTTTCCATGTTCTTTGACTTTATTACATTGGCTGAGTTTCCATGTTCTGTGACTTTTTTACATTGGCTGAGATTCCATGTTCTGTGACTGTATTACAGGGGCTGAGTTTCCATGTTCTGTGACTGTATTACATTGGCTGTGTTTCCATGTTCTGTGACTTTATTACATTGGCTGAGCATCCATGTTCTGTGACTTTATTACATTGGCCGAGTTTCCAGGTTCTGTAACTGTATTACATTGGCTCAGTTTCCTCTGTTCTGTGACTGTATTACATTGGCTTAGTTTCCTCTGTTCTGTGCCTGTATTACATTGGCTGAGTTTCCTCTGTTCTGTGACTGTATTACATTGGCTGAGTTTCCTATGTTCTGTGACTGTATTACATTGTCTGAGTTTCCTCTGTTCTGTGACTGTATTACATTGGCTGAGTTTCCTCTGTTCTGTGACTGTATTACATTGGCTGAGTTTCACTGTTCTGTGACTGTATTACATTGGCTGAGTTTCCTCTGTTCTGTGACTGTATTACATTGGCTGAGTTTCCATGTTCTGTGTCTGTATTACATTGGCTGAGTCTCCATGTTCTGTGACTGTATTACATTGGCTAAGTTTCCATGTTCTGTGACTGTATTACATTGGCTGAGTTTCTATGTTCTGTGACTGTATTACATTGGCCGAGTGTCCATGTACTGTTACTATATTACATTGGCCGAGTTTCCCTGTTCTGTGACTTTATTACATTGGCTGAGTTTCCATGTTCTGTGGCTGTATTACATTGGCTGAGTTTCCATGTTCTGTGACTGTATTACATTGGCTGAGTTTCCATGTTCTGTGACTTTTTTACATTGGCTGAGTTTCCATGTTCTGTGACTATATTACATTGGCCTGGTTTCCATGTTCTGTGACTTTATTACATTGGCTGAGTTTCCATGTTCTGTGACTTTATTACATTGGCTGAGTTTCAGTGTTCTGTGACTTTATTACATGGGCTGAGTTTCCATGTTCTGTGACTTTATAACATTGGCTGAGTGTCCATGTACTGTGACTATATGAAATTGGCTGAGTTTCCCTGTTCTGTGACTTTATTACATTAGCTCAATTTCCATGTTCTGTGGCTGTATTACATTGGCCGAGTTTCCCTGTTCTGTGACTGTATTACATTGGCCAAGTTTCCATGTTCTGTGACTGTATTACATTGGCCGATTTTCCATGTTCTGCACGGTATTACATTGGCTGAGTTTCCATGTTCTGTGACTGTATTACATTGGCTGAGTTTCCATGTTCTGTGACTGTACTACATTGGCTGAGATTCCATGTTCTGTGACTGTATTACAGGGGCTGAGTTTCCATGTTCTGTGACTGTATTACATTGGCTGAGTTTCCATGTTCTGTGACTGTATTACATTAGTTGAGTTTCCATGTTCTGTAACTGAATTACATTGGCTGAGTTTCCTCTGTTCTGTGACTGTATTACATTGGCTGAGTCTCCATGTTCTGTGACTGTATTACATTGGCTGAGTTTCCTCTGTTCTGTGACTGTATTAAATTGGCTGAGTTTTCTCTGTTCTGTGACTGTATTACATTGGCTTAGTTTCATCTGTTCTGTGACTGTATTACATTGGCTGAGTATCCATGTTCTGTGGCTGTATTACATTGGCCGAGTTTCCATGTTCTGTGACTGTATTACATTAGCTGAGTTTCCATGTTCTGTGACTGTATTACATTGGCTGAGTTTCCATGTTCTGTGACTGTATTACATTGGCTGAGTTTCCATGTTCTGTGACTGTACTACATTGGCTGAGATTCCATGTTCTGTGACTGTATTGCAGGGGCTGAGTTTCCATGTTCTGTGACTGTATTACATTGGCTGTGTTTCCATGTTCTGTGACTTTATTACATTGGCTGAGCATCCATGTTCTGTGACTTTATTACATTGGCCGAGTTTCCAGGTTCTGTAACTGTATTACATTGGTTGAGTTTCCATGTTCTGTGTCTGTATTACATTGGCTGAGTTTCCTCTGTTCTGTGACTGTATTACATTGGCTGAGTTTCCTCTGTTCTGTGACTGTATTACATTGGCTGAGTTTCCTATGTTCTGTGACTGTATTACATTGTCTGAGTTTCCTCTGTTCTGTGACTGTATTACATTGGCTGAGTTTCCTCTGTTCTGTGACTGTATTACATTGGCTGAGTTTCACTGTTCTGTGACTGTATTACATTGGCTGAGTTTCCTCTGTTCTGTGACTGTATTACATTGGCTGAGTTTCCATGTTCTGTGTCTGTATTACATTGGCTGAGTCTCCGTGTTCTGTGACTGTATTACATTGGCTAAGTTTCCATGTTCTGTGACTGTATTACATTGGCTGAGTTTCTATGTTCTGTGACTGTATTACATTGGCCGAGTGTCCATGTACTGTTACTATATTACATTGGCCGAGTTTCCCTGTTCTGTGACTTTATTACATTGGCTGAGTTTCCATGTTCTGTGGCTGTATTACATTGGCTGAGTTTCCCTGTTCTGTGACTGTATTACATTGGATGTGTTTCCATGTTCTTTGACTTTATTACATTGGCTGAGTTTCCATGTTCTGTGACTTTTTTACATTGGCTGAGTTTCCATGTTCTGTGACTATATTACATTGGCCTGGTTTCCATGTTCTGTGACTTTATTACATTGGCTGAGTTTCCATGTTCTGTGACTTTATTACATTGGCTGAGTTTCAGTGTTCAGTGACTTTATTACATTGGCTGAGTTTCCATGTTCTGTGACTTTATAACATTGGCTGAGTGTCCATGTACTGTGACTATATGACATTGGCTGAGTTTCCCTGTTCTGTGACTTTATTACATTGGCTCAATTTCCATGTTCTGTGGCTGTATTACATTGGCCGAGTTTCCCTGTTCTGTGACTGTATTACAGGGGCTGAGTTTCCATGTTCTGTGACTGTATTACATTGGCTGAGTTTCCATGTTCTGTGACTGTATTACATTGGTTGAGTTTCCATGTTCTGTAACTGAATTACATTGGCTGAGTTTCCTCTGTTCTGTGACTGTATTACATTGGCTGAGTCTCCATGTTCTGTGACTGTATTACATTGGCTGAGTTTCCTCTGTTCTGTGACTGTATTAAATTGGCTGAGTTTTCTCTGTTCTGTGACTGTATTACATTGGCTTAGTTTCATCTGTTCTGTGACTGTATTACATTGGCTGAGTTTCCATGTTCTGTGACTGTATTACGTTGGCTGAGTATCCATGTTCTGTGGCTGTATTACATTGGCTGAGTTTCCATGTTCTGTGACTGTATTACATTGGCTGAGTTTCCATATTCTGTGACTGTATTACATTGGTTGAGTTTCCATGTTCTGTGACTGTATTACATTGGCTGAGTTTCCATGTTTTGTGACTTTATTACATTGGCTGAGCTTCCTTGTTCTGTGACTGTATTACATTGGCTGAGCTTCCATGTTCTGTGACTTTATTACATTGGCTGAGCTTCCATGTTCTGTGACTTTATTACATTGGCCGAGTTTCCATGTTCTGTGACTTTTTTACATTGACTGTGTTTCCATGCTTTGTGACTGTATTACATTGGCTGAGTTTCCATATTCTGTGACTGTATTACATTGGCTGAGTTATCATGTTCTGTGACTATATTACATTGGCTGAGTTTCCATGTTCTGTGACTGTATTACATTGGCTGAGTTTCCTCTGTTCTGTGACTGTATTACATTGGCTGAGTCTCCATGTTCTGTGACTGTATTACATTGGCTGAGTTTCCTCTGTTCTGTGACTGTATTAAATTGGCTGAGTTTTCTCTGTTCTGTGACTGTATTACATTGGCTGAGTTTCATCTGTTCTGTGACTGTATTACATTGGCTGAGTTTCCATGTTCTGTGACTGTTTTACATTGGCTGAGTTTCCATGTTCTGTGACTTTATTACATTGGCTGAGCTTCCATGTTCTGTGACTTTATTACATTGGCCGAGTTTCCATGTTCTGTGACTTTTTTACATTGACTGTGTTTCCATGCTTTGTGACTGTATTACATTGGCTGAGTTTCCATATTCTGTGACTGTATTACATTGGCTGAGTTATCATGTTCTGTGACTATATTACATTGGTTGAGTTTCCATGTTCTGTGACTGAATTACATTGGCTGAGTTTCCTCTGTTCTGTGACTGTATTACATTGGCTGAGTTTCCTCTGTTCTGTGACTGTATTAAATTGGCTGAGTTTTCTCTGTTCTGTGACTGTATTACATTGGCTGAGTTTCATCTGTTCTGTGACTGTTTTACATTGGCTGAGTTTCCATGTTCTGTGACTGTATTACATTGGCTGAGTCTCCATGTTCTGTGACTGTATTACATTGGCTGAGTTTCCATGTTCTGTGACTGTATTACATTGGCTGAGTTTCCATATTATGTGACTGTATTACATTGGTTGAGTTTCCATGTTCTGTGACTGTATTACATTGGCTGAGCTTCCATGTTCTGTGACTTTATTACATTGGCCGAGTTTCCATGTTCTGTGACTTTTTTACATTGGCTGAGTTTCCATGTTCTGTGACTGTATTACATTGACTGTGTTTCCATGCTCTGTGACTGCATAACATTGGCTGAGTTTCCATATTCTGTGACTGTATTACATTGGCTGAGTTTCCATGTTCTGTGACTGTATTACATTTCCTGAGTTTCCATGTTCTGTGACTGTACTGCATTGGCTGAGATTCCATGTTCTGTGACTGTATTACAGGGGCTGAGTTTCCATTTTCTGTGACTGTATTACATTGGCTGTGTTTCCATGTTCTGTGACTTTTATTACATTGGCTTTGTTTCCATATTCTGTGACTGTGTTACAGGGGCTGAGTTTCCATGTACTGTGACTGTATTACATTGGCTGAGTTTCCATGTTCTGTGACTGTATTACAATGGCAGAGTTTCCATGTTCTGTGACTGTACTACATTGGCTGAGATTCCATGTTCTGTGACTGTATTACAGGGGCTGAGTTTCCATGTTCTGTGACTGTATTACATTGGCTGAGTTTCCATGTTCTGTGACTGTATTACATTGGCTGTGTTTCCATGTTCTGTGACTTTATTACATTGGCTGAGTTTCCATGTTCTGTGACTGTATTACAGGGGCTGAGTTTCCATGTTCTGTGACTGTATTACATTGGCTGAGTTTCCTCTGTTCTGTGACTGTATTACATTGGCTGAGTTTCCTCTGTTCTGTGACTGTATTACATTGGCTGAGTTTCCTCTGTTCTGTGACTGTATTACATTGGTTGAGTTTCCATGTTCTGTGACTGTATTACATTGGCTGAGTTTCCATGTTCTGTGACTGTATTACATTGGCCGAGTTTCCATGTTCTGTGACTTTATTACATTGGCCGAGCTTCCATGTTCTGTGACTTTATTACATTGGCCGAGTTTCCTTGTTCTGTGACTTTTTTACATTGGCTGAGTCTCACTGTTCTGTGACTGTATTGCATTGGTTGAGTTTCCATGTTCTGTGACTGTATTACATTGGCTGAGTTTCCATGTTCTGTGACTGTATAACATTGGCTGTGTTTCCATGTTCTGTGACTTTATTACATTGGCTGAGTTTCCATGTTCTGTGACTGTATTACAGGAGCTGAGTTTCCATGTTCTGTGACTGTATTACATTGGCTGAGTTTCCATGTTCTGTGACTGTATTACATTGGCTGTGTTTCCATGTTCTGTGACTTTATTACATTGGCTGAGTTTCCATGTTCTGTGACTGTATTACATTGGCTGAGTTTCCATGTTCTGTGACTGTACTACATTGGCTGAGATTCCATGTTCTGTGACTGTATTACATTGGCTGAGTTTCCGTGTTCTGTGACTTTATTACATTGGCAGAGTTTCCATGTTCTGTGACTGTATTACATTGGCTGAGTTTCCATGTTCTGTGACTGTATTACATTGGCTGTGTTTCCATGTTCTGTGACTTTATTACATTGGTTGACTTTCCATGTTCTGTGACTGTATTACAGGGGCTGAGTTTCCATGTTCTGTGACTGTATTACTTCGGTTGAGATAACATGTTCTGTGACTGTATTACATTGGCTGAGTTTCCTCTGTTCTGTGTCTGTATTACATTGGCTGAGTTTACTCTGTTCTGTGACTGTATTACATTGGCTGAGTTTCCATGTTCTGTGACTGTATTACATTGGCTGAGTTTCCTCTGTTCTGTGACTGTATTACATTTGCTGAGTTTCCTCTATTCTGTGACTGTATTACATTGGTTGATTTTCCATGTTCTGTGACTGTATTACATTGGCTAAGTCTCCATGTTCTGTGACTGTATTACATTGGCTGAGTTTCCATGTTCTGTGACTGTATTACATTGGCTGAGTTTCCTTGTTCTGTGACTGTATTACATTGGTTGAGTTTCCATATTCTGTGACTGTATTACATTGGCTGAGTCTCCATGTTCTGTGACTATTACATTGGCTGAGTTTCCATGTTCTGTGACTGTATTACATTGGCTGAGTTTCCATATTCTGTGACTTTCTTACATTGGTTGAATTTCGATGTTCTGTGACTGTATTACATTGGCTGAGTCTCCATTTTCTGTGACTGTATTACATTGGCTGAGTTTCCATATTCTGTGACTGTATTACATTGGCTGAGTCTCCATTTTCTGTGACTGTATTACATTGGCTGAGTTTCCATGTTCTGTGACTGTATTACATTGGCTGATTTTCCATGTTCTGTGACTGTATTACATTGGCTGAGTTTCCATGTTCTGTGACTGTATTACATTGGCTGTGTTTCCATGTTCTGTGACTTTATTACATTGGCTGAGTTTCCATGTTCTGTGACTGTATTACAGGGGCTGAGTTTCCATGTTCTGTGACTGTATTACATTGGTTGAGTTAACATGTTCTGTGACTGTATTACATTGGCTGAGTTTCCTCTATTCTGTGACTGTATTACATTGGCTGATTTTCCTCTGTTCTGTGACTGTATTACCATTGGCTCAGTTTCCATGTCTGTGACTGTATTACATTGGCTGAGTCTCCATGTTCTGTGACTGTATTACATTGGCTGAGTTTCCATGTTCTGTGACTGTATTACATTGGCTGAGTTTCCATATTCTGTGACTGTATTACATTGGTTGAGTTTCCATGTTCTGTGACTGTATTACATTGGCTGAGTCTCCATGTTCTGTGACTGTATTACATTGGCTGAGTTTCCATGTTCTGTGACTGTATTACATTGGCTGAGTTTCCTTGTTCTGTGACTGTATTACATTGGTTGAGTTTCCATATTCTGTGACTGTATTACATTGGCTGAGTCTCCATGTTCTGTGACTATTACATTGGCTGAGTTTCCATGTTATGTGACTGTATTACATTGGCTGAGTTTCCATATTCTGTGACTTTCTTACATTGGTTGAATTTCGATGTTCTGTGACTGTATTGCATTGGCTGAGTCTCCATTTTCTGTGACTGTATTACATTGGCTGAGTTTCCATATTCTGTGACTGTATTACATTGGCTGAGTTTCCTCTGTTCTGTGACTTTATTACATTGGTTGAGTTTCCATGTTCTGTGACTGTATTACATTGGCAAAGTCTCCATTTTCTGTGACTGTATTACATTGGCTGAGTTTCCATGTTCTGTGACTGTATTACATTGGCTGATTTTCCATGTTCTGTGACTGTATTACATTGGCTGAGTTTCCATGTTCTGTGACTGTATTACATTGGCTGTGTTTCCATGTTCTGTGACTTTATTACATTGGCTGAGTTTCCATGTTCTGTGACTGTATTACAGGGGCTGAGTTTCCATGTTCTGTGACTGTATTACATTGGTTGAGTTAACATGGTCTGTGACTGTATTACATTGGCTGAGTTTCCTCTGTTCTGTGACTGTTTTACATTGGCTGAGTTTCCTCTGTTCTGTGACTGTATTACATTGGCTGTGTTTCCTCTATTCTGTGACTGTATTACATTGGCTGAGTTTCCTCTGTTCTGTGACTGTATTACATTGGCTGAGTTTCCATGTTCTGTGACTGTATTACATTGGCTGAGTCTCCATGTTCTGTGACTGTATTACATTGGCTGAGTCTCCATGTTCTGTGACTGTATTACATTGGCTGAGTTTCCTCTGTTCTGTGACTGTATGACATTGGTTGAGTTTCCATGTTCTGTGACTGTATTACATTGGCTGAGTCTCCATGTTCTGTGACTGTATTACATTGGCTGAGTTTCCATGTTCTGTGACTGAATTACATTGGCTGAGTTTCCATGTTCTGTGACTTTATTACATTGGCTGAGTTTCCATGTTCTGTGACTGTATTACATTGGCTGAGTTTCCTCTGTTCTGTGACTGTATTACATTTGCTGAGTTTCCTCTATTCTGTGACTGTATTACATTGGCTGATTTTCCTCTGTTCTGTGACTGTATTACATTGGCTGAGTTTCCATGTTCTGTGACTGTATTACATTGGCTGAGTCTCCATGTTCTGTGACTGTATTACATTGGCTGAGTTTCCAAGTTCTGTGACTGTATTACATTGGCTGAGTTTCCATATTCTGTGACTGTATTACATTGGCTGAGTCTCCATGTTCTGTGACTGTATTACATTGGCTGAGTTTCCATGTTCTGTGACTGTATTACATTGGCTGAGTTTCCATGTTCTGAGACTGTATTACATTGGTAGATTTTCCATGTTCTGTGACTGTATTACATTGGCTGAGTCTCCATGTTCTGTGACTGTATTACATTGGCTGAGTTTCCATGTTCTGTGACTGTATTACATTGGCTGAGATTCCATATTCTGTGACTTTCTTACATTTGTTGAATTTCGATGTTCTGTGACTGTATTACATTGGCTGAGTCTCCATTTTCTGTGACTGGATTACATTGGCTGAGTTTCCATATTCTGTGACTGTATTACATTGGCTGAGTTTCCTCTGTTCTGTGACTTTATTACATTGGTTGAGTTTCCATGTTCTGTGACTGTATTACATTGGCTGAGTCTCCATTTTCTGTGACTGTATTACATTGGCTGAGTCTCCATGTTCTGTGACTGTATTACATTGGCTGATTTTCCATGTTCTGTGACTGTATTACATTGGCTGAGTTTCCATGTTCTGTGACTGTATTACTTTGGCTGTGTTTCCATGTTCTGTGACTTTATTACATTGCCTGTGTTTCCATGTTCTGTGACTTTATTACATTGGCTGAGTTTCCATGTTCTGTGACTGTATTACAATGGCTGAGTTTCCATGTTCTGTGACTGTACTACATTGGCTGAGATTCCATGTTCTGTGACTGTATTACAGGGGCTGAGTTTCCATGTTCTGTGACTGTATTACATTGGCTGAGTTTCCATGTTCTGTGACTGTATTACATTGGCTGTGTTTCCATGTTCTGTGACTTTATTACATTGGCTGAGTTTCCATGTTCTGTGACTGTATTACAGGGGCTGAGTTTCCATGTTCTGTGACTGTATTACATTGGCTGAGTTTCCTCTGTTCTGTGACTGTATTACATTGGCTGAGTTTCCTCTGTTCTGTGACTGTATTACATTGGCTGAGTTTCCTCTGATCTGTGACTGTATTACATTGGTTGAGTTTCCTCTGTTCTGTGACTGTATTACATTGGTTGAGTTTCCATGTTCTGTGACTGTATTACATTGGCTGAGTTTCCTCTGTTCTGTGACTGTATTACATTGGCTGAGTTTCCATGTTCTGTGACTGTATTACATTGGCTAAGTTTCCATGTTCTGTGACTGTATTACATTGGCTGAGTTTCCTTGTTCTGTGACTGTATTACATTGGCTGAGTTTCCATGTTCTGTGACTGTATTACATTGGCTAAGTTTCCATGTTCTGTGACTGTATTACATGGGCTGAGTTTCCTTGTTCTGTGACTGTATTACATTGGCTGAGTTTCCATGTTCTGTGACTGTATTACATTGGCTGAGTTTCCTCTGTTCTGTGACTGTATTACATTGGCTGAGTTTCCATGTTCTGTGACTGTATTACATTGGCTGTGTTTCCATGTTCTGTGACTTTATTACATTGGCTGAGTTTCCATGTTCTGTGACTGTATTACATTGGCTGTGTTTCCATGTTCTGTGACTTTATTACATTGGTTGACTTTCCATGTTCTGTGACTGTATTACAGGGGCTGAGTTTCCATGTTCTGTGACTGTATTACTTCGGTTGAGATAACATGTTCTGTGACTGTATTACATTGGCTGAGTTTCCTCTGTTCTGTGTCTGTATTACATTGGCTGAGTTTACTCTGTTCTGTGACTGTATTACATTGGCTGCGTTTCCATGTTCTGTGACTGTATTACATTGGCTGAGTTTCCTCTGTTCTGTGACTGTATTACATTTGCTGAGTTTCCTCTATTCTGTGACTGTATTACATTGGTTGATTTTCCATGTTCTGTGACGGTATTACATTGGCTAAGTCTCCATGTTCTGTGACTGTATTACATTGGCTGAGTTTCCATGTTCTGTGACTGTATTACATTGGCTGAGTTTCCTTGTTCTGTGACTGTATTACATTGGTTGAGTTTCCATATTCTGTGACTGTATTACATTGGCTGAGTCTCCATGTTCTGTGACTATTACATTGGCTGAGTTTCCATGTTCTGTGACTGTATTACATTGGCTGAGTTTCCATATTCTGTGACTTTCTTACATTGGTTGAATTTCGATGTTCTGTGACTGTATTACATTGGCTGAGTCTCCATTTTCTGTGACTGTATTACATTGGCTGAGTTTCCATATTCTGTGACTGTATTACATTGGCTGAGTCTCCATTTTCTGTGACTGTATTACATTGGCTGAGTTTCCATGTTCTGTGACTGTATTACATTGGCTGATTTTCCATGTTCTGTGACTGTATTACATTGGCTGAGTTTCCATGTTCTGTGACTGTATTACATTGGCTGTGTTTCCATGTTCTGTGACTTTATTACATTGGCTGAGTTTCCATGTTCTGTGACTGTATTACAGGGGCTGAGTTTCCATGTTCTGTGACTGTATTACATTGGTTGAGTTAACATGTTCTGTGACTGTATTACATTGGCTGAGTTTCCTCTATTCTGTGACTGTATTACATTGGCTGATTTTCCTCTGTTCTGTGACTGTATTACCATTGGCTGAGTTTCCATATTCTGTGACTGTATTACATTGGCTGAGTTTCCTCTGTTCTGTGACTTTATTACATTGGTTGAGTTTCCATGTTCTGTGACTGTATTACATTGGCAAAGTCTCCATTTTCTGTGACTGTATTACATTGGCTGAGTTTCCATGTTCTGTGACTGTATTACATTGGCTGATTTTCCATGTTCTGTGACTGTATTACATTGGCTGAGTTTCCATGTTCTGTGACTGTATTACATTGGCTGTGTTTCCATGTTCTGTGACTTTATTACATTGGCTGAGTTTCCATGTTCTGTGACTGTATTACAGGGGCTGAGTTTCCATGTTCTGTGACTGTATTACATTGGTTGAGTTAACATGGTCTGTGACTGTATTACATTGGCTGAGTTTCCTCTGTTCTGTGACTGTTTTACATTGGCTGAGTTTCCTCTGTTCTGTGACTGTATTACATTGGCTGTGTTTCCTCTATTCTGTGACTGTATTACATTGGCTGAGTTTCCTCTGTTCTGTGACTGTATTACATTGGCTGAGTTTCCATGTTCTGTGACTGTATTACATTGGCTGAGTCTCCATGTTCTGTGACTGTATTACATTGGCTGAGTCTCCATGTTCTGTGACTGTATTACATTGGCTGAGTTTCCTCTGTTCTGTGACTGTATGACATTGGTTGAGTTTCCATGTTCTGTGACTGTATTACATTGGCTGAGTCTCCATGTTCTGTGACTGTATTACATTGGCTGAGTTTCCATGTTCTGTGACTGAATTACTTTGGCTGAGTTTCCATGTTCTGTGACTTTATTACATTGGCTGAGTTTCCATGTTCTGTGACTGTATTACATTGGCTGAGTTTCCTCTGTTCTGTGACTGTATTACATTTGCTGAGTTTCCTCTATTCTGTGACTGTATTACATTGGCTGATTTTCCTCTGTTCTGTGACTGTATTACATTGGCTGAGTTTCCATGTTCTGTGACTGTATTACATTGGCTGAGTCTCCATGTTCTGTGACTGTATTACATTGGCTGAGTTTCCAAGTTCTGTGACTGTATTACATTGGCTGAGTTTCCATATTCTGTGACTGTATTACATTGGCTGAGTCTCCATGTTCTGTGACTGTATTACATTGGCTGAGTTTCCATGTTCTGTGACTGTATTACATTGGCTGAGTTTCCATGTTCTGAGACTGTATTACATTGGTAGATTTTCCATGTTCTGTGACTGTATTACATTGGCTGAGTCTCCATGTTCTGTGACTGTATTACATTGGCTGAGTTTCCATGTTCTGTGACTGTATTACATTGGCTGAGATTCCATATTCTGTGACTTTCTTACATTTGTTGAATTTCGATGTTCTGTGACTGTATTACATTGGCTGAGTCTCCATTTTCTGTGACTGGATTACATTGGCTGAGTTTCCATATTCTGTGACTGTATTACATTGGCTGAGTTTCCTCTGTTCTGTGACTTTATTACATTGGTTGAGTTTCCATGTTCTGTGACTGTATTACATTGGCTGAGTCTCCATTTTCTGTGACTGTATTACATTGGCTGAGTCTCCATGTTCTGTGACTGTATTACATTGGCTGATTTTCCATGTTCTGTGACTGTATTACATTGGCTGAGTTTCCATGTTCTGTGACTGTATTACTTTGGCTGTGTTTCCATGTTCTGTGACTTTATTACATTGCCTGTGTTTCCATGTTCTGTGACTTTATTACATTGGCTGAGTTTCCATGTTCTGTGACTGTATTACAATGGCTGAGTTTCCATGTTCTGTGACTGTACTACATTGGCTGAGATTCCATGTTCTGTGACTGTATTACAGGGGCTGAGTTTCCATGTTCTGTGACTGTATTACATTGGCTGAGTTTCCATGTTCTGTGACTGTATTACATTGGCTGTGTTTCCATGTTCTGTGACTTTATTACATTGGCTGAGTTTCCATGTTCTGTGACTGTATTACAGGGGCTGAGTTTCCATGTTCTGTGACTGTATTACATTGGCTGAGTTTCCTCTGTTCTGTGACTGTATTACATTGGCTGAGTTTCCTCTGTTCTGTGACTGTATTACATTGGCTGAGTTTCCTCTGATCTGTGACTGTATTACATTGGTTGAGTTTCCTCTGTTCTGTGACTGTATTACATTGGTTGAGTTTCCATGTTCTGTGACTGTATTACATTGGCTGAGTTTCCTCTGTTCTGTGACTGTATTACATTGGCTGAGTTTCCATGTTCTGTGACTGTATTACATTGGCTAAGTTTCCATGTTCTGTGACTGTATTACATTGGCTGAGTTTCCTTGTTCTGTGACTGTATTACATTGGCTGAGTTTCCATGTTCTGTGACTGTATTACATTGGCTAAGTTTCCATGTTCTGTGACTGTATTACATGGGCTGAGTTTCCTTGTTCTGTGACTGTATTACATTGGCTGAGTTTCCATGTTCTGTGACTGTATTACATTGGCTGAGTTTCCTCTGTTCTGTGACTGTATTACATTGGCTGAGTTTCCATGTTCTGTGACTGTATTACATTGGCTGTGTTTCCATGTTCTGTGACTTTATTACATTGGCTGAGTTTCCATGTTCTGTGACTGTATTACATTGGCTGTGTTTCCATGTTCTGTGACTTTATTACATTGGTTGACTTTCCATGTTCTGTGACTGTATTACAGGGGCTGAGTTTCCATGTTCTGTGACTGTATTACTTCGGTTGAGATAACATGTTCTGTGACTGTATTACATTGGCTGAGTTTCCTCTGTTCTGTGTCTGTATTACATTGGCTGAGTTTACTCTGTTCTGTGACTGTATTACATTGGCTGAGTTTCCATGTTCTGTGACTGTATTACATTGGCTGAGTTTCCTCTGTTCTGTGACTGTATTACATTTGCTGAGTTTCCTCTATTCTGTGACTGTATTACATTGGTTGATTTTCCATGTTCTGTGACGGTATTACATTGGCTAAGTCTCCATGTTCTGTGACTGTATTACATTGGCTGAGTTTCCATGTTCTGTGACTGTATTACATTGGCTGAGTTTCCTTGTTCTGTGACTGTATTACATTGGTTGAGTTTCCATATTCTGTGACTGTATTACATTGGCTGAGTCTCCATGTTCTGTGACTATTACATTGGCTGAGTTTCCATGTTCTGTGACTGTATTAAATTGGCTGAGTTTCCATATTCTGTGACTTTCTTACATTGGTTGAATTTCGATGTTCTGTGACTGTATTACATTGGCTGAGTCTCCATTTTCTGTGACTGTATTACATTGGCTGAGTTTCCATATTCTGTGACTGTATTACATTGGCTGAGTCTCCATTTTCTGTGACTGTATTACATTGGCTGAGTTTCCATGTTCTGTGACTGTATTACATTGGCTGATTTTCCATGTTCTGTGACTGTATTACATTGGCTGAGTTTCCATGTTCTGTGACTGTATTACATTGGCTGTGTTTCCATGTTCTGTGACTTTATTACATTGGCTGAGTTTCCATGTTCTGTGACTGTATTACAGGGGCTGAGTTTCCATGTTCTGTGACTGTATTACATTGGTTGAGTTAACATGTTCTGTGACTGTATTACATTGGCTGAGTTTCCTCTATTCTGTGACTGTATTACATTGGCTGATTTTCCTCTGTTCTGTGACTGTATTACCATTGGCTGAGTTTCCATGTCTGTGACTGTATTACATTGGCTGAGTCTCCATGTTCTGTGACTGTATTACATTGGCTGAGTTTCCATGTTCTGTGACTGTATTACATTGGCTGATTTTCCATGTTCTGTGACTGTATTACATTGGCTGAGTTTCCATGTTCTGTGACTGTATTACATTGGCTGTGTTTCCATGTTCTGTGACTTTATTACATTGGCTGAGTTTCCATGTTCTGTGACTGTATTACAGGGGCTGAGTTTCCATGTTCTGTGACTGTATTACATTGGTTGAGTTAACATGTTCTGTGACTGTATTACATTGGCTGAGTTTCCTCTATTCTGTGACTGTATTACATTGGCTGATTTTCCTCTGTTCTGTGACTGTATTACCATTGGCTGAGTTTCCATGTCTGTGACTGTATTACATTGGCTGAGTCTCCATGTTCTGTGACTGTATTACATTGGCTGAGTTTCCATGTTCTGTGACTGTATTACATTGGCTGAGTTTCCATATTCTGTGACTGTATTACATTGGTTGAGTTTCCATGTTCTGTGACTGTATTACATTGGCTGAGTCTCCATGTTCTGTGACTGTATTACATTGGCTGAGTTTCCATGTTCTGTGACTGTATTACATTGGCTGAGTTTCCTTGTTCTGTGACTGTATTACATTGGTTGAGTTTCCATATTCTGTGACTGTATTACATTGGCTGAGTCTCCATGTTCTGTGACTATTACATTGGCTGAGTTTCCATGTTCTGTGACTGTATTACATTGGCTGAGTTTCCATATTCTGTGACTTTCTTACATTGGTTGAATTTCGATGTTCTGTGACTGTATTGCATTGGCTGAGTCTCCATTTTCTGTGACTGTATTACATTGGCTGAGTTTCCATATTCTGTGACTGTATTACATTGGCTGAGTTTCCTCTGTTCTGTGACTTTATTACATTGGTTGAGTTTCCATGTTCTGTGACTGTATTACATTGGCTGAGTTTCCTTGTTCTGTGACTGTATTACATTGGCTGAGTTTCCATGTTCTGTGACTGTATTACATTGGCTAAGTTTCCATGTTCTGTGACTGTATTACATGGGCTGAGTTTCCTTGTTCTGTGACTGTATTACATTGGCTGAGTTTCCATGTTCTGTGACTGTATTACATTGGCTGAGTTTCCTCTGTTCTGTGACTGTATTACATTGGCTGAGTTTCCATGTTCTGTGACTGTATTACATTGGCTGTGTTTCCATGTTCTGTGACTTTATTACATTGGCTGAGTTTCCATGTTCTGTGACTGTATTACATTGGCTGTGTTTCCATGTTCTGTGACTTTATTACATTGGTTGACTTTCCATGTTCTGTGACTGTATTACAGGGGCTGAGTTTCCATGTTCTGTGACTGTATTACTTCGGTTGAGATAACATGTTCTGTGACTGTATTACATTGGCTGAGTTTCCTCTGTTCTGTGTCTGTATTACATTGGCTGAGTTTACTCTGTTCTGTGACTGTATTACATTGGCTGAGTTTCCATGTTCTGTGACTGTATTACATTGGCTGAGTTTCCTCTGTTCTGTGACTGTATTACATTTGCTGAGTTTCCTCTATTCTGTGACTGTATTACATTGGTTGATTTTCCATGTTCTGTGACGGTATTACATTGGCTAAGTCTCCATGTTCTGTGACTGTATTACATTGGCTGAGTTTCCATGTTCTGTGACTGTATTACATTGGCTGAGTTTCCTTGTTCTGTGACTGTATTACATTGGTTGAGTTTCCATATTCTGTGACTGTATTACATTGGCTGAGTCTCCATGTTCTGTGACTGTATTACATTGGCTGAGTTTCCATGTTCTGTGACTGTATTAAATTGGCTGAGTTTCCATATTCTGTGACTTTCTTACATTGGTTGAATTTCGATGTTCTGTGACTGTATTACATTGGCTGAGTCTCCATTTTCTGTGACTGTATTACATTGGCTGAGTTTCCATATTCTGTGACTGTATTACATTGGCTGAGTCTCCATTTTCTGTGACTGTATTACATTGGCTGAGTTTCCATGTTCTGTGACTGTATTACATTGGCTGATTTTCCATGTTCTGTGACTGTATTACATTGGCTGAGTTTCCATGTTCTGTGAGTGTATTACATTGGCTGTGTTTCCATGTTCTGTGACTTTATTACATTGGCTGAGTTTCCATGTTCTGTGACTGTATTACAGGGGCTGAGTTTCCATGTTCTGTGACTGTATTACATTGGTTGAGTTAACATGTTCTGTGACTGTATTACATTGGCTGAGTTTCCTCTATTCTGTGACTGTATTACATTGGCTGATTTTCCTCTGTTCTGTGACTGTATTACCATTGGCTGAGTTTCCATGTCTGTGACTGTATTACATTGGCTGAGTCTCCATGTTCTGTGACTGTATTACATTGGCTGAGTTTCCATGTTCTGTGACTGTATTACATTGGCTGAGTTTCCATATTCTGTGACTGTATTACATTGGTTGAGTTTCCATGTTCTGTGACTGTATTACATTGGCTGAGTCTCCATGTTCTGTGACTGTATTACATTGGCTGAGTTTCCATGTTCTGTGACTGTATTACATTGGCTGAGTTTCCTTGTTCTGTGACTGTATTACATTGGTTGAGTTTCCATATTCTGTGACTGTATTACATTGGCTGAGTCTCCATGTTCTGTGACTATTACATTGGCTGAGTTTCCATGTTCTGTGACTGTATTACATTGGCTGAGTTTCCATATTCTGTGACTTTCTTACATTGGTTGAATTTCGATGTTCTGTGACTGTATTGCATTGGCTGAGTCTCCATTTTCTGTGACTGTATTACATTGGCTGAGTTTCCATATTCTGTGACTGTATTACATTGGCTGAGTTTCCTCTGTTCTGTGACTTTATTACATTGGTTGAGTTTCCATGTTCTGTGACTGTATTACATTGGCTGAGTCTCCATTTTCTGTGACTGTATTACATTGGCTGAGTTTCCATGTTCTGTGACTGTATTACATTGGCTGATTTTCCATGTTCTGTGACTGTATTACATTGGCTGAGTTTCCATGTTCTGTGACTGTATTACATTGGCTGTGTTTCCATGTTCTGTGACTTTATTACATTGGCTGAGTTTCCATGTTCTGTGACTGTATTACAGGGGCTGAGTTTCCATGTTCTGTGACTGTATTACATTGGTTGAGTTAACATGGTCTGTGACTGTATTACATTGGCTGAGTTTCCTCTGTTCTGTGACTGTTTTACATTGGCTGAGTTTCCTCTGTTCTGTGACTGTATTACATTGGCTGTGTTTCCTCTATTCTGTGACTGTATTACATTGGCTGAGTTTCCTCTGTTCTGTGACTGTATTACATTGGCTGAGTTTCCATGTTCTGTGACTGTATTACATTGGCTGAGTCTCCATGTTCTGTGACTGTATTACATTGGCTGAGTCTCCATGTTCTGTGACTGTATTACATTGGCTGAGTTTCCTCTGTTCTGTGACTGTATGACATTGGTTGAGTTTCCATGTTCTGTGACTGTATTACATTGGCTGAGTCTCCATGTTCTGTGACTGTATTACATTGGCTGAGTTTCCATGTTCTGTGACTGTATTACATTGGCTGAGTTTCCATGTTCTGTGACTTTATTACATTGGCTGAGTTTCCATGTTCTGTGACTGTATTACATTGGCTGAGTTTCCTCTGTTCTGTGACTGTATTACATTTGCTGAGTTTCCTCTATTCTGTGACTGTATTACATTGGCTGATTTTCCTCTGTTCTGTGACTGTATTACATTGGCTGAGTTTCCATGTTCTGTGACTGTATTACATTGGCTGAGTCTCCATGTTCTGTGACTGTATTACATTGGCTGAGTTTCCAAGTTCTGTGACTGTATTACATTGGCTGAGTTTCCATATTCTGTGACTGTATTACATTGGCTGAGTCTCCATGTTCTGTGACTGTATTACATTGGCTGAGTTTCCTTGTTCTGTGACTGTATTACATTGGTTGAGTTTCCATATTCTGTGACTGTATTACATTGGCTGAGTCTCCATGTTCTGTGACTATTACATTGGCTGAGTTTCCATGTTCTGTGACTGTATTACATTGGCTGAGTTTCCATATTCTGTGACTTTCTTACATTGGTTGAATTTCGATGTTCTGTGACTGTATTGCATTGGCTGAGTCTCCATTTTCTGTGACTGTATTACATTGGCTGAGTTTCCATATTCTGTGACTGTATTACATTGGCTGAGTTTCCTCTGTTCTGTGACTTTATTACATTGGTTGAGTTTCCATGTTCTGTGACTGTATTACATTGGCTGAGTCTCCATTTTCTGTGACTGTATTACATTGGCTGAGTTTCCATGTTCTGTGACTGTATTACATTGGCTGATTTTCCATGTTCTGTGACTGTATTACATTGGCTGAGTTTCCATGTTCTGTGACTGTATTACATTGGCTGTGTTTCCATGTTCTGTGACTTTATTACATTGGCTGAGTTTCCATGTTCTGTGACTGTATTACATTGGCTGAGTTTCCTCTGTTCTGTGACTGTATTACATTTGCTGAGTTTCCTCTATTCTGTGACTGTATTACATTGGCTGATTTTCCTCTGTTCTGTGACTGTATTACATTGGCTGAGTTTCCATGTTCTGTGACTGTATTACATTGGCTGAGTCTCCATGTTCTGTGACTGTATTACATTGGCTGAGTTTCCAAGTTCTGTGACTGTATTACATTGGCTGAGTTTCCATATTCTGTGACTGTATTACATTGGCTGAGTCTCCATGTTCTGTGACTGTATTACATTGGCTGAGTTTCCATGTTCTGTGACTGTATTACATTGGCTGATGTTCCTCTGTTCTGTGACTGTATTACATTGGCTGAGTTTCCTCTGGTCTGTGACTGTATTACATTGGCTGAGTTTCCATGTTCTGTGACTGTATTACATTGGCTGAGTTTCCTCTATTCTGTGTCTGTATTACATTGGCTGAGTTTCCTCTGTTCTGTGACTGTATTACATTGGCTGAGTTTCCATGTTCTGTGACTGTATTACTTTGGCTGAGTTTCCTCTGTTCTGTGACTGTATTACATTGGCTGAGTTTCCTCTATTCGGTGACTGTATTACATTGGCTGATTTTCCTCTGTTCTGTGACTGTATTGCATTGGCTGAGTTTCCATGTTCTGTGACTGTATTACATTGGCTGAGTCTCCATGTTCTGTGACTGTATTACATTGGCTGAGTTTCCATGTTCTGTGACTGTACTACATTGGCTGAGTTTCCATATTCTGTGACTGTATTACATTGGTTGATTTTCCATGTTCTGTGACTGTATTACATTGGCTAAGTCTCCATGTTCTGTGACTGTATTACATTGGCTGAGTTTCCATGTTCTGTGACTGTATTACATTGGCTGAGTTTCCTTGTTCTGTGACTGTATTACATTGGTTGAGTTTCCATATTCTGTGACTGTATTACATTGGCTGAGTCTCCATGTTCTGTGACTATTACATTGGCTGAGTTTCCATGTTCTGTGACTGTATTACATTGGCTGAGTTTCCATATTCTGTGACTTTCTTACATTCGTTGAATTTCGATGTTCTGTGACTGTATTACATTGGCTGAGTCTCCATTTTCTGTGACTGTATTACATTGGCTGAGTTTCCATATTCTGTGACTGTATTACATTGGCTGAGTTTCCTCTGTTCTGTGACTTTATTACATTGGTTGAGTTTCCATGTTCTGTGACTGTATTACATTGGCTGAGTCTCCATTTTCTGTGACTGTATTACATTGGCTGAGTTTCCATGTTCTGTGACTGTATTACATTGGCTGATTTTCCATGTTCTGTGACTGTATTACATTGGCTGAGTTTCCATGTTCTGTGACTGTATTACATTGGCTGTGTTTCCATGTTCTGTGACTTTATTACATTGGCTGAGTTTCCATGTTCTGTGACTGTATTACAGGGGCTGAGTTTCCATGTTCTGTGACTGTATTACATTGGTTGAGTTAACATGTTCTGTGACTGTATTACATTGGCTGAGTTTCCTCTATTCTGTGACTGTATTACATTGGCTGATTTTCCTCTGTTCTGTGACTGTATTACATTTGCTGAGTTTCCATGTCTGTGACTGTATTACATTGGCTGAGTCTCCATGTTCTGTGACTGTATTACATTGGCTGAGTTTCCATGTTCTGTGACTGTATTACATTGGCTGAGTTTCCATATTCTGTGACTGTATTACATTGGTTGAGTTTCCATGTTCCTCTACTGTATTACATTGGCTGAGTCTCCATGTTCTGTGACTGTATTACATTGGCTGAGTTTCCATGTTCTGTGACTGTATTACATTGGCTGAGTTTCCTTGTTCTGTGACTGTATTACATTGGTTGAGTTTCCATATTCTGTGACTGTATTACATTGGCTGAGTCTCCATGTTCTGTGACTATTACATTGGCTGAGTTTCCATGTTCTGTGACTGTATTACATTGGCTGAGTTTCCATATTCTGTGACTTTCTTACATTGGTTGAATTTCTATGTTCTGTGACTGTATTGCATTGGCTGAGTCTCCATTTTCTGTGACTGTATTACATTGGCTGAGTTTCCATATTCTGTGACTGTATTACATTGGCTGAGTTTCCTCTGTTCTGTGACTTTATTACATTGGTTGAGTTTCCATGTTCTGTGACTTTATTACATTGGCTGAGTCTCCATTTTCTGTGACTGTATTACATTGGCTGAGTTTCCATGTTCTGTGACTGTATTACAATGGCTGATTTTCCATGTTCTGTGACTGTATTACATGGGCTGAGTTTCCATGTTCTGTGACTGTATTACATTGGCTGTGTTTCCATGTTCTGTGACTTTATTACATTGGCTGAGTTTCCATGTTCTGTGACTGTATTACAGGGGCTGAGTTTCCATGTTCTGTGACTGTATTACATTGGTTGAGTTAACATGGTCTGTGACTGTATTACATTGGCTGAGTTTCCTCTGTTCTGTGACTGTTTTACATTGGCTGAGTTTCCTCTGTTCTGTGACTGTATTACATTGGCTGTGTTTCCTCTATTCTGTGACTGTATTACATTGGCTGAGTTTCCTCTGTTCTGTGACTGTATTACATTGGCTGAGTTTCCATGTTCTGTGACTGTATTACATTGGCTGAGTCTCCATGTTCTGTGACTGTATTACATTGGCTGAGTCTCCATGTTCTGTGACTGTATTACATTGGCTGAGTTTCCTCTGTTCTGTGACTGTATGACATTGGTTGAGTTTCCATGTTCTGTGACTGTATTACATTGGTTGAGTCTCCAAGTTCTGTGACTGTATTACATTGGCTGAGTTTCCATGTTCTGTGACTGTATTACATTGGCTGAGTTTCCATGTTCTGTGACTTTATTACATTGGCTGATTTTCCATGTTCTGTGACTGTATTACATTGGTTGAGTTTCCATGTTCTATGACTGTATTACATTGGCTGAGTTTCCATGTTCTGTGACTGTATTACATTGGCTGAGTTTCCATGTTCTGTGACTTTATTATATTGGCTGAGCTTCCATGTTCTGTGACTTTATTACATTGGCTGAGTTTCCATGTTCTGTGACTGTATTACATTGGCTGAGTTTACATGTTCTGAGACTGTATTACATTGGTTGAGTTTCCATGTTCTGTGACTGTATTACATTGGCTGAGTCTCCATGTTCTGTGACTGTATTACATTGGCTGAGTTTCCATGTTCTGTGACTGTATTACATTGGCTGAGTTTCCATATTCTGTGACTTTCTTACATTTGTTGAATTTCGATGTTCTGTGACTGTATTACAATGGCTGAGTCTCCATTTTCTGTGACTGGATTACATTGGCTGAGTTTCCATATTCTGTGACTGTATTACATTGGCTGAGTTTCCTCTGTTCTGTGACTTTATTACATTGGTTGAGTTTCCATGTTCTGTGACTGTATTACATTGGCTGAGTCTCCATTTTCTGTGACTGTATTACATTGGCTGAGTCTCCATGTTCTGTGACTGTATTACATTGGCTGATTTTCCATGTTCTGTGACTGTATTACATTGGCTGAGTTTCCATGTTCTGTGACTGTATTACTTTGGCTGTGTTTCCATGTTCTGTGACTTTATTACATTGCCTGTGTTTCCATGTTCTGTGACTTTATTACATTGGCTGAGTTTCCATGTTCTGTGACTGTATTACAATGGCTGAGTTTCCATGTTCTGTGACTGTACTACATTGGCTGAGATTCCATGTTCTGTGACTGTATTACAGGGGCTGAGTTTCCATGTTCTGTGACTGTATTACATTGGCTGAGTTTCCATGTTCTGTGACTGTATTACATTGGCTGTGTTTCCATGTTCTGTGACTTTATTACATTGGCTGAGTTTCCAGGTTCTGTGACTGTATTACAGGGGCTGAGTTTCCATGTTCTGTGACTGTATTACATTGTCTGAGTTTCCTCTGTTCTGTGACTGTATTACATTGGCTGAGTTTCCTCTGTTCTGTGACTGTATTACATTGGCTGAGTTTCCTCTGTTCTGTGACTGTATTACATTGGTTGAGTTTCCTCTGTTCTGTGACTGTATTACATTGGTTGAGTTTCCATGTTCTGTGACTGTATTACATTGGCTGAGTTTCCTCTGTTCTGTGACTGTATTACATTGGCTGAGTTTCCATGTTCTGTGACTGTATTACATTGGCTGAGTTTCCTTGTTCTGTGACTGTATTACATTGGCTGAGTTTCCATGTTCTGTGACTGTATTACATTGGCTAAGTTTCCATGTTCTGTGACTGTATTACATGGGCTGAGTTTCCTTGTTCTGTGACTGTATTACTTTGGCTGAGTTTCCATGTTCTGTGACTGTATTACATTGGCTGAGTTTCCATGTTCTGTGACTGTATTACATTGGCTCTGTTTCCATGTTCTGTGACTTTATTACATTGGCTGAGTTTCCATGTTCTGTGACTGTATTACAGGAGCTGAGTTTCCATGTTCTGTGACTGTATTACATTGGCTGAGTTTCCATGTTCTGTGACTGTATTACATTGGCTGTGTTTCCATGTTCTGTGACTTTATTACATTGGCTGAGATTCCATGTTCTGTGACTGTATTACATTGGCTAAGTTTCCATGTTCTGTGACTGTATTACATTGGCTGTGTTTCCATGTTCTGTGACTTTATTACATTGGTTGAGTTTCCATGTTCTGTGACTGTATTACAGGGGCTGAGTTTCCATGTTCTGTGACTGTATTACATCGGTTGAGTTAACATGTTCTGTGACTGTATTACATTGGCTGATTTTCCTCTGTTCTGTGACTGTATTACATTGGCTGAGTTTCCTCTGGTCTGTAACTGTATTACATTGGCTGAGTTTCCATGTTCTGTGACTGTATTACATTGGCTGAGTTTCCTCTATTCTGTGTCTGTATTACATTGGCTGAGTTTCCTCTGTTCTGTGACTGTATTACATTGGCTGAGTTTCCATGTTCTGTGACTGTATTACTTTGGCTGAGTTTCCTCTGTTCTGTGACTGTATTACATTGGCTGAGTTTCCTCTATTCGGTGACTGTATTACATTGGCTGATTTTCCTCTGTTCTGTGACTGTATTACATTGGCTGAGTTTCCATGTTCTGTGACTGTATTACATTGGCTGAGTCTCCATGTTCTGTGACTGTATTACATTGGCTGAGTTTCCATGTTCTGTGACTGTATTACATTGGCTGAGTTTCCATATTCTGTGACTGTATTACATTGGTTGATTTTCCATGTTCTGTGACTGTATTACATTGGCTAAGTCTCCATGTTCTGTGACTGTATTACATTGGCTGAGTTTCCATGTTCTGTGACTGTATTACATTGGCTGAGTTTCCTTGTTCTGTGACTGTATTACATTGGTTGAGTTTCCATATTCTGTGACTGTATTACATTGGCTGAGTCTCCATGTTCTGTGACTATTACATTGGCTGAGTTTCCATGTTCTGTGACTGTATTACATTGGCTGAGTTTCCATATTCTGTGACTTTCTTACATTGGTTGAATTTCGATGTTCTGTGACTGTATTACATTGGCTGAGTCTCCATTTTCTGTGACTGTATTACATTGGCTGAGTTTCCATATTCTGTGACTGTATTACATTGGCTGAGTTTCCTCTGTTCTGTGACTTTATTACATTGGTTGAGTTTCCATGTTCTGTGACTGTATTACATTGGCTGAGTCTCCATTTTCTGTGACTGTATTACATTGGCTGAGTTTCCATGTTCTGTGACTGTATTACATTGGCTGATTTTCCATGTTCTGTGACTGTATTACATTGGCTGAGTTTCCATGTTCTGTGACTGTATTACATTGGCTGTGTTTCCATGTTCTGTGACTTTATTACATTGGCTGAGTTTCCATGTTCTGTGACTGTATTACAGGGGCTGAGTTTCCATGTTCTGTGACTGTATTACATTGGTTGAGTTAACATGTTCTGTGACTGTATTACATTGGCTGAGTTTCCTCTATTCTGTGACTGTATTACATTGGCTGATTTTCCTCTGTTCTGTGACTGTATTACATTTGCTGAGTTTCCATGTCTGTGACTGTATTACATTGGCTGAGTCTCCATGTTCTGTGACTGTATTACATTGGCTGAGTTTCCATGTTCTGTGACTGTATTACATTGGCTGAGTTTCCATATTTAGTGACTGTATTACATTGGTTGAGTTTCCATGTTCTGTGACTGTATTACATTGGCTGAGTCTCCATGTTCTGTGACTGTATTACATTGGCTGAGTTTCCATGTTCTGTGACTGTATTACATTGGCTGAGTTTCCTTGTTCTGTGACTGTATTACATTGGTTGAGTTTCCATATTCTGTGACTGTATTACATTGGCTGAGTCTCCATGTTCTGTGACTATTACATTGGCTGAGTTTCCATGTTCTGTGACTGTATTACATTGGCTGAGTTTCCATATTCTGTGACTTTCTTACATTGGTTGAATTTTGATGTTCTGTGACTGTATTGCATTGGCTGAGTCTCCATTTTCTGTGACTGTATTACATTGGCTGAGTTTCCATATTCTGTGACTGTATTACATTGGCTGAGTTTCCTCTGTTCTGTGACTTTATTACATTGGTTGAGTTTCCATGTTCTGTGACTGTATTACATTGGCTGAGTCTCCATTTTCTGTGACTGTATTACATTGGCTGAGTTTCCATGTTCTGTGACTGTATTACATTGGCTGATTTTCCATGTTCTGTGACTGTATTACATGGGCTGAGTTTCCATGTTCTGTGACTGTATTACATTGGCTGAGTCTCCATTTTCTGTGACTGTATTACATTGGCTGAGTTTCCATGTTCTGTGACTGTATTACATTGGCTGATTTTCCATGTTCTGTGACTGTATTACATTGGCTGAGTTTCCATGTTCTGTGACTGTATTACATTGGCTGTGTTTCCATGTTCTGTGACTTTATTACATTGGCTGAGTTTCCATGTTCTGTGACTGTATTACAGGGGCTGAGTTTCCATGTTCTGTGACTGTATTACATTGGTTGAGTTAACATGGTCTGTGACTGTATTACATTGGCTGAGTTTCCTCTGTTCTGTGACTGTTTTACATTGGCTGAGTTTCCTCTGTTCTGTGACTGTATTACATTGGCTGTGTTTCCTCTATTCTGTGACTGTATTACATTGGCTGAGTTTCCTCTGTTCTGTGACTGTATTACATTGGCTGAGTTTCCATGTTCTGTGACTGTATTACATTGGCTGAGTCTCCATGTTCTGTGACTGTATTACATTGGCTGAGTCTCCATGTTCTGTGACTGTATTACATTGGCTGAGTTTCCTCTGTTCTGTGACTGTATGACATTGGTTGAGTTTCCATGTTCTGTGACTGTATTACATTGGTTGAGTCTCCAAGTTCTGTGACTGTATTACATTGGCTGAGTTTCCATGTTCTGTGACTGTATTACATTGGCTGAGTTTCCATGTTCTGTGACTTTATTACATTGGCTGATTTTCCATGTTCTGTGACTGTATTACAGTGGTTGAGTTTCCATGTTCTATGACTGTATTACATTGGCTGAGTTTCCATGTTCTGTGACTGTATTACATTGGCTGAGTTTCCATGTTCTGTGACTTTATTATATTGGCTGAGCTTCCATGTTCTGTGACTTTATTACATTGGCTGAGTTTCCATGTTCTGTGACTGTATTACATTGGCTGAGTTTACATGATCTGAGACTGTATTACATTGGTTGAGTTTCCATGTTCTGTGACTGTATTACATTGGCTGAGTCTCCATGTTCTGTGACTGTATTACATTGGCTGAGTTTCCATGTTCTGTGACTGTATTACATTGGCTGAGTTTCCATATTCTGTGACTTTCTTACATTTGTTGAATTTTGATGTTCTGTGACTGTATTACATTGGCTGAGTCTCCATTTTCTGTGACTGGATTACATTGCCTGAGTTTCCATATTCTGTGACTGTATTACATTGGCTGAGTTTCCTCTGTTCTGTGACTTTATTACATTGGTTGAGTTTCCATGTTCTGTGACTGTATTACATTGGCTGAGTCTCCATTTTCTGTGACTGTATTACATTGGCTGAGTCTCCATGTTCTGTGACTGTATTACATTGGCTGATTTTCCATGTTCTGTGACTGTATTACATTGGCTGATTTTCCTCTGTTCTGTGACTGTATTACATTGGCTGAGTTTCCATGTTCTGTGACTGTATTACATGGGCTGAGTTTCCTTGTTCTGTGACTGTATTACATTGGCTGAGTTTCCATGTTCTGTGACTGTATTACATTGGCTGAGTTTCCTCTGTTCTGTGACTGTATTACATTGGCTGAGTTTCCATGTTCTGTGACTGTATTACTTTGGCTGTGTTTCCATGTTCTGTGACTTTATTACATTGGCTGAGTTTCCATGTTCTGTGACTGTATTACAATGGCTGAGTTTCCATGTTCTGTGACTGTACTACATTGGCTGAGATTCCATGTTCTGTGACTGTATTACAGGGGCTGAGTTTCCATGTTCTGTGACTGTATTACATTGGCTGAGTTTCCATGTTCTGTGACTGTATTACATTGGCTGTGTTTCCATGTTCTGTGACTTTATTACATTGGCTGAGTTTCCAGGTTCTGTGACTGTATTACAGGGGCTGAGTTTCCATGTTCTGTGACTGTATTACATTGGCTGAGTTTCCTCTGTTCTGTGACTGTATTACATTGGCTGAGTTTCCTCTGTTCTGTGACTGTATTACATTGGCTGAGTTTCCTCTGTTCTGTGACTGTATTACATTGGTTGAGTTTCCTCTGTTCTGTGACTGTATTACATTGGTTGAGTTTCCATGTTCTGTGACTGTATTACATTGGCTGAGTTTCCTCTGTTCTGTGACTGTATTACATTGGCTGAGTTTCCATGTTCTGTGACTGTATTACATTGGCTAAGTTTCCATGTTCTGTGACTGTATTACATTGGCTGAGTTTCCTTGTTCTGTGACTGTATTACATTGGCTGAGTTTCCATGTTCTGTGACTGTATTACATTGGCTAAGTTTCCATGTTCTGTGACTGTATTACATGGGCTGAGTTTCCTTGTTCTGTGACTGTATTACATTGGCTGAGTTTCCATGTTCTGTGACTGTATTACATTGGCTGAGTTTCCTCTGTTCTGTGACTGTATTACATTGGCTGAGTTTCCATGTTCTGTGACTGTATTACATTGGCTGTGTTTCCATGTTCTGTGACTTTATTACATTGGCTGAGTTTCCATGTTCTGTGACTGTATTACAGGAGCTGAGTTTCCATGTTCTGTGACTGTATTACATTGGCTGAGTTTCCATGTTCTGTGACTGTATTACATTGGCTGTGTTTCCATGTTCTGTGACTTTATTACATTGGCTGAGTTTCCAAGTTCTGTAACTGTATTACATTGGCTGAGTTTCCATGTTCTGTGACTGTATTACATTGGCTGAGTTTCCATGTTCTGTGACTGTACTACATTGGCTGAGATTCCATGTTCTGTGACTGTATTACATTGGCTGAGTTTCCATGTTCTGTGACTTTATTACATTGGCAGACTTTCCATGTTCTGTGACTGTATTACATTGGCTGAGTTTCCATGTTCTGTGACTGTATTACATTGGCTGTGTTTCCATGTTCTGTGACTTTATTACATTGGTTGAGTTTCCATGTTCTGTGACTGTATTACAGGGGCTGAGTTTCCATGTTCTGTGACTGTATTACATCGGTTGAGTTAACATGTTCTGTGACTGTATTACATTGGCTGATTTTCCTCTGTTCTGTGACTGTATTACATTGGCTGAGTTTCCTCTGGTCTGTGACTGTATTACATTGGCTGAGTTTCCATGTTCTGTGACTGTATTACATTGGCTGAGTTTCCTCTATTCTGTGTCTGTATTACATTGGCTGAGTTTCCTCTGTTCTGTGACTGTATTACATTGGCTGAGTTTCCATGTTCTGTGACTGTATTACTTTGGCTGAGTTTCCTCTGTTCTGTGACTGTATTACATTGGCTGAGTTTCCTCTATTCGGTGACTGTATTACATTGGCTGATTTTCCTCTGTTCTGTGACTGTATTACATTGGCTGAGTTTCCATGTTCTGTGACTGTATTACACTGGCTGAGTCTCCATGTTCTGTGACTGTATTACATTGGCTGAGTTTCCATGTTCTGTGACTGTATTACATTGGCTGAGTTTCCATATTCTGTGACTGTATTACATTGGTTGATTTTCCATGTTCTGTGACTGTATTACATTGGCTAAGTCTCCATGTTCTGTGACTGTATTACATTGGCTGAGTTTCCATGTTCTGTGACTGTATTACATTGGCTGAGTTTCCTTGTTCTGTGACTGTATTACATTGGTTGAGTTTCCATATTCTGTGACTGTATTACATTGGCTGAGTCTCCATGTTCTGTGACAATTACATTGGCTGAGTTTCCATGTTCTGTGACTGTATTACATTGGCTGAGTTTCCATATTCTGTGACTTTCTTACATTGGTTGAATTTCGATGTTCTGTGACTGTATTACATTGGCTGAGTCTCCATTTTCTGTGACTGTATTACATTGGCTGAGTTTCCATATTCTGTGACTGTATTACATTGGCTGAGTTTCCTCTGTTCTGTGACTTTATTACATTGGTTGAGTTTCCATGTTCTGTGACTGTATTACATTGGCTGAGTCTCCATTTTCTGTGACTGTATTACATTGGCTGAGATTCCATGTTCTGTGACTGTATTACATTGGCTGATTTTCCATGTTCTGTGACTGTATTACATTGGCTGAGTTTCCATGTTCTGTGACTTTATTACATTGGCTGAGTTTCCATGTTCTGTGACTGTATTACAGGGGCTGAGTTAACATGTTCTGTGACTGTATTACATTGGCTGAGTTTCCATGTTCTGTGACTGTATTACATTGGCTGATTTTCCATGTTCTGTGACTGTATTACATTGGCTGAGTTTCCATGTTCTGTGACTGTATTACATTGGCTGTGTTTCCATGTTCTGTGACTTTATTACATTGGCTGAGTTTCCATGTTCTGTGACTGTATTACATCGGTTGAGTTAACATGTTCTGTGACTGTATTACATTGGCTGATTTTCCTCTGTTATGTGACTGTATTACATTGGCTGAGTTTCCTCTGGTCTGTGACTGTATTACATTGGCTGAGTTTCCATGTTCTGTGACTGTATTACATTGGCTGAGTTTCCTCTATTCTGTGTCTGTATTACATTGGCTGAGTTTCCTCTGTTCTGTGACTGTATTACATTGGCTGAGTTTCCATGTTCTGTGACTGTATTACTTTGGCTGAGTTTCCTCTTTTCTGTGACTGTATTACATTGGCTGAGTTTCCTCTATTCGGTGACTGTATTACATTGGCTGATTTTCCTCTGTTCTGTGACTGTATTACATTGGCTGAGTTTCCATGTTCTGTGACTGTATTACATTGGCTGAGTCTCCATGTTCTGTGACTGTATTACATTGGCTGAGTTTCCATGTTCTGTGACTGTATTACATTGGCTGAGTTTCCATATTCTGTGACTGTATTACATTGGTTGATTTTCCATGTTCTGTGACTGTATTACATTGGCTAAGTCTCCATGTTCTGTGACTGTATTACATTGGCTGAGTTTCCATGTTCTGTGACTGTATTACATTGGCTGAGTTTCCTTGTTCTGTGACTGTATTACATTGGTTGAGTTTCCATATTCTGTGACTGTATTACATTGGCTGAGTCTCCATGTTCTGTGACTATTACATTGGCTGAGTTTCCATGTTCTTTGACTGTATTACATTGGCTGAGTTTCCATATTCTGTGACTTTCTTACATTGGTTGAATTTCGATGTTCTGTGATTGTATTACATTGGCTGAGTCTCCATTTTCTGTGACTGTATTACATTGGCTGAGTTTCCATATTCTGTGACTGTATTACATTGGCTGAGTTTCCTCTGTTCTGTGACTTTATTACATTGGTTGAGTTTCCATGTTCTGTGACTGTACTACATTGGCTGAGTCTCCATTTTCTGTGACTGTATTACATTGGCTGAGTTTCCATGTTCTGTGACTGTATTACATTGGCTGATTTTCCATGTTCTGTGACTGTATTACATTGGCTGAGTTTCCATGTTCTGTGACTGTATTACATTGGCTGTGTTTCCATGTTCTGTGACTTTATTACATTGACTGAGTTTCCATGTTCTGTGACTGTATTACAGGGGCTGAGTTTCCATGTTCTGTGACTGTATTACATTGGTTGAGTTAACATGTTCTGTGACTGTATTACATTGGCTGAGTTTCCTCTATTCTGTGACTGTATTACATTGGCTGATTTTCCTCTGTTCTGTGACTGTATTACATTTGCTGAGTTTCCATGTCTGTGACTGTATTACATTGGCTGAGTCTCCATGTTCTGTGACTGTATTACATTGGCTGAGTTTCCATGTTCTGTGACTGTATTACATTGGCTGAGTTTCCATATTCTGTGACTGTATTACATTGGTTGAGTTTCCATGTTCTGTGACTGTATTACATTGGCTGAGTCTCCATGTTCTGTGACTGTATTACATTGGCTGAGTTTCCATGTTCTGTGACTGTATTACATTGGCTGAGTTTCCTTGTTCTGTGACTGTATTACATTGGTTGAGTTTCCATATTCTGTGACTGTATTACATTGGCTGAGTCTCCATGTTCTGTGACTATTACATTGGCTGAGTTTCCATGTTCTGTGACTGTATTACATTGGCTGAGTTTCCATATTCTGTGACTTTCTTACATTGTTTGAATTTTGATGTTCTGTGACTGTATTGCATTGGCTGAGTCTCCATTTTCTGTGACTGTATTACATTGGCTGAGTTTCCATATTCTGTGACTGTATTACATTGGCTGAGTTTCCTCTGTTCTGTGACTTTATTACATTGGTTGAGTTTCCATGTTCTGTGACTGTATTACATTGGCTGAGTCTCCATTTTCTGTGACTGTATTACATTGGCTGAGTTTCCATGTTCTGTGACTGTATTACATTGGCTGATTTTCCATGTTCTGTGACTGTATTACATGGGCTGAGTTTCCATGTTCTGTGACTGTATTACATTGGCTGAGTCTCCATTTTCTGTGACTGTATTACATTGGCTGAGTTTCCATGTTCTGTGACTGTATTACATTGGCTGATTTTCCATGTTCTGTGACTGTATTACATTGGCTGAGTTTCCATGTTCTGTGACTGTATTACATTGGCTGTGTTTCCATGTTCTGTGACTTTATTACATTGGCTGAGTTTCCATGTTCTGTGACTGTATTACAGGGGCTGAGTTTCCATGTTCTGTGACTGTATTATATTGGTTGAGTTAACATGGTCTGTGACTGTATTACATTGGCTGAGTTTCCTCTGTTCTGTGACTGTTTTACATTGGCTGAGTTTCCTCTGTTCTGTGACTGTATTACATTGGCTGTGTTTCCTCTATTCTGTGACTGTATTACATTGGCTGAGTTTCCTCTGTTCTGTGACTGTATTACATTGGCTGAGTTTCCATGTTCTGTGACTGTATTACATTGGCTGAGTCTCTATGTTCTGTGACTGTATTACATTGGCTGAGTCTCCATGTTCTGTGACTGTATTACATTGGCTGAGTTTCCTCTGTTCTGTGACTGTATGACATTGGTTGAGTTTCCATGTTCTGTGACTGTATTACATTGGTTGAGTCTCCAAGTTCTGTGACTGTATTACATTGGCTGAGTTTCCATGTTCTGTGACTGTATTACATTGGCTGAGTTTCCATGTTCTGTGACTTTATTACATTGGCTGATTTTCCATGTTCTGTGACTGTATTACAGTGGTTGAGTTTCCATGTTCTATGACTGTATTACATTGGCTGAGTTTCCATGTTCTGTGACTGTATTACATTGGCTGAGTTTCCATGTTCTGTGACTTTATTATATTGGCTGAGCTTCCATGTTCTGTGACTTTATTACATTGGCTGAGTTTCCATGTTCTGTGACTGTATTACATTGGCTGAGTTTACATGTTCTGAGACTGTATTACATTGGTTGAGTTTCCATGTTCTGTGACTGTATTACATTGGCTGAGTCTCCATGTTCTGTGACTGTATTACATTGGCTGAGTTTCCATGTTCTGTGACTGTATTACATTGGCTGAGTTTCCATATTCTGTGACTTTCTTACATTTGTTGAATTTTGATGTTCTGTGACTGTATTACATTGGCTGAGTCTCCATTTTCTGTGACTGGATTACATTGGCTGAGTTTCCATATTCTGTGACTGTATTACATTGGCTGAGTTTCCTCTGTTCTGTGACTTTATTACATTGGTTGAGTTTCCATGTTCTGTGACTGTATTACATTGGCTGAGTCTCCATTTTCTGTGACTGTATTACATTGGCTGAGTCTCCATGTTCTGTGACTGTATTACATTGGCTGATTTTCCATGTTCTGTGACTGTATTACATTGGCTGATTTTCCTCTGTTCTGTGACTGTATTACATTGGCTGAGTTTCCATGTTCTGTGACTGTATTACTTTGGCTGTGTTTCCATGTTCTGTGACTTTATTACATTGGCTGAGTTTCCATGTTCTGTGACTGTATTACAATGCCTGAGTTTCCATGTTCTGTGACTGTACTACATTGGCTGAGATTCCATGTTCTGTGACTGTATTACAGGGGCTGAGTTTCCATGTTCTGTGACTGTATTACATTGGCTGAGTTTCCATGTTCTGTGACTGTATTACATTGGCTGTGTTTCCATGTTCTGTGACTTTATTACATTGGCTGAGTTTCCAGGTTCTGTGACTGTATTACAGTGGCTGAGTTTCCATGTTCTGTGACTGTGTTACATTGGCTGAGTTTCCTCTGTTCTGTGACTGTATTACATTGGCTGAGTTTCCTCTGTTCTGTGACTGTATTACATTGGCTGAGTTTCCTCTGTTCTGTGACTGTATTACATTGGTTGAGTTTCCTCTGTTCTGTGACTGTATTACATTGGTTGAGTTTCCATGTTCTGTGACTGTATTACATTGGCTGAGTTTCCTCTGTTCTGTAACTGTATTACATTGGCTGAGTTTCCATGTCCTGTGACTGTATTACATTGGCTAAGTTTCCATGTTCTGTGACTGTATTACATTGGCTGAGTTTCCTTGTTCTGTGACTGTATTACATTGGCTGAGTTTCCATGTTCTGTGACTGTATTACATTGGCTAAGTTTCCATGTTCTGTGACTGTATTACATGGGCTGAGTTTCCTTGTTCTGTGACTGTATTACATTGGCTGAGTTTCCATGTTCTGTGACTGTATTACATTGGCTGAGTTTCCTCTGTTCTGTGACTGTATTACATTGGCTGAGTTTCCATGTTCTGTGACTGTATTACATTGGCTGTGTTTCCATGTTCTGTGACTTTATTACATTGGCTGAGTTTCCATGTTCTGTGACTGTATTACAGGAGCTGAGTTTCCATGTTCTGTGACTGTATTACATTGGCTGAGTTTCCATGTTCTGTGACTGTATTACATTGGCTGTGTTTCCATGTTCTGTGACTTTATTACATTGGCTGAGTTTCCAAGTTCTGTAACTGTATTACATTGGCTGAGTTTCCATGTTCTGTGACTGTATTACATTGGCTGAGTTTCCATGTTCTGTGACTGTACTACATTGGCTGAGATTCCATGTTCTGTGACTGTATTACATTGGCTGAGTTTCCATGTTCTGTGACTTTATTACATTGGCAGACTTTCCATGTTCTGTGACTGTATTACATTGGCTGAGTTTCCATGTTCTGTGACTGTATTACATTGGCTGTGTTTCCATGTTCTGTGACTTTATTACATTGGTTGAGTTTCCATGTTCTGTGACTGTATTACAGGGGCTGAGTTTCCATGTTCTGTGACTGTATTACATTGGCTGAGTTTCCATGTTCTGTGACTGTATTACATTGGCTGTGTTTCCATGTTCTGTGACTTTATTACATTGGCTGAGTTTCCATGTTCTGTGACTGTATTACATCGGTTGAGTTAACATGTTCTGTGACTGTATTACATTGGCTGATTTTCCTCTGTTCTGTGACTGTATTACATTGGCTGAGTTTCCTCTGGTCTGTGACTGTATTACATTGGCTGAGTTTCCATGTTCTGTGACTGTATTACATTGGCTGAGTTTCCTCTATTCTGTGTCTGTATTACATTGGCTGAGTTTCCTCTGTTCTGTGACTGTATTACATTGGCTGAGTTTCCATGTTCTGTGACTGTATTACTTTGGCTGAGTTTCCTCTGTTCTGTGACTGTATTACATTGGCTGAGTTTCCTCTATTCGGTGACTGTATTACATTGGCTGATTTTCCTATGTTCTGTGACTGTATTACATTGGCTGAGTTTCCATGTTCTGTGACTGTATTACATTGGCTGAGTCTCCATGTTCTGTGACTGTATTACATTGGCTGAGTTTCCATGTTCTGTGACTGTATTACATTGGCTGAGTTTCCATATTCTGTGACTGTATTACATTGGTTGATTTTCCATGTTCTGTGACTGTATTACATTGGCTAAGTCTCCATGTTCTGTGACTGTATTACATTGGCTGAGTTTCCATGTTCTGTGACTGTATTACATTGGCTGAGTTTCCTTGTTCTGTGACTGTATTACATTGGTTGAGTTTCCATATTCTGTGACTGTATTACATTGGCTGAGTCTCCATGTTCTGTGACTATTACATTGGCTGAGTTTCCATGTTCTTTGACTGTATTACATTGGCTGAGTTTCCATATTCTGTGACTTTCTTACATTGGTTGAATTTCGATGTTCTGTGACTGTATTACATTGGCTGAGTCTCCATTTTCTGTGACTGTATTACATTGGCTGAGTTTCCATATTCTGTGACTGTATTACATTGGCTGAGTTTCCTCTGTTCTGTGACTTTATTACATTGGTTGAGTTTCCATGTTCTGTGACTGTATTACATTGGCTGAGTCTCCATTTTCTGTGACTGTATTACATTGGCTGAGTTTCCATGTTCTGTGACTGTATTACATTGGCTGATTTTCCATGTTCTGTGACTGTATTACATTGGCTGAGTTTCCATGTTCTGTGACTGTATTACATTGGCTGTGTTTCCATGTTCTGTGACTTTATTACATTGGCTGAGTTTCCATGTTCTGTGACTGTATTACAGGGGCTGAGTTTCCATGTTCTGTGACTGTATTACATTGGTTGAGTTAACATGTTCTGTGACTGTATTACATTGGCTGAGTTTCCTCTATTCTGTGACTGTATTACATTGGCTGATTTTCCTCTGTTCTGTGACTGTATTACATTTGCTGAGTTTCCATGTCTGTGACTGTATTACATTGGCTGAGTCTCCATGTTCTGTGACTGTATTACATTGGCTGAGTCTCCATGTTCTGTGACTGTATTACATTGGCTGAGTTTCCATGTTCTGTGACTGTATTACATTGGCTGAGTTTCCATATTCTGTGACTGTATTACATTGGTTGAGTTTCCATGTTCTGTGACTGTATTACATTGGCTGAGTCTCCATGTTCTGTGACTGTATTACATTGGCTGAGTTTCCATGTTCTGTGACTGTATTACATTGGCTGAGTTTCCTTGTTCTGTGACTGTATTACATTGGTTGAGTTTCCATATTCTGTGACTGTATTACATTGGCTGAGTCTCCATGTTCTGTGACTATTACATTGGCTGAGTTTCCATGTTCTGTGACTGTATTACATTGGCTGAGTTTCCATATTCTGTGACTTTCTGACATTGTTTGAATTTTGATGTTCTGTGACTGTATTGCATTGGCTGAGTCTCCATTTTCTGTGACTGTATTACATTGGCTGAGTTTCCATATTCTGTGACTGTATTACATTGGCTGAGTTTCCTCTGTTCTGTGACTTTATTACATTGGTTGAGTTTCCATGTTCTGTGACTGTATTACATTGGCTGAGTCTCCATTTTCTGTGACTGTATTACATTGGCTGAGTTTCCATGTTCTGTGACTGTATTACATTGGCTGATTTTCCATGTTCTGTGACTGTATTACATGGGCTGAGTTTCCATGTTCTGTGACTGTATTACATTGGCTGAGTCTCCATTTTCTGTGACTGTATTACATTGGCTGAGTTTCCATGTTCTTTGACTGTATTACATTGGCTGATTTTCCATGTTCTGTGACTGTATTACATTGGCTGAGTTTCCATGTTCTGTGACTGTATTACATTGGCTGTGTTTCCATGTTCTGTGACTTTATTACATTGGCTGAGTTTCCATGTTCTGTGACTGTATTACAGGGGCTGAGTTTCCATGTTCTGTGACTGTATTACATTGGTTGAGTTAACATGGTCTGTGACTGTATTACATTGGCTGAGTTTCCTCTGTTCTGTGACTGTTTTACATTGGCTGAGTTTCCTCTGTTCTGTGACTGTATTACATTGGCTGTGTTTCCTCTATTCTGTGACTGTATTACATTGGCTGAGTTTCCTCTGTTCTGTGACTGTATTACATTGGCTGAGTTTCCATGTTCTGTGACTGTATTACATTGGCTGAGTCTCTATGTTCTGTGACTGTATTACATTGGCTGAGTCTCCATGTTCTGTGACTGTATTACATTGGCTGAGTTTCCTCTGTTCTGTGACTGTATGACATTGGTTGAGTTTCCATGTTCTGTGACTGTATTACATTGGTTGAGTCTCCAAGTTCTGTGACTGTATTACATTGGCTGAGTTTCCATGTTCTGTGACTGTATTACATTGGCTGAGTTTCCATGTTCTGTGACTTTATTACATTGGCTGATTTTCCATGTTCTGTGACTGTATTACAGTGGTTGAGTTTCCATGTTCTATGACTGTATTACATTGGCTGAGTTTCCATGTTCTGTGACTGTATTACATTGGCTGAGTTTCCATGTTCTGTGACTTTATTATATTGGCTGAGCTTCCATGTTCTGTGACTTTATTACATTGGCTGAGTTTCCATGTTCTGTGACTGTATTACATTGGCTGAGTTTACATGTTCTGAGACTGTATTACATTGGTTGAGTTTCCATGTTCTGTGACTGTATTACATTGGCTGAGTCTCCATGTTCTGTGACTGTATTACATTGGCTGAGTTTCCATGTTCTGTGACTGTATTACATTGGCTGAGTTTCCATATTCTGTGACTTTCTTACATTTGTTGAATTTTGATGTTCTGTGACTGTATTACATTGGCTGAGTCTCCATTTTCTGTGACTGGATTACATTGGCTGAGTTTCCATATTCTGTGACTGTATTACATTGGCTGAGTTTCCTCTGTTCTGTGACTTTATTACATTGGTTGAGTTTCCATGTTCTGTGACTGTATTACATTGGCTGAGTCTCCATTTTCTGTGACTGTATTACATTGGCTGAGTCTCCATGTTCTGTGACTGTATTACATTGGCTGATTTTCCATGTTCTGTGACTGTATTACATTGGCTGATTTTCCTCTGTTCTGTGACTGTATTACATTGGCTGAGTTTCCATGTTCTGTGACTGTATTACTTTGGCTGTGTTTCCATGTTCTGTGACTTTATTACATTGGCTGAGTTTCCATGTTCTGTGACTGTATTACAATGCCTGAGTTTCCATGTTCTGTGACTGTACTACATTGGCTGAGATTCCATGTTCTGTGACTGTATTACAGGGGCTGAGTTTCCATGTTCTGTGACTGTATTACATTGGCTGAGTTTCCATGTTCTGTGACTGTATTACATTGGCTGTGTTTCCATGTTCTGTGACTTTATTACATTGGCTGAGTTTCCAGGTTCTGTGACTGTATTACAGGGGCTGAGTTTCCATGTTCTGTGACTGTGTTACATTGGCTGAGTTTCCTCTGTTCTGTGACTGTATTACATTGGCTGAGTTTCCTCTGTTCTGTGACTGTATTACATTGGCTGAGTTTCCTCTGTTCTGTGACTGTATTACATTGGTTGAGTTTCCTCTGTTCTGTGACTGTATTACATTGGTTGAGTTTCCATGTTCTGTGACTGTATTACATTGGCTGAGTTTCCTCTGTTCTGTAACTGTATTACATTGGCTGATTTTCCATGTTCTGTGACTGTATTACATTGGCTAAGTTTCCATGTTCTGTGACTGTATTACATTGGCTGAGTTTCCTTGTTCTGTGACTGTATTACATTGGCTGAGTTTCCATGTTCTGTGACTGTATTACATTGGCTAAGTTTCCATGTTCTGTGACTGTATTACATGGGCTGAGTTTCCTTGTTCTGTGACTGTATTACATTGGCTGAGTTTCCATGTTCTGTGACTGTATTACATTGGCTGAGTTTCCTCTGTTCTGTGACTGTATTACATTGGCTGAGTTTCCATGTTCTGTGACTGTATTACATTGGCTGTGTTTCCATGTTCTGTGACTTTATTACATTGGCTGAGTTTCCATGTTCTGTGACTGTATTACAGGAGCTGAGTTTCCATGTTCTGTGACTGTATTACATTGGCTGAGTTTCCATGTTCTGTGACTGTATTACATTGGCTGTGTTTCCATGTTCTGTGACTTTATTACATTGGCTGAGTTTCCAAGTTCTGTAACTGTATTACATTGGCTGAGTTTCCATGTTCTGTGACTGTATTACATTGGCTGAGTTTCCATGTTCTGTGACTGTACTACATTGGCTGAGATTCCATGTTCTGTGACTGTATTACATTGGCTGAGTTTCCATGTTCTGTGACTTTATTACATTGGCAGACTTTCCATGTTCTGTGACTGTATTACATTGGCTGAGTTTCCATGTTCTGTGACTGTATTACATTGGCTGTGTTTCCATGTTCTGTGACTTTATTACATTGGTTGAGTTTCCATGTTCTGTGACTGTATTACAGGGGCTGAGTTTCCATGTTCTGTGACTGTATTACATCGGTTGAGTTAACATGTTCTGTGACTGTATTACATTGGCTGATTTTCCTCTGTTCTGTGACTGTATTACATTGGCTGAGTTTCCTCTGGTCTGTGACTGTATTACATTGGCTGAGTTTCCATGTTCTGTGACTGTATTACATTGGCTGAGTTTCCTCTATTCTGTGTCTTTATTACATTGGCTGAGTTTCCTCTGTTCTGTGACTGTATTACATTGGCTGAGTTTCCATGTTCTGTGACTGTATTACTTTGGCTGAGTTTCCTCTGTTCTGTGACTGTATTACATTGGCTGAGTTTCCTCTATTCGGTGACTGTATTACATTGGCTGATTTTCCTCTGTTCTGTGACTGTATTACATTGGCTGAGTTTCCATGTTCTGTGACTGTATTACACTGGCTGAGTCTCCATGTTCTGTGACTGTATTACATTGGCTGAGTTTCCATGTTCTGTGACTGTATTACATTGGCTGAGTTTCCATATTCTGTGACTGTATTACATTGGTTGATTTTCCATGTTCTGTGACTGTATTACATTGGCTAAGTCTCCATGTTCTGTGACTGTATTACATTGGTTGAGTTTCCATATTCTGTGACTGTATTACATTGGCTGAGTTTCCTTGTTCTGTGACTGTATTACATTGGTTGAGTTTCCATATTCTGTGACTGTATTACATTGGCTGAGTCTCCATGTTCTGTGACAATTACATTGGCTGAGTTTCCATGTTCTGTGACTGTATTACATTGGCTGAGTTTCCATATTCTGTGACTTTCTTACATTGGTTGAATTTCGATGTTCTGTGACTGTATTACATTGGCTGAGTCTCCATTTTCTGTGACTGTATTACATTGGCTGAGTTTCCATATTCTGTGACTGTATTACATTGGCTGAGTTTCCTCTGTTCTGTGACTTTATTACATTGGTTGAGTTTCCATGTTCTGTGACTGTATTACATTGGCTGAGTCTCCATTTTCTGTGACTGTATTACATTGGCTGAGATTCCATGTTCTGTGACTGTATTACATTGGCTGATTTTCCATGTTCTGTGACTGTATTACATTGGCTGAGTTTCCATGTTCTGTGACTGTATTACATTGGCTGTGTTTCCATGTTCTGTGTCTTTATTACATTGGCTGAGTTTCCATGTTCTGTGACTGTATTACAGGGGCTGAGTTAACATGTTCTGTGACTGTATTACATTGGCTGAGTTTCCATGTTCTGTGACTGTATTACATTGGCTGATTTTCCATGTTCTGTGACTGTATTACATTGGCTGAGTTTCCATGTTCTGTGACTGTATTACATTGGCTGTGTTTCCATGTTCTGTGACTTTATTACATTGGCTGAGTTTCCATGTTCTGTGACTGTATTACATCGGTTGAGTTAACATGTTCTGTGACTGTATTACATTGGCTGATTTTCCTCTGTTCTGTGACTGTATTACATTGGCTGAGTTTCCTCTGGTCTGTGACTGTATTACATTGGCTGAGTTTCCATGTTCTGTGACTGTATTACATTGGCTGAATTTCCTCTATTCTGTGTCTGTATTACATTAGCTGAGTTTCCTCTGTTCTGTGACTGTATTACATTGGCTGAGTTTCCATGTTCTGTGACTGTATTACTTTGGCTGAGTTTCCTCTGTTCTGTGACTGTATTACATTGGCTGAGTTTCCTCTATTCGGTGACTGTATTACATTGGCTGATTTTCCTCTGTTCTGTGACTGTATTACATTGGCTGAGTTTCCATGTTCTGTGACTGTATTACACTGGCTGAGTCTCCATGTTCTGTGACTGTATTACATTGGCTGAGTTTCCATGTTCTGTGACTGTATTACATTGGCTGAGTTTCCATATTCTGTGACTGTATTACATTGGTTGATTTTCCATGTTCTGTGACTGTATTACATTGGCTAAGTCTCCATGTTCTGTGACTGTATTACATTGGCTGAGTTTCCATGTTCTGTGACTGTATTACATTGGCTGAGTTTCCTTGTTCTGTGACTGTATTACATTGGTTGAGTTTCCATATTCTGTGACTGTATTACATTGGCTGAGTCTCCATGTTCTGTGACAATTACATTGGCTGAGTTTCCATGTTCTGTGACTGTATTACATTGGCTGAGTTTCCATATTCTGTGACTTTCTTACATTGGTTGAATTTCGATGTTCTGTGACTGTATTACATTGGCTGAGTCTCCATTTTCTGTGACTGTATTACATTGGCTGAGTTTCCATATTCTGTGACTGTATTACATTGGCTGAGTTTCCTCTGTTCTGTGACTTTATTACATTGGTTGAGTTTCCATGTTCTGTGACTGTATTACATTGGCTGAGTCTCCATTTTCTGTGACTGTATTACATTGGCTGAGTTTCCATGTTCTGTGACTGTATTACATTGGCTGATTTTCCATGTTCTGTGACTGTATTACATTGGCTGAGTTTCCATGTTCTGTGACTTTATTACATTGGTTGAGTTTCCATGTTCTGTGACTGTATTACATTGGCTGAGTCTCCATTTTCTGTGACTGTATTACATTGGCTGAGTCTCCATGTTCTGTGACTGTATTACATTGGCTGATTTTCCATGTTCTGTGACTGTATTACATTGGCTGATTTTCCTCTGTTCTGTGACTGTATTACATTGGCTGAGTTTCCATGTTCTGTGACTGTATTACTTTGGCTGTGTTTCCATGTTCTGTGACTTTATTACATTGGCTGAGTTTCCATGTTCTGTGACTGTATTACAATGGCTGAGTTTCCATGTTCTGTGACTGTACTACATTGGCTGAGATTCCATGTTCTGTGACTGTATTACAGGGGCTGAGTTTCCATGTTCTGTGACTGTATTACATTGGCTGAGTTTCCATGTTCTGTGACTGTATTACATTGGCTGTGTTTCCATGTTCTGTGACTTTATTACATTGGCTGAGTTTCCAGGTTCTGTGACTGTATAACAGGGGCTGAGTTTCCATGTTCTGTGACTGTATTACATTGGCTGAGTTTCCTCTGTTCTGTGACTGTATTACATTGGCTGAGTTTCCTATGTTCTGTGACTGTATTACATTGGTTGAGTTTCCTCTGTTCTGTGACTGTATTACATTGGTTGAGTTTCCATGTTCTGTGACTGTATTACATTGGCTGAGTTTCCTCTGTTCTGTGACTGTATTACATTGGCTGAGTTTCCATGTTCTGTGACTGTATTACATTGGCTAAGTTTCCATGTTCTGTGACTGTATTACATTGGCTGAGTTTCCTTGTTCTGTGACTGTATTACATTGGCTGAGTTTCCATGTTCTATGACTGTATTACATTGGCTAAGTTTCCATGTTCTGTGACTGTTTTACATGGGCTGAGTTTCCTTGTTCTGTGACTGTATTACATGGGCTGAGTTTCCATGTTCTGTGACTGTATTACATTGGCTGAGTTTCCTCTGTTCTGTGACTGTATTACATTGGCTGAGTTTCCATGTTCTGTGACTGTATTACATTGGCTGTGTTTCCATGTTCTGTGACTTTATTACATTGGCTGAGTTTCCATGTTCTGTGACTGTATTACAGGAGCTGAGTTTCCATGTTCTGTGACTGTATTACATTGGCTGAGTTTCCATGTTCTGTGACTGTATTACATTGGCTGTGTTTCCATGTTCTGTGACTTTATTACATTGGCTGAGTTTCCAAGTTCTGTAACTGTATTACATTGGCTGAGTTTCCATGTTCTGTGACTGTATTACATTGGCTGAGTTTCCATGTTCTGTGACTGTACTACGTTGGCTGAGATTCCATGTTCTGTGACTGTATTACATTGGCTGAGTTTCCATGTTCTGTGACTTTATTACATTGGCAGACTTTCCATGTTCTGTGACTGTATTACATTGGCTGAGTTTCCATGTTCTGTGACTGTATTACATTGGCTGTGTTTCCATGTTCTGTGACTTTATTACATTGGTTGAGTTTCCATGTTCTGTGACTGTATTACAGGGGCTGAGTTTCCATGTTCTGTGACTGTATTACATCGGTTGAGTTAACATGTTCTGTGACTGTATTACATTGGCTGATTTTCCTCTGTTCTGTGACTGTATTACATTGGCTGAGTTTCCTCTGGTCTGTGACTGTATTACATTGGCTGAGTTTCCATGTTCTGTGACTGTATTACATTGGCTGAGTTTCCTCTATTCTGTGTCTGTATTACATTGGCTGAGTTTCCTCTGTTCTGTGACTGTATTACATTGGCTGAGTTTCCATGTTCTGTGACTGTATTACTTTGGCTGAGTTTCCTCTGTTCTGTGACTGTATTACATTGGCTGAGTTTCCTCTATTCGGTGACTGTATTACATTGGCTGATTTTCCTCTGTTCTGTGACTGTATTACATTGGCTGAGTTTCCATGTTCTGTGACTGTATTACACTGGCTGAGTCTCCATGTTCTGTGACTGTATTACATTGGCTGAGTTTCCATGTTCTGTGACTGTATTACATTGGCTGAGTTTCCATATTCTGTGACTGTATTACATTGGTTGATTTTCCATGTTCTGTGACTGTATTACATTGGCTAAGTCTCCATGTTCTGTGACTGTATTACATTGGCTGAGTTTCCATGTTCTGTGACTGTATTACATTGGCTGAGTTTCCTTGTTCTGTGACTGTATTACATTGGTTGAGTTTCCATATTCTGTGACTGTATTACATTGGCTGAGTCTCCATGTTCTGTGACAATTACATTGGCTGAGTTTCCATGTTCTGTGACTGTATTACATTGGCTGAGTTTCCATATTCTGTGACTTTATTACATTGGTTGAATTTCGATGTTCTGTGACTGTATTACATTGGCTGAGTCTCCATTTTCTGTGACTGTATTACATTGGCTGAGTTTCCATATTCTGTGACTGTATTACATTGGCTGAGTTTCCTCTGTTCTGTGACTTTATTACATTGGTTGAGTTTCCATGTTCTGTGACTGTATTACATTGGCTGAGTCTCCATTTTCTGTGACTGTATTACATTGGCTGAGATTCCATGTTCTGTGACTGTATTACATTGGCTGATTTTCCATGTTCTGTGACTGTATTACATTGGCTGAGTTTCCATGTTCTGTGACTGTATTACATTGGCTGTGTTTCCATGTTCTGTGACTTTATTACATTGGCTGAGTTTCCATGTTCTGTGACTGTATTACAGGGGCTGAGTTAACATGTTCTGTGACTGTATTACATTGGCTGAGTTTCCATGTTCTGTGACTGTATTACATTGGCTGATTTTCCATGTTCTGTGACTGTATTACATTGGCTGAGTTTCCATATTCTGTGACTGTATTACATTGGTTGATTTTCCATGTTCTGTGACTGTATTACATTGGCTAAGTCTCCATGTTCTGTGACTGTATTACATTGGCTGAGTTTCCATGTTCTGTGACTGTATTACATTGGCTGAGTTTCCTTGTTCTGTGACTGTATTACATTGGTTGAGTTTCCATATTCTGTGACTGTATTACATTGGCTGAGTCTCCATGTTCTGTGACAATTACATTGGCTGAGTTTCCATGTTCTGTGACTGTATTACATTGGCTGAGTTTCCATATTCTGTGACTTTCTTACATTGGTTGAATTTCGATGTTCTGTGACTGTATTACATTGGCTGAGTCTCCATTTTCTGTGACTGTATTACATTGGCTGAGTTTCCATATTCTGTGACTGTATTACATTGGCTGAGTTTCCTCTGTTCTGTGACTTTATTACATTGGTTGAGTTTCCATGTTCTGTGACTGTATTACATTGGCTGAGTCTCCATTTTCTGTGACTGTATTACATTGGCTGAGTTTCCATGTTCTGTGACTGTATTACATTGGCTGATTTTCCATGTTCTGTGACTGTATTACATTGGCTGAGTTTCCATGTTCTGTGACTTTATTACATTGGTTGAGTTTCCATGTTCTGTGACTGTATTACATTGGCTGAGTCTCCATTTTCTGTGACTGTATTACATTGGCTGAGTCTCCATGTTCTGTGACTGTATTACATTGGCTGATTTTCCATGTTCTGTGACTGTATTACATTGGCTGATTTTCCTCTGTTCTGTGACTGTATTACATTGGCTCAGTTTCCATGTTCTGTGACTGTATTACTTTGGCTGTGTTTCCATGTTCTGTGACTTTATTACATTGGCTGAGTTTCCATGTTCTGTGACTGTATTACAATGGCTGAGTTTCCATGTTCTGTGACTGTACTACATTGGCTGAGATTCCATGTTCAGTGACTGTATTACAGGGGCTGAGTTTCCATGTTCTGTGACTGTATTACATTGGCTGAGTTTCCATGTTCTGTGACTGTATTACATTGGCTGTGTTTCCATGTTCTGTGACTTTATTACATTGGCTGAGTTTCCAGGTTCTGTGACTGTATTACAGGGGCTGAGTTTCCATGTTCTGTGACTGTATTACATTGGCTGAGTTTCCTCTGTTCTGTGACTGTATTACATTGGCTGAGTTTCCTCTGTTCTGTGACTGTATTACATTGGTTGAGTTTCCTCTGTTCTGTGACTGTATTACATTGGTTGAGTTTCCATGTTCTGTGACTGTATTACATTGGCTGAGTTTCCTCTGTTCTGTGACTGTATTACATTGGCTGAGTTTCCATGTTCTGTGACTGTATTACATTGGCTAAGTTTCCATGTTCTGTGACTGTATTACATTGGCTGAGTTTCCTTGTTCTGTGACTGTATTACATTGGCTGAGTTTCCATGTTCTATGACTGTATTACATTGGCTAAGTTTCCATGTTCTGTGACTGTTTTACATGGGCTGAGTTTCCTTGTTCTGTGACTGTATTACATGGGCTGAGTTTCCATGTTCTGTGACTGTATTACATTGGCTGAGTTTCCTCTGTTCTGTGACTGTATTACATTGGCTGAGTTTCCATGTTCTGTGACTGTATTACATTGGCTGTGTTTCCATGTTCTGTGACTTTATTACATTGGCTGAGTTTCCATGTTCTGTGACTGTATTACAGGAGCTGAGTTTCCATGTTCTGTGACTGTATTACATTGGCTGAGTTTCCATGTTCTGTGACTGTATTACATTGGCTGTGTTTCCATGTTCTGTGACTTTATTACATTGGCTGAGTTTCCAAGTTCTGTAACTGTATTACATTGGCTGAGTTTCCATGTTCTGTGACTGTATTACATTGGCTGAGTTTCCATGTTCTGTGACTGTACTACATTGGCTGAGATTCCATGTTCTGTGACTGTATTACATTGGCTGAGTTTCCATGTTCTGTGACTTTATTACATTGGCAGACTTTCCATGTTCTGTGACTGTATTACATTGGCTGAGTTTCCATGTTCTGTGACTGTATTACATTGGCTGTGTTTCCATGTTCTGTGACTTTATTACATTGGTTGAGTTTCCATGTTCTGTGACTGTATTACAGGGGCTGAGTTTCCATGTTCTGTGACTGTATTACATCGGTTGAGTTAACATGTTCTGTGACTGTATTACATTGGCTGATTTTCCTCTGTTCTGTGACTGTATTACATTGGCTGAGTTTCCTCTGGTCTGTGACTGTATTACATTGGCTGAGTTTCCATGTTCTGTGACTGTATTACATTGGCTGAGTTTCCTCTATTCTGTGTCTGTATTACATTGGCTGAGTTTCCTCTGTTCTGTGACTGTATTACATTGGCTGAGTTTCCATGTTCTGTGACTGTATTACTTTGGCTGAGTTTCCTCTGTTCTGTGACTGTATTACATTGGCTGAGTTTCCTCTATTCGGTGACTGTATTACATTGGCTGATTTTCCTCTGTTCTGTGACTGTATTACATTGGCTGAGTTTCCATGTTCTGTGACTGTATTACACTGGCTGAGTCTCCATGTTCTGTGACTGTATTACATTGGCTGAGTTTCCATGTTCTGTGACTGTATTACATTGGCTGAGTTTCCATATTCTGTGACTGTATTACATTGGTTGATTTTCCATGTTCTGTGACTGTATTACATTGGCTAAGTCTCCATGTTCTGTGACTGTATTACATTGGCTGAGTTTCCATGTTCTGTGACTGTATTACATTGGCTGAGTTTCCTTGTTCTGTGACTGTATTACATTGGTTGAGTTTCCATATTCTGTGACTGTATTACATTGGCTGAGTCTCCATGTTCTGTGACAATTAAATTGGCTGAGTTTCCATGTTCTGTGACTGTATTACATTGGCTGAGTTTCCATATTCTGTGACTTTCTTACATTGGTTGAATTTCGATGTTCTGTGACTGTATTACATTGGCTGAGTCTCCATTTTCTGTGACTGTATTACATTGGCTGAGTTTCCATATTCTGTGACTGTATTACATTGGCTGAGTTTCCTCTGTTCTGTGACTTTATTACATTGGTTGAGTTTCCATGTTCTGTGACTGTATTACATTGGCTGAGTCTCCATTTTCTGTGACTGTATTACATTGGCTGAGATTCCATGTTCTGTGACTGTATTACATTGGCTGATTTTCCATGTTCTGTGACTGTATTACATTGGCTGAGTTTCCATGTTCTGTGACTGTATTACATTGGCTGTGTTTCCATGTTCTGTGACTTTATTACATTGGCTGAGTTTCCATGTTCTGTGACTGTATTACAGGGGCTGAGTTAACATGTTCTGTGACTGTATTACATTGGCTGAGTTTCCATGTTCTGTGACTGTATTACATTGGCTGATTTTCCATGTTCTGTGACTGTATTACATTGGCTGAGTTTCCATGTTCTGTGACTGTATTACATTGGCTGTGTTTCCATGTTCTGTGACTTTAATACATTGGCTGAGTTTCCATGTTCTGTGACTGTATTACATTGGCTGAGTTTCCATGTTCTGTGACTGTATTACATTGGCTGATTTTCCTCTGTTCTGTGACTGTATTACATTGGCTGAGTTTCCTCTGGTCTGTGACTGTATTACATTGGCTGAGTTTCCATGTTCTGTGACTGTATTACATTGGCTGAGTTTCCTCTATTCTGTGTCTGTATTACATTGGCTGAGTTTCCTCTGTTCTGTGACTGTATTACATTGGCTGAGTTTCCATGTTCTGTGACTGTATTACTTTGACTGAGTTTCCTCTGTTCTGTGACTGTATTACATTGGCTGAGTTTCCTCTATTCGGTGACTGTATTACATTGGCTGATTTTCCTCTGTTCTGTGACTGTATTACATTGGCTGAGTTTCCATGTTCTGTGACTGTATTACACTGGCTGAGTCTCCATGTTCTGTGACTGTATTACATTGGCTGAGTTTCCATGTTCTGTGACTGTATTACATTGGCTGAGTTTCCATATTCTGTGACTGTATTACATTGGTTGTTTTTCCATGTTCTGTGACTGTATTACATTGGCTAAGTCTCCATGTTCTGTGACTGTATTACATTGGCTGAGTTTCCATGTTCTGTGACTGTATTACATTGGCTGAGTTTCCTTGTTCTGTGACTGTATTACATTGGTTGAGTTTCCATATTCTGTGACTGTATTACATTGGCTGAGTCTCCATGTTCTGTGACAATTACATTGGCTGAGTTTCCATGTTCTGTGACTGTATTACATTGGCTGAGTTTCCATATTCTGTGACTTTCTTACATTGGTTGAATTTCGATGTTCTGTGACTGTATTACATTGGCTGAGTCTCCATTTTCTGTGACTGTATTACATTGGCTGAGTTTCCATATTCTGTGACTGTATTACATTGGCTGAGTTTCCTCTGTTCTGTGACTTTATTACATTGGTTGAGTTTCCATGTTCTGTGACTGTATTACATTGGCTGAGTCTCCATTTTCTGTGACTGTATTACATTGGCTGAGTTTCCTCTATTCTGTGACTGTATTACATTGGCTGAGTTTCCTCTGTTCTGTGACTGTATTACATTGGCTGAGTTTCCATGTTCTGTGACTGTATTACATTGGCTGAGTCTCCATGTTCTGTGACTGTATTACATTGGCTGAGTCTCCATGTTCTGTGACTGTATTACATTGGCTGAGTTTCCTCTGTTCTGTGACTGTATGACATTGGTTTAGTTTCCATGTTCTGTGACTGTATTACATTGGTTGAGTCTCCAAGTTCTGTGACTGTATTACATTGGCTGAGTTTCCATGTTCTGTGACTGTATTACATTGGCTGAGTTTCCATGTTCTGTGACTTTATTATATTGGCTGAGCTTCCATGTTCTGTGACTTTATTACATTGGCTGATTTTCCATGTTCTGTGACTGTATTACATTGGTTGAGTTTCCATGTTCTATGACTGTATTACATTGGCTGAGTTTCCATGTTCTGTGACTGTATTACATTGGCGGAGTTTCCATGTTCTGTGACTTTATTATATTGGCTGAGCTTCCATCTTCTGTGACTTTATTACATTGGCTGATTTTCCATGTTCTGTAACTGTATTACATTGGCAGAGTTTCCCTGTTCTGTGACTTTATTACATTGGCTGAGTTTCCATGTTCTTTGACTTTATTACATTGGCCGAGTTTTGTTCTGTGACTGTATTACATTGGCTGATTTTCCTCTGTTCTGTGACTGTATTACATTGGCTGAGTTTCCATGTTCTGTGACTGTATTACATTGGCTGAGTCTCCATGTTCTGTGACTGTATTACATTGGCTGAGTTTCCATGTTCTGTGACTGTATTACATTGGCTAAGTTTCCATATTCTGTGACTGTATTACATTGTTTGATTTTCCATGTTCTGTGACTGTATTACATTGCCCTAAGTCTCCATGTTCTGTGACTGTATTACATTGGCTGAGTTTCCATGTTCTGTGACTGTATTACATTGGCTGAGTTTCCTTGTTCTGTGACTGTATTACATTGGTTGAGTTTCCATATTCTGTGACTGTATTACATTGGCTGAGTCTCCATGTTCTGTGACTATTACATTGGCTGAGTTTCCAAGTTCTGTGACTGTATTACATTGGTTGAGTCTCCAAGTTCTGTGACTGTATTACATTGGCTGAGTTTCCATGTTCTGTGACTGTATTACATTGGCTGAGTTTCCATGTTCTGTGACTTTATTACATTGGCTGATTTTCCATGTTCTGTGACTGTATTACATTGGTTGAGTTTCCATGTTCTATGACTGTATTACATTGGCTGAGTTTCCATGTTCTGTGACTGTATTACATTGGCGGAGTTTCCATGTTCTGTGACTTTATTATATTGGCTGAGCTTCCATGTTCTGTGACTTTATTACATTGGCTGATTTTCCATGTTCTGTAACTGTATTACATTGGCAGAGTTTCCCTGTTCTGTGACTTTATTACATTGGCTGAGTTTCCATGTTCTTTGACTTTATTACATTGGCCGAGTTTTGTTCTGTGACTGTATTACATTGGCTGATTTTCCTCTGTTCTGTGACTGTATTACATTGGCTGAGTTTCCATGTTCTGTGACTGTATTACATTGGCTGAGTCTCCATGTTCTGTGACTGTATTACATTGGCTGAGTTTCCATGTTCTGTGACTGTATTACATTGGCTGAGTTTCCATATTCTGTGACTGTATTACATTGGTTGATTTTCCATGTTCTGTGACTGTATTACATTGGCTAAGTCTCCATGTTCTGTGACTGTATTACATTGGCTGAGTTTCCATGTTCTGTGACTGTATTACATTGGCTGAGTTTCCTTGTTCTGTGACTGTATTACATTGGTTGAGTTTCCATATTCTGTGACTGTATTACATTGGCTGAGTCTCCATGTTCTGTGACTATTACATTGGCTGAGTTTCCATGTTCTGTGACTGTATTACATTGGCTGAGTTTCCATATTCTGTGACTTTCTTACATTGGTTGAATTTCGATGTTCTGTGACTGTATTACATTGGCTGAGTCTCCATTTTCTGTGACTTTATTACATTGGCTGAGTTTCCATGTTCTGTGACTGTATTACATTGGCTGAGTTTCCTTGTTCTGTGACTGTATTACATTGGCTGAATTTCCATGTTCTGTGACTGTATTACATTGGCTAAGTTTCCATGTTCTGTGACTGTATTACATGGGCTGAGTTTCCTTGTTCTGTGACTGTATTACATTGGCTGAGTTTCCATGTTCTGTGACTGTATTACATTGGCTGAGTTTCCTCTGTTCTGTGACTGTATTACATTGGCTGAGTTTCCATGTTCTGTGACTGTATTACATTGGCTGTGTTTCCATGTTCTGTGACTTTATTACATTGGCTGAGTTTCCATGTTCTGTGACTGTATTACAGGAGCTGAGTTTCCATGTTCTGTGACTGTATTACATTGGCTGAGTTTCCATGTTCTGTGACTGTATTACATTGGCTGTGTTTCCATGTTCTGTGACTTTATTACATTGGCTGAGTTTCCAAGATCTGTAACTGTATTACATTGGCTGAGTTTCCATGTTCTGTGACTGTATTACATTGGCTGAGTTTCCATGTTCTGTGACTGTACTACATTGGCTGAGATTCCATGTTCTGTGACTGTATTACATTGGCTGAGTTTCCATGTTCTGTGACTTTATTACATTGGCAGACTTTCCATGTTCTGTGACTGTATTACATTGGCTGAGTTTCCATGTTCTGTGACTGTATTACATTGGCTGTGTTTCCATGTTCTGTGACTTTATTACATTGGTTGAGTTTCCATGTTCTGTGACTGTATTACAGGGGCTGAGTTTCCATGTTCTGTGACTGTATTACATCGGTTGAGTTAACATGTTCTGTGACTGTATTACATTGGCTGATTTTCCTCTGTTCTGTGACTGTATTACATTGGCTGAGTTTCCTCTGTTCTGTGACTGTATTACATTGGCTGAGTTTCCATGTTCTGTGACTGTATTACTTTGACTGAGTTTCCTCTGTTCTGTGACTGTATTACATTGGCTGAGTTTCCTCTATTCGGTGACTGTATTACATTGGCTGATTTTCCTCTGTTCTGTGACTGTATTACATTGGCTGAGTTTCCATGTTCTGTGACTGTATTACACTGGCTGAGTCTCCATGTTCTGTGACTGTATTACATTGGCTGAGTTTCCATGTTCTGTGACTGTATTACATTGGCTGAGTTTCCATATTCTGTGACTGTATTACATTGGTTGATTTTCCATGTTCTGTGACTGTATTACATTGGCTAAGTCTCCATGTTCTGTGACTGTATTACATTGGCTGAGTTTCCATGTTCTGTGACTGTATTACATTGGCTGAGTTTCCTTGTTCTGTGACTGTATTACATTGGTTGAGTTTCCATATTCTGTGACTGTATTACATTGGCTGAGTCTCCATGTTCTGTGACAATTACATTGGCTGAGTTTCCATGTTCTGTGACTGTATTACATTGGCTGAGTTTCCATATTCTGTGACTTTCTTACATTGGTTGAATTTCGAAGTTCTGTGACTGTATTACATTGGCTGAGTCTCCATTTTCTGTGACTGTATTACATTGGCTGAGTTTCCATATTCTGTGACTGTATTACATTGGCTGAGTTTCCTCTGTTCTGTGACTTTATTACATTGGTTGAGTTTCCATGTTCTGTGACTGTATTACATTGGCTGAGTCTCCATTTTCTGTGACTGTATTACATTGGCTGAGTTTCCATGTTCTGTGACTGTATTACTTTGGCTGATTTTCCATGTTCTGTGACTGTATTACATTGGCTGATTTTCCATGTTCTGTGACTGTATTACATTGGCTGTGTTTCCATGTTCTGTGACTTTATTACATTGGCTGAGTTTCCATGTTCTGTGACTGTATTACAGGGGCTGAGTTTCCATGTTCTGTGACTGTATTACATTGGCTGAGTTTCCTCTGTTCTGTGACTGTCTTACATTGGCTGTGTTTCCTCTATTCTGTGACTGTATTACATTGGCTGAGTTTCCTCTGTTCTGTGACTGTATTACATTGGCTGAGTTTCCATGTTCTGTGACTGTATTACATTGGCTGAGTCTCCATGTTCTGTGACTGTATTACATTGGCTGAGTCTCCATGTTCTGTGACTGTATTACATTGGCTGAGTTTCCTCTGTTCTGTGACTGTATGACATTGGTTTAGTTTCCATGTTCTGTGACTGTATTACATTGGTTGAGTCTCCAAGTTCTGTGACTGTATTACATTGGCTGAGTTTCCATGTTCTGTGACTGTATTACATTGGCTGAGTTTCCATGTTCTGTGACTTTATTATATTGGCTGAGCTTCCATGTTCTGTGACTTTATTACATTGGCTGATTTTCCATGTTCTGTGACTGTATTACATTGGTTGAGTTTCCATGTTCTATGACTGTATTACATTGGCTGAGTTTCCATGTTCTGTGACTGTATTACATTGGCGGAGTTTCCATGTTCTGTGACTTTATTATATTGGCTGAGCTTCCATGTTCTGTGACTTTATTACATTGGCTGATTTTCCATGTTCTGTAACTGTATTACATTGGCAGAGTTTCCCTGTTCTGTGACTTTATTACATTGGCTGAGTTTCCATGTTCTTTGACTTTATTACATTGGCCGAGTTTTGTTCTGTGACTGTATTACATTGGCTGATTTTCCTCTGTTCTGTGACTGTATTACATTGGCTGAGTTTCCATGTTCTGTGACTGTATTACATTGGCTGAGTCTCCATGTTCTGTGACTGTATTACATTGGCTGAGTTTCCATGTTCTGTGACTGTATTACATTGGCTGAGTTTCCATATTCTGTGACTGTATTACATTGGTTGATTTTCCATGTTCTGTGACTGTATTACATTGGCTAAGTCTCCATGTTCTGTGACTGTATTACATTGGCTGAGTTTCCATGTTCTGTGACTGTATTACATTGGCTGAGTTTCCTTGTTCTGTGACTGTATTACATTGGTTGAGTTTCCATATTCTGTGACTGTATTACATTGGCTGAGTCTCCATGTTCTGTGACTATTACATTGGCTGAGTTTCCATGTTCTGTGACTGTATTACATTGGCTGAGTTTCCATATTCTGTGACTTTCTTACATTGGTTGAATTTCGATGTTCTGTGACTGTATTACATTGGCTGAGTCTCCATTTTCTGTGACTTTATTACATTGGCTGAGTTTCCATGTTCTGTGACTGTATTACATTGGCTGAGTTTCCTTGTTCTGTGACTGTATTACATTGGCTGAATTTCCATGTTCTGTGACTGTATTACATTGGCTAAGTTTCCATGTTCTGTGACTGTATTACATGGGCTGAGTTTCCTTGTTCTGTGACTGTATTACATTGGCTGAGTTTCCATGTTCTGTGACTGTATTACATTGGCTGAGTTTCCTCTGTTCTGTGACTGTATTACATTGGCTGATTTTCCATGTTCTGTGACTGTATTACATTGGCTGTGTTTCCATGTTCTGTGACTTTATTACATTGGCTGAGTTTCCATGTTCTGTGACTGTATTACAGGAGCTGAGTTTCCATGTTCTGTGACTGTATTACATTGGCTGAGTTTCCATGTTCTGTGACTGTATTACATTGGCTGTGTTTCCATGTTCTGTGACTTTATTACATTGGCTGAGTTTCCAAGATCTGTAACTGTATTACATTGGCTGAGTTTCCATGTTCTGTGACTGTATTACATTGGCTGAGTTTCCATGTTCTGTGACTGTACTACATTGGCTGAGATTCCATGTTCTGTGACTGTATTACATTGGCTGAGTTTCCATGTTCTGTGACTTTATTACATTGGCAGACTTTCCATGTTCTGTGACTGTATTACATTGGCTGAGTTTCCATGTTCTGTGACTGTATTACATTGGCTGTGTTTCCATGTTCTGTGACTTTATTACATTGGTTGAGTTTCCATGTTCTGTGACTGTATTACAGGGGCTGAGTTTCCATGTTCTGTGACTGTATTACATCGGTTGAGTTAACATGTTCTGTGACTGTATTACATTGGCTGATTTTCCTCTGTTCTGTGACTGTATTACATTGGCTGAGTTTCCTCTTGTCTGTGACTGTATTACATTGGCTGAGTTTCCATGTTCTGTGACTGTATTACATTGGCTGAGTTTCCTCTATTCTGTGTCTGTATTACATTGGCTGAGTTTCCTCTGTTCTGTGACTGTATTACATTGGCTGAGTTTCCATGTTCTGTGACTGTATTACTTTGGCTGAGTTTCCTCTGTTCTGTGACTGTATTACATTGGCTGAGTTTCCTCTATTCGGTGACTGTATTACATTGGCTGATTTTCCTCTGTTCTGTGACTGTATTACATTGGCTGAGTTTCCATGTTCTGTGACTGTATTACACTGGCTGAGTCTCCATGTTCTGTGACTGTATTACATTGGCTGAGTTTCCATGTTCTGTGACTGTATTACATTGGCTGAGTTTCCATGTTCTGTGACTGTATTACATTGGTTGATTTTCCTTGTTCTGTGACTGTATTACATTGGCTAAGTCTCCATGTTCTGTGACTGTATTACATTGGCTGAGTTTCCATGTTCTGTGACTTTATTACATTGGTTGATTTTCCATGTTCTGTGACTGTATTACATTGGTTGAGTTTCCATGTTCTATGACTGTATTACATTGGCTGAGTTTCCATGTTCTGTGACTGTATTACATTGGCGGAGTTTCCATGTTCTGTGACTTTATTATATTGGCTGAGCTTCCATGTTCTGTGACTTTATTACATTGGCTGATTTTCCATGTTCTGTAACTGTATTACATTGGCAGAGTTTCCCTGTTCTGTGACTTTATTACATTGGCTGAGTTTCCATGTTCTTTGACTTTATTACATTGGCCGAGTTTTGTTCTGTGACTGTATTACATTGGCTGATTTTCCTCTGTTCTGTGACTGTATTACATTGGCTGAGTTTCCATGTTCTGTGACTGTATTACATTGGCTGAGTCTCCATGTTCTGTGACTGTATTACATTGGCTGAGTTTCCATGTTCTGTGACTGTATTACATTGGCTAAGTTTCCATATTCTGTGACTGTATTACATTGTTTGATTTTCCATGTTCTATGACTGTATTACATTGCCCTAAGTCTCCATGTTCTGTGACTGTATTACATTGGCTGAGTTTCCATGTTCTGTGACTGTATTACATTGGCTGAGTTTCCTTGTTCTGTGACTGTATTACATTGGTTGAGTTTCCATATTCTGTGACTGTATTACATTGGCTGAGTCTCCATGTTCTGTGACTATTACATTGGCTGAGTTTCCAAGTTCTGTGACTGTATTACATTGGTTGAGTCTCCAAGTTCTGTGACTGTATTACATTGGCTGAGTTTCCATGTTCTGTGACTGTATTACATTGGCTGAGTTTCCATGTTCTGTGACTTTATTACATTGGCTGATTTTCCATGTTCTGTGACTGTATTACATTGGTTGAGTTTCCATGTTCTATGACTGTATTACATTGGCTGAGTTTCCATGTTCTGTGACTGTATTACATTGGCGGAGTTTCCATGTTCTGTGACTTTATTATATTGGCTGAGCTTCCATGTTCTGTGACTTTATTACATTGGCTGATTTTCCATGTTCTGTAACTGTATTACATTGGCAGAGTTTCCCTGTTCTGTGACTTTATTACATTGGCTGAGTTTCCATGTTCTTTGACTTTATTACATTGGCCGAGTTTTGTTCTGTGACTTTATTACATTGGCTGATTTTCCTCTGTTCTGTGACTGTATTACATTGGCTGAGTTTCCATGTTCTGTGACTGTATTACATTGGCTGAGTCTCCATGTTCTGTGACTGTATTACATTGGCTGAGTTTCCATGTTCTGTGACTGTATTACATTGGCTGAGTTTCCATATTCTGTGACTGTATTACATTGGTTGATTTTCCATGTTCTGTGACTGTATTACATTGGCTAAGTCTCCATGTTCTGTGACTGTATTACATTGGCTGAGTTTCCATGTTCTGTGACTGTATTACATTGGCTGAGTTTCCTTGTTCTGTGACTGTATTACATTGGTTGAGTTTCCATATTCTGTGACTGTATTACATTGGCTGAGTCTCCATGTTCTGTGACTATTACATTGGCTGAGTTTCCATGTTCTGTGACTGTATTACATTGGCTGAGTTTCCATATTCTGTGACTTTCTTACATTGGTTGAATTTCGATGTTCTGTGACTGTATTACATTGGCTGAGTCTCCATTTTCTGTGACTTTATTACATTGGCTGAGTTTCCATGTTCTGTGACTGTATTACATTGGCTGAGTTTCCTTGTTCTGTGACTGTATTACATTGGCTGAATTTCCATGTTCTGTGACTGTATTACATTGGCTAAGTTTCCATGTTCTGTGACTGTATTACATGGGCTGAGTTTCCTTGTTCTGTGACTGTATTACATTGGCTGAGTTTCCATGTTCTGTGACTGTATTACATTGGCTGAGTTTCCTCTGTTCTGTGACTGTATTACATTGGCTGAGTTTCCATGTTCTGTGACTGTATTACATTGGCTGAGTTTCCTCTGTTCTGTGACTGTATTACATTGGCTGAGTTTCCATGTTCTGTGACTGTATTACATTGGCTGTGTTTCCATGTTCTGTGACTTTATTACATTGGCTGAGTTTCCATGTTCTGTGACTGTATTACAGGAGCTGAGTTTCCATGTTCTGTGACTGTATTACATTGGCTGAGTTTCCATGTTCTGTGACTGTATTACATTGGCTGTGTTTCCATGTTCTGTGACTTTATTACATTGGCTGAGTTTCCAAGATCTGTAACTGTATTACATTGGCTGAGTTTCCATGTTCTGTGACTGTATTACATTGGCTGAGTTTCCATGTTCTGTGACTGTACTACATTGGCTGAGATTCCATGTTCTGTGACTGTATTACATTGGCTGAGTTTCCATGTTCTGTGACTTTATTACATTGGCAGACTTTCCATGTTCTGTGACTGTATTACATTGGCTGAGTTTCCATGTTCTGTGACTGTATTACATTGGCTGTGTTTCCATGTTCTGTGACTTTATTACATTGGTTGAGTTTCCATGTTCTGTGACTGTATTACAGGGGCTGAGTTTCCATGTTCTGTGACTGTATTACATCGGTTGAGTTAACATGTTCTGTGACTGTATTACATTGGCTGATTTTCCTCTGTTCTGTGACTGTATTACATTGGCTGAGTTTCCTCTTGTCTGTGACTGTATTACATTGGCTGAGTTTCCATGTTCTGTGACTGTATTACATTGGCTGAGTTTCCTCTATTCTGTGTCTGTATTACATTGGCTGAGTTTCCTCTGTTCTGTGACTGTATTACATTGGCTGAGTTTCCATGTTCTGTGACTGTATTACTTTGGCTGAGTTTCCTCTGTTCTGTGACTGTATTACATTGGCTGAGTTTCCTCTATTCGGTGACTGTATTACATTGGCTGATTTTCCTCTGTTCTGTGACTGTATTACATTGGCTGAGTTTCCATGTTCTGTGACTGTATTACACTGGCTGAGTCTCCATGTTCTGTGACTGTATTACATTGGCTGAGTTTCCATGTTCTGTGACTGTATTACATTGGCTGAGTTTCCATGTTCTGTGACTGTATTACATTGGTTGATTTTCCTTGTTCTGTGACTGTATTACATTGGCTAAGTCTCCATGTTCTGTGACTGTATTACATTGGCTGAGTTTCCATGTTCTGTGACTGTATTACATTGGCTGAGTTTCCTTGTTCTGTGACTGTATTACATTGGTTGAGTTTCCATATTCTGTGACTGTATTACATTGGCTGAGTCTCCATGTTCTGTGACAATTACATTGGCTGAGTTTCCATGTTCTGTGACTGTATTACATTGGCTGAGTTTCCATATTCTGTGACTTTCTTACATTGGTTGAATTTCGATGTTCTGTGACTGTATTACATTGGCTGAGTGTCCATTTTCTGTGACTTTATTACATTGGCTGAGTTTCCATATTCTGTGACTGTATTACATTGGCTGAGTTTCCTCTGTTCTGTGACTTTATTACATTGGTTGAGTTTCCATGTTCTGTGACTGTATTACATTGGCTGAGTCTCCATTTTCTGTGACTGTATTACATTGGCTGAGTTTCCATGTTCTGTGACTGTATTACATTGGCTGATTTTCCATGTTCTGTGACTGTATTACATTGGCGGAGTTTCCATGTTCTGTGACTGTATTACATTGGCTGAGTTTCCTTGTTCTGTGACTGTATTACATTGGTTGAGTTTCCATATTCTGTGACTGTATTACATTGGCTGAGTCTCCATGTTCTGTGACAATTAAATTGGCTGAGTTTCCATGTTCTGTGACTGTATTACATTGGCTGAGTTTCCATATTCTGTGACTTTCTTACATTGGTTGAATTTCGATGTTCTGTGACTGTATTACATTGGCTGAGTCTCCATTTTCTGTGACTGTATTACATTGGCTGAGTTTCCATATTCTGTGACTGTATTACATTGGCTGAGTTTCCTCTGTTCTGTGACTTTATTACATTGGTTGAGTTTCCATGTTCTGTGACTGTATTACATTGGCTGAGTCTCCATTTTCTGTGACTGTATTACATTGGCTGAGATTCCATGTTCTGTGACTGTATTACATTGGCTGATTTTCCATGTTCTGTGACTGTATTACATTGGCTGAGTTTCCATGTTCTGTGACTGTATTACATTGGCTGTGTTTCCATGTTCTGTGACTTTATTACATTGGCTGAGTTTCCATGTTCTGTGACTGTATTACAGGGGCTGAGTTAACATGTTCTGTGACTGTATTACATTGGCTGAGTTTCCATGTTCTGTGACTGTATTACATTGGCTGATTTTCCATGTTCTGTGACTGTATTACATTGGCTGAGTTTCCATGTTCTGTGACTGTATTACATTGGCTGTGTTTCCATGTTCTGTGACTTTAATACATTGGCTGAGTTTCCATGTTCTGTGACTGTATTACATTGGCTGAGTTTCCATGTTCTGTGACTGTATTACATTGGCTGATTTTCCTCTGTTCTGTGACTGTATTACATTGGCTGAGTTTCCTCTGGTCTGTGACTGTATTACATTGGCTGAGTTTCCATGTTCTGTGACTGTATTACATTGGCTGAGTTTCCTCTATTCTGTGTCTGTATTACATTGGCTGAGTTTCCTCTGTTCTGTGACTGTATTACATTGGCTGAGTTTCCATGTTCTGTGACTGTATTACTTTGACTGAGTTTCCTCTGTTCTGTGACTGTATTACATTGGCTGAGTTTCCTCTATTCGGTGACTGTATTACATTGGCTGATTTTCCTCTGTTCTGTGACTGTATTACATTGGCTGAGTTTCCATGTTCTGTGACTGTATTACACTGGCTGAGTCTCCATGTTCTGTGACTGTATTACATTGGCTGAGTTTCCATGTTCTGTGACTGTATTACATTGGCTGAGTTTCCATATTCTGTGACTGTATTACATTGGTTGATTTTCCATGTTCTGTGACTGTATTACATTGGCTAAGTCTCCATGTTCTGTGACTGTATTACATTGGCTGAGTTTCCATGTTCTGTGACTGTATTACATTGGCTGAGTTTCCTTGTTCTGTGACTGTATTACATTGGTTGAGTTTCCATATTCTGTGACTGTATTACATTGGCTGAGTCTCCATGTTCTGTGACAATTACATTGGCTGAGTTTCCATGTTCTGTGACTGTATTACATTGGCTGAGTTTCCATATTCTGTGACTTTCTTACATTGGTTGAATTTCGATGTTCTGTGACTGTATTACATTGGCTGAGTCTCCATTTTCTGTGACTGTATTACATTGGCTGAGTTTCCATATTCTGTGACTGTATTACATTGGCTGAGTTTCCTCTGTTCTGTGACTTTATTACATTGGTTGAGTTTCCATGTTCTGTGACTGTATTACATTGGCTGAGTCTCCATTTTCTGTGACTGTATTACATTGGCTGAGTTTCCATGTTCTGTGACTGTATTACATTGGCTGATTTTCCATGTTCTGTGACTGTATTACATTGGCTGAGTTTCCATGTTCTGTGACTGTATTACATTGGCTGTGTTTCCATGTTCTGTGACTTTATTACATTGGCTGAGTTTCCATGTTCTGTGACTGTATTACAGGGGCTGAGTTTCCATGTTCTGTGACTGTATTACATTGGCTGAGTTTCCTCTGTTCTGTGACTGTCTTACATTGGCTGTGTTTCCTCTATTCTGTGACTGTATTACATTGGCTGAGTTTCCTCTGTTCTGTGACTGTATTACATTGGCTGAGTTTCCATGTTCTGTGACTGTATTACATTGGCTGAGTCTCCATGTTCTGTGACTGTATTACATTGGCTGAGTCTCCATGTTCTGTGACTGTATTACATTGGCTGAGTTTCCTCTGTTCTGTGACTGTATGACATTGGTTTAGTTTCCATGTTCTGTGACTGTATTACATTGGTTGAGTCTCCAAGTTCTGTGACTGTATTACATTGGCTGAGTTTCCATGTTCTGTGACTGTATTACATTGGCTGAGTTTCCATGTTCTGTGACTTTATTATATTGGCTGAGCTTCCATGTTCTGTGACTTTATTACATTGGCTGATTTTCCATGTTCTGTGACTGTATTACATTGGTTGAGTTTCCATGTTCTATGACTGTATTACATTGGCTGAGTTTCCATGTTCTGTGACTGTATTACATTGGCGGAGTTTCCATGTTCTGTGACTTTATTATATTGGCTGAGCTTCCATGTTCTGTGACTTTATTACATTGGCTGATTTTCCATGTTCTGTAACTGTATTACATTGGCAGAGTTTCCCTGTTCTGTGACTTTATTACATTGGCTGAGTTTCCATGTTCTTTGACTTTATTACATTGGCCGAGTTTTGTTCTGTGACTGTATTACATTGGCTGATTTTCCTCTGTTCTGTGACTGTATTACATTGGCTGAGTTTCCATGTTCTGTGACTGTATTACATTGGCTGAGTCTCCATGTTCTGTGACTGTATTACATTGGCTGAGTTTCCATGTTCTGTGACTGTATTACATTGGCTAAGTTTCCATATTCTGTGACTGTATTACATTGTTTGATTTTCCATGTTCTGTGACTGTATTACATTGCCCTAAGTCTCCATGTTCTGTGACTGTATTACATTGGCTGAGTTTCCATGTTCTGTGACTGTATTACATTGGCTGAGTTTCCTTGTTCTGTGACTGTATTACATTGGTTGAGTTTCCATATTCTGTGACTGTATTACATTGGCTGAGTCTCCATGTTCTGTGACTATTACATTGGCTGAGTTTCCAAGTTCTGTGACTGTATTACATTGGTTGAGTCTCCAAGTTCTGTGACTGTATTACATTGGCTGAGTTTCCATGTTCTGTGACTGTATTACATTGGCTGAGTTTCCATGTTCTGTGACTTTATTACATTGGCTGATTTTCCATGTTCTGTGACTGTATTACATTGGTTGAGTTTCCATGTTCTATGACTGTATTACATTGGCTGAGTTTCCATGTTCTGTGACTGTATTAAATTGGCGGAGTTTCCATGTTCTGTGACTTTATTATATTGGCTGAGCTTCCATGTTCTGTGACTTTATTACATTGGCTGATTTTCCATGTTCTGTAACTGTATTACATTGGCAGAGTTTCCCTGTTCTGTGACTTTATTACATTGGCTGAGTTTCCATGTTCTTTGACTTTATTACATTGGCCGAGTTTTGTTCTGTGACTGTATTACATTGGCTGATTTTCCTCTGTTCTGTGACTGTATTACATTGGCTGAGTTTCCATGTTCTGTGACTGTATTACATTGGCTGAGTCTCCATGTTCTGTGACTGTATTACATTGGCTGAGTTTCCATGTTCTGTGACTGTATTACATTGGCTGAGTTTCCATATTCTGTGACTGTATTACATTGGTTGATTTTCCATGTTCTGTGACTGTATTACATTGGCTAAGTCTCCATGTTCTGTGACTGTATTACATTGGCTGAGTTTCCATGTTCTGTGACTGTATTACATTGGCTGAGTTTCCTTGTTCTGTGACTGTATTACATTGGTTGAGTTTCCATATTCTGTGACTGTATTACATTGGCTGAGTCTCCATGTTCTGTGACTATTACATTGGCTGAGTTTCCATGTTCTGTGACTGTATTACATTGGCTGAGTTTCCATATTCTGTGACTTTCTTACATTGGTTGAATTTCGATGTTCTGTGACTGTATTACATTGGCTGAGTCTCCATTTTCTGTGACTTTATTACATTGGCTGAGTTTCCATGTTCTGTGACTGTATTACATTGGCTGAGTTTCCTTGTTCTGTGACTGTATTACATTGGCTGAATTTCCATGTTCTGTGACTGTATTACATTGGCTAAGTTTCCATGTTCTGTGACTGTATTACATGGGCTGAGTTTCCTTGTTCTGTGACTGTATTACATTGGCTGAGTTTCCATGTTCTGTGACTGTATTACATTGGCTGAGTTTCCTCTGTTCTGTGACTGTATTACATTGGCTGAGTTTCCATGTTCTGTGACTGTATTACATTGGCTGTGTTTCCATGTTCTGTGACTTTATTACATTGGCTGAGTTTCCATGTTCTGTGACTGTATTACAGGAGCTGAGTTTCCATGTTCTGTGACTGTATTACATTGGCTGAGTTTCCATGTTCTGTGACTGTATTACATTGGCTGTGTTTCCATGTTCTGTGACTTTATTACATTGGCTGAGTTTCCAAGATCTGTAACTGTATTACATTGGCTGAGTTTCCATGTTCTGTGACTGTATTACATTGGCTGAGTTTCCATGTTCTGTGACTGTACTACATTGGCTGAGATTCCATGTTCTGTGACTGTATTACATTGGCTGAGTTTCCATGTTCTGTGACTTTATTACATTGGCAGACTTTCCATGTTCTGTGACTGTATTACATTGGCTGAGTTTCCATGTTCTGTGACTGTATTACATTGGCTGTGTTTCCATGTTCTGTGACTTTATTACATTGGTTGAGTTTCCATGTTCTGTGACTGTATTACAGGGGCTGAGTTTCCATGTTCTGTGACTGTATTACATCGGTTGAGTTAACATGTTCTGTGACTGTATTACATTGGCTGATTTTCCTCTGTTCTGTGACTGTATTACATTGGCTGAGTTTCCTCTTGTCTGTGACTGTATTACATTGGCTGAGTTTCCATGTTCTGTGACTGTATTACATTGGCTGAGTTTCCTCTATTCTGTGTCTGTATTACATTGGCTGAGTTTCCTCTGTTCTGTGACTGTATTACATTGGCTGAGTTTCCATGTTCTGTGACTGTATTACTTTGGCTGAGTTTTCCTCTGTTCTGTGACTGTATTACATTGGCTGAGTTTCCTCTATTCGGTGACTGTATTACATTGGCTGATTTTCCTCTGTTCTGTGACTGTATTACATTGGCTGAGTTTCCATGTTCTGTGACTGTATTACACTGGCTGAGTCTCCATGTTCTGTGACTGTATTACATTGGCTGAGTTTCCATGTTCTGTGACTGTATTACATTGGCTGAGTTTCCATGTTCTGTGCCTGTATTACATTGGTTGATTTTCCATGTTCTGTGACTGTATTACATTGGCTAAGTCTCCATGTTCTGTGACTGTATTACATTGGCTGAGTTTCCATGTTCTGTGACTGTATTACATTGGCTGAGTTTCCTTGTTCTGTGACTGTATTACATTGGTTGAGTTTCCATATTCTGTGACTGTATTACATTGGCTGAGTCTCCATGTTCTGTGACAATTACATTGGCTGAGTTTCCATGTTCTGTGACTGTATTACATTGGCTGAGTTTCCATATTCTGTGACTTTCTTACATTGGTTGAATTTCGATGTTCTGTGACTGTATTACATTGGCTGAGTCTCCATTTTCTGTGACTTTATTACATTGGCTGAGTTTCCATATTCTGTGACTGTATTACATTGGCTGAGTTTCCTCTGTTCTGTGACTTTATTACATTGGTTGAGTTTCCATGTTCTGTGACTGTATTACATTGGCTGAGTCTCCATTTTCTGTGACTGTATTACATTGGCTGAGTTTCCATGTTCTGTGACTGTATTACATTGGCTGATTTTCCATGTTCTGTGACTGTATTACATTGGCTGAGTTTCCATGTTCTGTGACTGTATTACATTGGCTGTGTTTCCATGTTCTGTGACTTTATTACATTGGCTGAGTTTCCATGTTCTGTGACTGTATTACAGGGGCTGAGTTAACATGTTCTGTGACTGTATTACATTGGCTGAGTTTCCTCTATTCTGTGACTGTATTACATTGGCTGATTTTCCTCTGTTCTGTGACTGTATTACATTGGCTGAGTTTCCATGTCTGTGACTGTATTACATTGGCTGAGTTTCCATGTTCTGTGACTGTATTACATTGGCTGAGTTTCCATATTCTGTGACTGTATTACATTGGTTGAGTTTCCATGTTCTGTGACTGTATTACATTGGCTGAGTCTCCATGTTCTGTGACTGTATTACATTGGCTGAGTTTCCATGTTCTGTGACTGTATTACATTGGCTGTGTTTCCATGTTCTGTGACTTTATTACATTGGCTGAGTTTCCAAGTTCTGTAACTGTATTACATTGGCTGAGTTTCCATGTTCTGTGACTGTATTACATTGGCTGAGTTTCCATGTTCTGTGACTGTACTACATTGGCTGAGATTCAATGTTCTGTGACTGTATTACATTGGCTGAGTTTCCATGTTCTGTGACTTTATTACATTGGCAGACTTTCCATGTTCTGTGACTGTATTACATTGGCTGAGTTTCCATGTTCTGTGACTGTATTACATTGGCTGTGTTTCCATGTTCTGTGACTTTATTACATTGGTTGAGTTTCCATGTTCTGTGACTGTATTACAGGGGCTGAGTTTCCATGTTCTGTGACTGTATTACATCGGTTGAGTTAACATGTTCTGTGACTGTATTACATTGGCTGATTTTCCTCTGTTCTGTGACTGTATTACAATGGCTGAGTTTCCTCTGGTCTGTGACTGTATTACATTGGCTGAGTTTCCATGTTCTGTGACTGTATTACATTGGCTGAGTTTCCTCTATTCTGTGTCTGTATTACATTGGCTGAGTTTCCTCTGTTCTGTGACTGTATTACATTGGCTGAGTTTCCATGTTCTGTGACTGTATTACTTTGGCTGAGTTTCCTCTGTTCTGTGACTGTATTACATTGGCTGAGTTTCCTCTATTCGGTGACTGTATTACATTGGCTGATTTTCCTCTGTTCTGTGACTGTATTACATTGGCTGAGTTTCCATGTTCTGTGACTGTATTACACTGGCTGAGTCTCCATGTTCTGTGACTGTATTACATTGGCTGAGTTTCCATGTTCTGTGACTGTATTACATTGGCTGAGTTTCCATATTCTGTGACTGTATTACATTGGTTGATTTTCCATGTTCTGTGACTGTATTACATTGGCTAAGTCTCCATGTTCTGTGACTGTATTACATTGGCAGAGTTTCCATGTTCTGTGACTGTATTACATTGGCTGAGTTTCCTTGTTCTGTGACTGTATTACATTGGTTGAGTTTCCATATTCTGTGACTGTATTACATTGGCTGAGTCTCCATGTTCTGTGACAATTACATTGGCTGAGTTTCCATGTTCTGTGACTGTATTACATTGGCTGAGTTTCCATATTCTGTGACTTTCTTACATTGGTTGAATTTCGATGTTCTGTGACTGTATTACATTGGCTGAGTCTCCATTTTCTGTGACTTTATTACATTGGCTGAGTTTCCATATTCTGTGACTGTATTACATTGGCTGAGTTTCCTCTGTTCTGTGACTTTATTACATTGGTTGAGTTTCCATGTTCTGTGACTGTATTACATTGGCTGAGTCTCCATTTTCTGTGACTGTATTACATTGGCTGAGTTTCCATGTTCTGTGACTGTATTACATTGGCTGATTTTCCATGTTCTGTGACTGTATTACATTGGCTGAGTTTCCATGTTCTGTGACTGTATTACATTGGCTGTGTTTCCATGTTCTGTGACTTTATTACATTGGCTGAGTTTCCATGTTCTGTGACTGTATTACAGGGGCTGAGTTTCCATGTTCTGTGACTGTATTACATTGGTTGAGTTAACATGTTCTGTGACTGTATTACATTGGCTGAGTTTCCTCTATTCTGTGACTGTATTACATTGGCTGATTTTCCTCTGTTCTGTGACTGTATTACATTGGCTGAGTTTCCATGTCTGTGACTGTATTACATTGGCTGAGTCTCCATGTTCTGTGACTGTATTACATTGGCTGAGTTTCCATGTTCTGTGACTTTATTAAATTGGCTGAGTTTCCATATTCTGTGACTGTATTACATTGGTTGAGTTTCCATGTTCTGTGACTGTATTACATTGGCTGAGTCTCCATGTTCTGTGACTGTATTACATTGGCTGAGTTTCCATGTTCTGTGACTGTATTACATTGGCTGAGTTTCCTTGTTCTGTGACTGTATTACATTGGTTGAGTTTCCATATTCTGTGACTGTATTGCATTGGCTGAGTCTCCATGTTCTGTGACTATTACATTGGCTGAGTTTCCATGTTCTGTGACTGTATTACATTGGCTGAGTTTCCATATTCTGTGACTTTCTTACATTGGTTGAATTTCGATGTTCTGTGACTGTATTGCATTGGCTGAGTCTCCATTTTCTGTGACTGTATTACATTGGCTGAGTTTCCATGTTCTGTGACTGTATTACATTGGCTGATTTTCCATGTTCTGTGACTGTATTACATTGGCTGAGTTTCCATGTTCTGTAACTGTATTACATTGGCTGTGTTTCCATGTTCTGTGACTTTATTACATTGGCTGAGTTTCCATGTTCTGTGACTGTATTACAGGGGCTGAGTTTCCATGTTCTGTGACTGTATTACATTGGTTGAGTTAACATGGTCTGTGACTGTATTACATTGGCTGAGTTTCCTCTGTTCTGTGACTGTTTTACATTGGCTGAGTTTCCTCTGTTCTGTGACTGTATTACATTGGCTGTGTTTCCTCTATTCTGTGACTGTATTACATTGGCTGAGTTTCCTCTGTTCTGTGACTGTATTACATTGACTGAGTTTCCATGTTCTGTGACTGTATTACATTGGCTGAGTCTCCATGTTCTGTGACTGTATTACATTGGCTGAGTCTCCATGTTCTGTGACTGTATTACATTGGCTGAGTTTCCTCTGTTCTGTGACTGTATGACATTGGTTGAGTTTCCATGTTCTGTGACTGTATTACATTGGCTGAGTCTCCATGTTCTGTGACTGTATTACATTGGCTGAGTTTCCATGTTCTGTGACTGTATTACATTGGCTGAGTTTCCATGTTCTGTGACTTTATTACATTGGCTGAGTTTCCATGTTCTGTGACTGTATTACATTGGCTGAGTTTCCATGTTCTGTGACTGTATTACATTTGCTGAGTTTCCTTTATTCTGTGACTGTATTACATTGGCTGATTTTCCTCTGTTCTGTGACTGTATTACATTGGCTGAGTTTCCATGTTCTGTGACTGTATTACATTGGCTGAGTTTCCATGTTCTGTGACTGTATTACATTGGCTGAGTCTCCATGTTCTGTGACTGTATTACATTGGCTGAGTTTCCAAGTTCTGTGACTGTATTACATTGGCTGAGTTTCCATATTCTGTGACTGTATTACATTGGCTGAGTCTCCATGTTCTGTGACTGTATTACATTGGCTGAGTTTCCATGTTCTGTGACTGTATTACATTGGCTGAGTTTCCATGTTCTGTGACTGTATTACATTGGCTGAGTCTCCATGTTCTGTGACTGTATTACATTGGCTGAGTTTCCATGTTCTGTGACTGTATTACATTGGCTGAGTTTCCATATTCTGTGACTTTCTTACATTTGTTGAATTTCGATGTTCTGTGACTGTATTACATTGGCTGAGTCTCCATTTTCTGTGACTGGATTACATTGGCTGAGTTTCCATATTCTGTGACTGTATTACATTGGCTGAGTTTCCTCTGTTCTGTGACTTTATTACATTGGTTGAGTTTCCATGTTCTGTGACTGTATTACATTGGCTGAGTCTCCATTTTCTGTGACTGTATTACATTGGCTGAGTCTCCATGTTCTGTGACTGTATTACATTGGCTGATTTTCCATGTTCTGTGACTGTATTACATTGGCTGAGTTTCCATGTTCTGTGACTGTATTACTTTGGCTGTGTTTCCATGTTCTGTGACTTTATTACATTGCCTGTGTTTCCATGTTCTGTGACTTTATTACATTGGCTGAGTTTCCATGTTCTGTGACTGTATTACAATGGCTGAGTTTCCATGTTCTGTGACTGTACTACATTGGCTGAGATTCCATGTTCTGTGACTGTATTACAGGGGCTGAGTTTCCATGTTCTGTGACTGTATTACATTGGCTGAGTTTCCATGTTCTGTGACTGTATTACATTGGCTGTGTTTCCATGTTCTGTGACTTTATTACATTGGCTGAGTTTCCAGGTTCTGTGACTGTATTACAGGGGCTGAGTTTCCATGTTCTGTGACTGTATTACATTGGCTGAGTTTCCTCTGTTCTGTGACTGTATTACATTGGCTGAGTTTCCTCTGTTCTGTGACTGTATTACATTGGCTGAGTTTCCTCTGTTCTGTGACTGTATTACATTGGTTGAGTTTCCTCTGTTCTGTGACTGTATTACATTGGTTGAGTTTCCATGTTCTGTGACTGTATTACATTGGCTGAGTTTCCTCTGTTCTGTGACTGTATTACATTGGCTGAGTTTCCATGTTCTGTGACTGTATTACATTGGCTAAGTTTCCATGTTCTGTGACTGTATTACATTGGCTGAGTTTCCTTGTTCTGTGACTGTATTACATTGGCTGAGTTTCCATGTTCTGTGACTGTATTACATTGGCTAAGTTTCCATGTTCTGTGACTGTATTACATGGGCTGAGTTTCCTTGTTCTGTGACTGTATTACATTGGCTGAGTTTCCATGTTCTGTGACTGTATTACATTGGCTGAGTTTCCTCTGTTCTGTGACTGTATTACATTGGCTGAGTTTCCATGTTCTGTGACTGTATTACATTGGCTGTGTTTCCATGTTCTGTGACTTTATTACATTGGCTGAGTTTCCATGTTCTGTGACTGTATTACAGGAGCTGAGTTTCCATGTTCTGTGACTGTATTACATTGGCTGAGTTTCCATGTTCTGTGACTGTATTACATTGGCTGTGTTTCCATGTTCTGTGACTTTATTACATTGGCTGAGTTTCCAAGTTCTGTAACTGTATTACATTGGCTGAGTTTCCATGTTCTGTGACTGTATTACATTGGCTGAGTTTCCATGTTCTGTGACTGTACTACATTGGCTGAGATTCCATGTTCTGTGACTTTATTACATTGGTTGAGTTTCCATGTTCTGTGACTGTATTACAGGGGCTGAGTTTCCATGTTCTGTGACTGTATTACATCGGTTGAGTTAACATGTTCTGTGACTGTATTACATTGGCTGATTTTCCTCTGTTCTGTGACTGTATTACATTGGCTGAGTTTCCTCTAGTCTGTGACTGTATTACATTGGCTGAGTTTCCATGTTCTGTGACTGTATTACATTGGCTGAGTTTCCTCTATTCTGTGTCTGTATTACATTGGCTGAGTTTCCTCTGTTCTGTGACTGTATTACATTGGCTGAGTTTCCATGTTCTGTGACTGTATTACTTTGGCTGAGTTTCCTCTGTTCTGTGACTGTATTACATTGGCTGAGTTTCCTCTATTCGGTGACTGTATTACATTGGCTGATTTTCCTCTGTTCTGTGACTGTATTACATTGGCTGAGTTTCCATGTTCTGTGACTGTATTACACTAGCTGAGTCTCCATGTTCTGTGACTGTATTACATTGGCTGAGTTTCCATGTTCTGTGACTGTATTACATTGGCTGAGTTTCCATATTCTGTGACTGTATTACATTGGTTGATTTTCCATGTTCTGTGACTGTATTACATTGGCTAAGTCTCCATGTTCTGTGACTGTATTACATTGGCTGAGTTTCCATGTTCTGTGACTGTATTACATTGGCTGAGTTTCCTTGTTCTGTGACTGTATTACATTGGTTGAGTTTCCATATTCTGTGACTGTATTACATTGGCTGAGTCTCCATGTTCTGTGACAATTACATTGGCTGAGTTTCCATGTTCTGTGACTGTATTACATTGGCTGAGTATCCATATTCTGTGACTTTCTTACATTGGTTGAATTTCGATGTTCTGTGACTGTATTACATTGGCTGAGTCTCCATTTTCTGTGACTGTATTACATTGGCTGAGTTTCCATATTCTGTGACTGTATTACATTGGCTGAGTTTCCTCTGTTCTGTGACTTTATTACATTGGTTGAGTTTCCATGTTCTGTGACTGTATTACATTGGCTGAGTCTCCATTTTCTGTGACTGTATTACATTGGCTGAGTTTCCATGTTCTGTGACTGTATTACATTGGCTGATTTTCCATGTTCTGTGACTGTATTACATTGGCTGAGTTTCCATGTTCTGTGACTGTATTACATTGGCTGTGTTTCCATGTTCTGTGACTTTATTACATTGGCTGAGTTTCCATGTTCTGTGACTGTATTACAGGGGCTGAGTTTCCATGTTCTGTGACTGTATTACATTGGTTGAGTTAACATGTTCTGTGACTGTATTACATTGGCTGAGTTTCCTCTATTCTGTGACTGTATTACATTGGCTGATTTTCCTCTGTTCTGTGACTGTATTACATTGGCTGAGTTTCCATCTCTGTGACTGTATTACATTGGCTGAGTCTCCATGTTCTGTGACTGTATTACATTGGCTGAGTTTCCATGTTCTGTGACTGTATTACATTGGCTGAGTTTCCATATTCTGTGACTGTATTACATTGGTTGAGTTTCCATGTTCTGTGACTGTATTACATTGGCTGAGTCTCCATGTTCTGTGACTGTATTACATTGGCTGAGTTTCCATGTTCTGTGACTGTATTACATTGGCTGAGTTTCCTTGTTCTGTGACTGTATTACATTGGTTGAGTTTCCATATTCTGTGACTGTATTACATTGGCTGAGTCTCCATGTTCTGTGACTATTACATTGGCTGAGTTTCCATGTTCTGTGACTGTATTACATTGGCTGAGTTTCCTCTGTTCTGTGACTTTATTACATTGGTTGAGTTTCCATGTTCTGTGACTGTATTACATTGGCTGAGTCTCCATTTTCTGTGACTGTATTACATTGGCTGAGTTTCCATGTTCTGTGACTGTATTACATTGGCTGATTTTCCATGTTCTGTGACTGTATTACATTGGCTGAGTTTCCATGTTCTGTGACTGTATTACATTGGCTGTGTTTCCATGTTCTGTGACTTTATTACATTGGCTGAGTTTCCATGTTCTGTGACTGTATTACAGGGGCTGAGTTTCCATGTTCTGTGACTGTATTACATTGGTTGATTTAACATGGTCTGTGACTGTATTACATTGGCTGAGTTTCCTCTGTTCTGTGACTGTTTTACATTGGCTGAGTTTCCTCTGTTCTGTGACTGTATTACATTGGCTGTGTTTCCTCTATTCTGTGACTGTATTACATTGGCTGAGTTTCCTCTGTTCTGTGACTGTATTACATTGGCTGAGTTTCCATGTTCTGTGACTGTATTACATTGGCTGAGTCTCCATGTTCTGTGACTGTATTACATTGGCTGAGTTTCCTCTGTTCTGTGACTGTATGACATTGGTTGAGTTTCCATGTTCTGTGACTGTATTACATTGGTTGAGTCTCCAAGTTCTGTGACTGTATTACATTGGCTGAGTTTCCATGTTCTGTGACTGTATTACATTGGCTGAGTTTCCTCTGTTCTGTGACTGTATGACATTGGTTGAGTTTCCATGTTCTGTGACTGTATTACATTGGTTGAGTCTCCAAGTTCTGTGACTGTATTACATTGGCTGAGTTTCCATGTTCTGTGACTGTATTACATTGGCTGAGTCTCCATGTTCTGTGACTGTATTACATTGGCTGAGTTTCCATGTTCTGTGACTGTATTACATTGGCTGAGTTTCCTTGTTCTGTGACTGTATTACATTGGTTGAGTTTCCATATTCTGTGACTGTATTACATTGGCTGAGTCTCCATGTTCTGTGACTATTACATTGGCTGAGTTTCCATGTTCTGTGACTGTATTACATTGGCTGAGTTTCCATAATCTGTGACTTTCTTACATTGGTTGAATTTCGATGTTCTGTGACTGTATTGCATTGGCTGAGTCTCCATTTTCTGTGACTGTATTACATTGGCTGAGTTTCCATATTCTGTGACTGTATTACATTGGCTGAGTTTCCTCTGTTCTGTGACTTTATTACATTGGTTGAGTTTCCATGTTCTGTGACTGTATTACATTGGCTGAGTCTCCATTTTCTGTGACTGTATTACATTGGCTGAGTTTCCATGTTCTGTGACTGTATTACATTGGCTGATTTTCCATGTTCTGTGACTGTATTACATTGGCTGAGTTTCCATGTTCTGTGACTGTATTACATTGGCTGTGTTTCCATGTTCTGTGACTTTATTACATTGGCTGAGTTTCCATGTTCTGTGACTGTATTACAGGGGCTGAGTTTCCATGTTCTGTGACTGTATTACATTGGTTGAGTTAACATGGTCTGTGACTGTATTACATTGGCTGAGTTTCCTCTGTTCTGTGACTGTTTTACATTGGCTGAGTTTCCTCTGTTCTGTGACTGTATTACATTGGCTGTGTTTCCTCTATTCTGTGACTGTATTACATTGGCTGAGTTTCCTCTGTTCTGTGACTGTATTACATTGGCTGAGTTTCCATGTTCTGTGACTGTATTACATTGGCTGAGTCTCCATGTTCTGTGACTGTATTACATTGGTTGAGTCTCCATGTTCTGTGACTGTATTACATTGGCTGAGTTTCCTCTGTTCTGTGACTGTATGACATTGGTTGAGTTTCCATGTGCTGTGACTGTATTACATTGGTTGAGTCTCCATGTTCAGTGAATGTATTACATTGGCTGAGTTTCCATGTTCTGTGACTGTATTACATTGGCTGAGTTTCCATGTTCTGTGACTTTATTACATTGGCTGAGTTTCCATGTTCTGTGACTGTATTACATTGGCTGAGTTTCCATGTTCTGTGACTGTATTACATTTGCTGAGTTTCCTCTATTCTGTGACTGTATTACATTGGCTGATTTTCCTCTGTTCTGTGACTGTATTACATTGGCTGAGTTTCCATGTTCTGTGACTGTATTACATTGGCTGAGTTTCCATGTTCTGTGACTGTATTACATTGGCTGAGTCTCCATGTTCTGTGACTGTATTACATTGGCTGAGTTTCCAAGTTCTGTGACTGTATTACATTGGCTGAGTTTCCATATTCTGTGACTGTATTACATTGGCTGAGTCTCCATGTTCTGTGACTGTATTACATTGGCTGAGTTTCCATGTTCTGTGACTGTATTACATTGGCTGAGTTTCCATGTTCTGTGACTGTATTACATTGGCTGAGTCTCCATGTTCTGTGACTGTATTACATTGGCTGAGTTTCCATGTTCTGTGACTGTATTACATTTTCTGAGTTTCCATATTCTGTGACTTTCTTACATTTGTTGAATTTCGATGTTCTGTGACTGTATTACATTGGCTGAGTCTCCATTTTCTGTGACTGGATTACATTGGCTGAGTTTCCATATTCTGTGACTGTATTACATTGGCTGAGTTTCCTCTGTTCTGTGACTTTATTACATTGGTTGAGTTTCCATGTTCTGTGACTGTATTACATTGGCTGAGTCTCCATTTTCTGTGACTGTATTACATTGGCTGAGTCTCCATGTTCTGTGACTGTATTACATTGGCTGATTTTCCATGTTCTGTGACTGTATTACATTGGCTGAGTTTCCATGTTCTGTGACTGTATTACTTTGGCTGTGTTTCCATGTTCTGTGACTTTATTACATTGCCTGTGTTTCCATGTTCTGTGACTTTATTACATTGGCTGAGTTTCCATGTTCTGTGACTGTATTACAATGGCTGAGTTTCCATGTTCTGTGACTGTACTACATTGGCTGAGATTCCATGTTCTGTGACTGTATTACAGGGGCTGAGTTTCCATGTTCTGTGACTGTATTACATTGGCTGAGTTTCCATGTTCTGTGACTGTATTACATTGGCTGTGTTTCCATGTTCTGTGACTTTATTACATTGGCTGAGTTTCCAGGTTCTGTGACTGTATTACAGGGGCTGAGTTTCCATGTTCTGTGACTGTATTACATTGGCTGAGTTTCCTCTGTTCTGTGACTGTATTACATTGGCTGAGTTTCCTCTGTTCTGTGACTGTATTACATTGGCTGAGTTTCCTCTGTTCTGTGACTGTATTACATTGGTTGAGTTTCCTCTGTTCTGTGACTGTATTACATTGGTTGAGTTTCCATGTTCTGTGACTGTATTACATTGGCTGAGTTTCCTCTGTTCTGTGACTGTATTACATTGGCTGAGTTTCCATGTTCTGTGACTGTATTACATTGGCTAAGTTTCCATGTTCTGTGACTGTATTACATTGGCTGAGTTTCCTTGTTCTGTGACTGTATTACATTGGCTGAGTTTCCATGTTCTGTGACTGTATTACATTGGCTAAGTTTCCATGTTCTGTGACTGTATTACATGGGCTGAGTTTCCTTGTTCTGTGACTGTATTACATTGGCTGAGTTTCGATGTTCTGTGACTGTATTACATTGGCTGAGTTTCCTCTGTTCTGTGACTGTATTACATTGGCTGAGTTTCCATGTTCTGTGACTGTATTACATTGGCTGTGTTTCCATGTTCTGTGACTTTATTACATTGGCTGAGTTTCCATGTTCTGTGACTGTATTACAGGAGCTGAGTTTCCATGTTCTGTGACTGTATTACATTGGCTGAGTTTCCATGTTCTGTGACTGTATTACATTGGCTGTGTTTCCATGTTCTGTGACTTTATTACATTGGCTGAGTTTCCATGTTCTGTGACTGTACTACATTGGCTGAGATTCCATGTTCTGTGACTGTATTACATTGGCTGAGTTTCCATGTTCTGTGACTTTATTACATTGGCAGACTTTCCATGTTCTGTGACTGTTTTACATTGGCTGAGTTTCCATGTTCTGTGACTGTATTACATTGGCTGTGTTTCCATGTTCTGTGACTTTATTACATTGGTTGAGTTTCCATGTTCTGTGACTGTATTACAGGGGCTGAGTTTCCATGTTCTGTGACTGTATTACATCGGTTGAGTTAACATGTTCTGTGACTGTATTACATTGGCTGATTTTCCTCTGTTCTGTGACTGTATTACATTGGCTGAGTTTCCTCTGGTCTGTGACTGTATTACATTGGCTGAGTTTCCATGTTCTGTGACTGTATTACATTGGCTGAGTTTCCTCTATTCTGTGTCTGTATTACATTGGCTGAGTTTCCTCTGTTCTGTGACTGTATTACATTGGCTGAGTTTCCATGTTCTGTGACTGTATTACTTTGGCTGAGTTTCCTCTGTTCTGTGACTGTATTACATTGGCTGAGTTTCCTCTATTCGGTGACTGTATTACATTGGCTGATTTTCCTCTGTTCTGTGACTGTATTACATTGGCTGAGTTTCCATGTTCTGTGACTGTATTACACTGGCTGAGTCTCCATGTTCTGTGACTGTATTACATTGGCTGAGTTTCCATGTTCTGTGACTGTATTACATTGGCTGAGTTTCCATATTCTGTGACTGTATTACATTGGTTGATTTTCCATGTTCTGTGACTGTATTACATTGGCTAAGTCTCCATGTTCTGTGACTGTATTACATTGGCTGAGTTTCCATGTTCTGTGACTGTATTACATTGGCTGAGTTTCCTTGTTCTGTGACTGTATTACATTGGTTGAGTTTCCATATTCTGTGACTGTATTACATTGGCTGAGTCTCCATGTTCTGTGACAATTACATTGGCTGAGTTTCCATGTTCTGTGACTGTATTACATTGGCTGAGTTTCCATATTCTGTGACTTTCTTACATTGGTTGAATTTCGATGTTCTGTGACTGTATTACATTGGCTGAGTCTCCATTTTCTGTGACTGTATTACATTGGCTGAGTTTCCATATTCTGTGACTGTATTACATTGGCTGAGTTTCCTCTGTTCTGTGACTTTATTACATTGGTTGAGTTTGCATGTTCTGTGACTGTATTACATTGGCTGAGTCTCCATTTTCTGTGACTGTATTACATTGGCTGAGTTTCTATGTTCTGTGACTGTATTACATTGGCTGATTTTCCATGTTCTGTGACTGTATTACATTGGCTGAGTTTCCATGTTCTGTGACTGTATTACATTGGCTGTGTTTCCATGTTCTGTGACTTTATTACATTGGCTGAGTTTCCATGTTCTGTGACTGTATTACAGGGGCTGAGTTTCCATGTTCTGTGACTGTATTACATTGGTTGAGTTAACATGTTCTGTGACTGTATTACATTGGCTGAGTTTCCTCTATTCTGTGACTGTATTACATTGGCTGATTTTCCTCTGTTCTGTGACTGTATTACATTGGCTGAGTTTCCATGTCTGTGACTGTATTACATTGGCTGAGTCTCCATGTTCTGTGACTGTATTACATTGGCTGAGTTTCCATGTTCTGTGACTGTATTACATTGGCTGAGTTTCCATATTCTGTGACTGTATTACATTGGTTGAGTTTCCATGTTCTGTGACTGTATTACATTGGCTGAGTCTCCATGTTCTGTGACTGTATTACATTGGCTGAGTTTCCATGTTCTGTGACTGTATCACATTGGCTGAGTTTCCTTGTTCTGTGACTGTATTACATTGGTTGAGTTTCCATATTCTGTGACTGTATTACATTGGCTGAGTCTCCATGTTCTGTGACTATTACATTGGCTGAGTTTCCATGTTCTGTGACTGTATTACATTGGCTGAGTTTCCATATTCTGTGACTTTCTTACATTGGTTGAATTTCGATGTTCTGTGACTGTATTGCATTGGCTGAGTCTCCATTTTCTGTGACTGTATTACATTGGCTGAGTTTCCATATTCTGTGACTGTATTACATTGGCTGAGTTTCCTCTGTTCTGTGACTTTATTACATTGGTTGAGTTTCCATGTTCTGTGACTGTATTACATTGGCTGAGTTTCCATGTTCTGTGACTGTATTACATTGGCTGATTTTCCATGTTCTGTGACTGTATTACATTGGCTGAGTTTCCATGTTCTGTGACTGTATTACATTGGCTGTGTTTCCATGTTCTGTGACTTTATTACATTGGCTGAGTTTCCATGTTCTGTGACTGTATTACAGGGGCTGAGTTTCCATGTTCTGTGACTGTATTACATTGGTTGAGTTAACATGGTCTGTGACTTTATTACATTGGCTGAGTTTCCTCTGTTCTGTGACTGTTTTACATTGGCTGAGTTTCCTCTGTTCTGTGACTGTATTACATTGGCTGTGTTTCCTCTATTCTGTGACTGTATTACATTGGCTGAGTTTCCTCTGTTCTGTGACTGTATTACATTGGCTGAGTTTCCATGTTCTGTGACTGTATTACATTGGCTGAGTCTCCATGTTCTGTGACTGTATTACATTGGCTGAGTCTCCATGTTCTGTGACTGTATTACATTGGCTGAGTTTCCTCTGTTCTGTGACTGTATGACATTGGTTGAGTTTCCATGTTCTGTGACTGTATTGCATTGGTTGAGTCTCCAAGTTCTGTGACTGTATTACATTGGCTGAGTTTCCATGTTCTGTGACTGTATTACATTGGCTGAGTTTCCATGTTCTGTGACTTTATTACATTGGCTGATTTTCCATGTTCTGTGACTGTATTACATTGGTTGAGTTTCCATGTTCTATGACTGTATTACATTGGCTGAGTTTCCATGTTCTGTGACTGTATTACATTGGCGGAGTTTCCATGTTCTGTGACTTTATTATATTGGCTGAGCTTCCATGTTCTGTGACTTTATTACATTGGCTGATTTTCCATGTTCTGTAACTGTATTACATTGGCAGAGTTTCCCTGTTCTGTGACTTTATTACATTGGCTGAGTTTCCACGTTTTTTGACTTTATTACATTGGCCGAGTTTTGTTCTGTGACTGTATTACATTGGCTGATTTTCCTCTGTTCCGTGACTGTATTACATTGGCTGAGTTTCCATGTTCTGTGACTGTATTACATTGGCTGAGTCTCCATGTTCTGTGACTGTATTACATTGGCTGAGTTTCCATGTTCTGTGACTGTATTACATTGGCTGAGTTTCCATATTCTGTGACTGTATTACATTGGTTGATTTTCCATGTTCTGTGACTGTATTACATTGGCTAAGTCTCCATGTTCTGTGACTGTATTACATTGGCTGAGTTTCCATGTTCTGTGACTGTATTACATTGGCTGAGTTTCCTTGTTCTGTGACTGTATTACATTGGTTGAGTTTCCATATTCTGTGACTGTATTACATTGGCTGAGTCTCCATGTTCTGTGACTATTACATTGGCTGAGTTTCCATGTTCTGTGACTGTATTACATTGGCTGAGTTTCCATATTCTGTGACTTTCTTACATTGATTGAATTTCGATGTTCTGTGACTGTATTACAATGGCTGAGTCTCCATTTTCTGTGACTGTATTACATTGGCTGAGTTTCCATATTCTGTGACTGTATTACATTGGCTGAGTTTCCTCTGTTCTGTGACTTTATTACATTGGTTGAGTTTCCATGTTCTGTGACTGTATTACATTGGCTGAGTCTCCATTTTCTGTGACTGTATTACATTGGCTGAGTTTCCATGTTCTGTGACTGTATTACATTGGCTGATTTTCCATGTTCTGTGACTGTATTACATTGGCTGAGTTTCCATGTTCTGTGACTGTATTACATTGGCTGTGTTTCCATGTTCTGTGACTTTATTACATTGGCTGAGTTTCCATGTTCTGTGACTGTATTACAGGGGCTGAGTTTCCATGTTCTGTGACTGTATTACATTGGTTGAGTTAACATGTTCTGTGACTGTATTACATTGGCTGAGTTTCCTCTATTCTGTGACTGTATTACATTGGCTGATTTTCCTCTGTTCTGTGACTGTATTACATTGGCTGAGTTTCCATGTCTGTGACTGTATTACATTGGCTGAGTCTCCATGTTCTGTGACTGTATTACATTGGCTGAGTTTCCATGTTCTGTGACTTTATTACATTGGCTGAGTTTCCATATTCTGTGACTGTATTACATTGGTTGAGTTTCCATGTTCTGTGACTGTATTACATTGGCTGAGTCTCCATGTTCTGTGACTGTATTACATTGGCTGAGTTTCCATGTTCTGTGACTGTATTACATTGGCTGAGTTTCCTTGTTCTGTGACTGTATTACATTGGTTGAGTTTCCATATTCTGTGACTGTATTACATTGGCTGAGTCTCCATGTTCTGTGACTATTACATTGGCTGAGTTTCCATGTTCTGTGACTGTATTACATTGGCTGAGTTTCCATATTCTGTGACTTTCTTACATTGGTTGAATTTCGATGTTCTGTGACTGTATTGCATTGGCTGAGTCTCCATTTTCTGTGACTGTATTACATTGGCTGAGTTTCCATATTCTGTGACTGTATTACATTGGCTGAGTTTCCTCTGTTCTGTGACTTTATTACATTGGTTGAGTTTCCATGTTCTGTGACTGTATTACATTGGCTGAGTCTCCATTTTCTGTGACTGTATTACATTGGCTGAGTTTCCATGTTCTGTGACTGTATTACATTGTCTGATTTTCCATGTTCTGTGACTGTATTACATTGGCTGAGTTTCCATGTTCTGTGACTGTATTACTTTGGCTGTGTTTCCATGTTCTGTGACTTTATTACATTGGCTGAGTTTCCATGTTCTGTGACTGTATTACAGGGGCTGAGTTTCCATGTTCTGTGACTGTATTACATTGGTTGAGTTAACATGGTCTGTGACTGTATTACATTGGCTGAGTTTCCTCTGTTCTGTGACTGTTTTACATTGGCTGAGTTTCCTCTGTTCTGTGACTGTATTACATTGGCTGTGTTTCCTCTATTCTGTGACTGTATTACATTGGCTGAGTTTCCTCTGTTCTGTGACTGTATTACATTGGCTGAGTCTCCATGTTCTGTGACTGTATTACATTGGCTGAGTTTCCATGTTCTGTGACTGTATTACATTGGCTGAGTTTCCATGTTCTGTGACTTTATTACATTGGCTGATTTTCCATGTTCTGTGACTGTATTACATTGGTTGAGTTTCCATGTTCTATGACTGTATTACATTGGCTGAGTTTCCATGTTCTGTGACTTTATTATATTGGCTGAGCTTCCATGTTCTGTGACTTTATTACATTGGCTGATTTTCCATGTTCTGTAACTGTATTACATTGGCCGAGTTTCCCTGTTCTGTGACTTTATTACATTGGCTGAGTTTCCATGTTCTTTGACTTTATTACATTGGCCGAGTTTTGTTCTGTGACTGTATTACATTGGCTGAGATTCCATGTTCCGTGACTGTATTACATTGGCTGAGTTTCCATGTTCTGTGACATTATTACATTGGCTGAGTTTCCATGTTCTGTGACATTATTACATTTGCTGAGTTTCCATGTTCTGTGACTTTATTACAGTTGCTGACAGCCATGCATCAAAAAACATCCTATTTTTTATTGAATATCACTTCCCTACTCAATAAATTAAATTCTGGTGAATTGTTGGCATGTTCATAGAGCATTTTAGCATTATTAGTGTAGGATAAGCCAATATGATTTATATCTGTAACTAATAAACACCTATAAATAATCCAAAATACAAGAGGAGATTTAGTTAGAAACAAAATGGCCGACTAGTGTCTATTTGTCAGAACACACACAGGAAGCCCACGATAACATGGGGAGTATATACAAACTCCACACAGATTGGATGTTGGTTAGGCAAGGTCCAGTGATGTATGACAGCAATGCTAAAAACTGTTCAAATCCCCTCCACCTTCTCTTTATCATCTCAAAATAGTCCCCTTTTTGGATTACCTGGATATAGAGTTAAACAAGAATTTGGATCTAATAATAGATCTTTTGTGTTTTATTTGATTCCATTGGACCTCTCCCCAAAATAATTCACATGAGCTGCTGAAGTCCTCTCTTCAATGATACATTCTGACACAGAGGAATATTAGTAAAATACAATTAGAGGTACAGATAAATCTTTCAGTTGTTGGATATTTGTTGTCCATATTATTTTATTTTTCCATCAATTAATTTTTCTCTCCTCTCCTTAGTTGGGCTTTCAGCATCTCTCTCTTCATAATTGTTCCCTATTTATTAATTTATTTATTTTCCCTATTAAATTATTTACTTTGTGCCAATATATACAGTAACACCATACAGGCAATATTCCATCACTCACATCAGTCAGTGCACCAATATAGTTTACAATCAATATACTCTACAACAGGAACACACATACAGTACCATGGGGTTCATTTCATAAGATGCATCTTCTTAACCTAGCAGAAACTCAATGCAAACACGGACAGAATAAACAAACTTTAAATGGATGGGGCCCTGGTTGGAGTTCAACTACTGTGAGACAGCTATACTAACCACTGTGCCACCCAGGTAGAAGAGCAACATAGCAGGACACCACCCACACCCAGACTGAGATTCATCTGCAGATTCTTCAGCCACATGGTAACTTCATCATAAATGGTGCAGGAGCCCCCGAACTTCTACAGTTCCCTTAATGATCTTATAATTTCCATTACTACAAATTAACATGAGTTTAATGTATTATTTTACTGTACTGTAGTTCATTATCATCCACATCATAGACACTGATCATGTTCCCTAAGTAGATGCACTTCCAGCCAAACCATTGATGTGCGATCTCATCATCCACAGGCTGTGCCAATATCTCTAGTACTGTACTGTTACTGTAGTGGTGACAAAACGGTAGAAACTAAGGGAAAATTGATGAATCCTTGGAGCCAAAAAACCCAAAGCTTGCAGTAACTGTGATCACAGCGCGTGTGTGTGTAGGGGGAGGGCTTTTGTTCTGATTTACAATATTTGTCATTTTATCTTGTTTCCTGAACCAGCTGCCTCAATGTACGGACATTCCAGACTATGTAACATGTATGTACATTACTTCCTCTGCCCTCACAGCTTACTGTCTAACTGATCCTTCCGTCTTATTTCCCATTCAGCCATAAAAGGTGACAGACAGATGCCAGCTGCATCCAATGGACAAAGTGATCCTCAACCTCTTCCTAAATCTGATCAGTTACTTCCATCTAAATCAGGACAACACACATTTCCAGGCTCCTCTGGTAATATTCCAAATGATTGTACTGATCTTACAATGTCCAGTACAGCGAGCGGTGACAGAGATTATATGACAGGTGGACATGAGACTTCCTCTCCGAATGATACAGATGATTCAGAGCCAAAAGCCAAAAAACCATCACTGGAAACTGGAATAAACACACCGTTTATGTCTGCAGAAGACATCCGTATGGTGCATGGTCTGTTACATGAGCTAAGTAGTAGAATCTCAGCAGTTTCTCAGACAGTTAGAACAATTATCACCAATTGGCCACAGTTTGTACACATGATGCACAATTACCCAAATGAAATACAGGACATGGGAGACATATTACTAGCACAAGAGGAGACTATGAAGCACCAACAATGTACAATTAATACTTTAGTAAAGGAGGCATGGGGAAAAGATGACTTCATGGAAACTCGAGAAAAGATAATCAATGAGGATAAATACATCATAGATAAAAAAACACAAGAAGTGGAGAAAACAATACAGCAAAATGTCAAAATGTATGATCAGGATAAGACTACACATGATAAGGGAAATAGAATACAGGAACAGGAACACGCAGGGAAAGAGCTGGAAATGAAATTACAGGAACAGGAACATGATACACGCCTACTACAGAGGAGAATTCCAGAGAGAAGACAGAAAATGCAAGACACACGCTGTGCAATAGAGGAGCCAGAGGGGAAACTACAGGAACATAACAGGACAATGCAGGAGCCGGATCACAGAAATACAATGCAGGAACAGAACAGGACAGTGCAGGAACAGGAACATAGAAATACAATGCAAGAACAGATAAAGATAACAGCTGAAAAGGACACTGTTATACAGCAGCTAAAGAAGACAATTCAGGAGATGGGGAGCCAGATACAGGAGCAGCAGAAGAAAATCAGAGCACAGGAAAGTGAGAAAAACAAGTACATTGTTATAATAAAGAATCAAGAGAAACAAATAGCAGACTGTGAAGCATTAACACATTTTATTTTAACTACAGCAGAAGTAAAGGGGAGTAAATAATGACCTGTAAGCTGGGGCAGAGGTGCCCTGTGGTGGGGAGTGAGCACCTCTCCTAGGTCGCAGAATGTGGTGACTCCTCCTCCTGCCGAGACCGTTACCTCCTTACAATGGTTGTGCAGAGATGGATCTGACATATATACGAGGACAAAGCAGATTTATACTGGGAGCTGCCTCTGATCCGGGTATAACTTTTCCCTCTCTCCTCCCTAACTCCCTGCATTCACAGCGGGATCTCCACCACAGGACACACAGTGACCTCGGCCTACTCGCAAATCGGTCGCCTCCTCCTGTAGTGATCAGAAAAGCCCTAAATGTAATTACTATAAAAAGTTGGTCAAACTCAAGCATCGCATCTTCCCACATGGTAATTATTCATATTCTCTCTTCTGTTTCCCTCTGTGCTCCAAATATCACACAGGAACCAAACACAATCTGAGCTTGGATTTGAGCATTTCACTCCATAGCATATTCCTTTCATCTGCCAATTTAATTTTTCAAATGACCAGTAATTTACAGTTACAGGTTTGCTAAGTGATTGGATCAGCCATTGTTAGTGATTTATATATGTATGAAGATTGTCCTGTGTAGCCATATGGTCCTATGTACATCATATGTGCAGGTACAATGTATGTAATTCTACCTTAATATTGCCATTAAGGTCATTCCTAATAAATCTGACCATGGTGGAAATGCCATTCTCTGGAGCCTTGGATGTATTTGTCTGCTACTGCGCCAGTCAGCATAGGGAAATACATGGATCTCTGTGTCATTATGGCGGTGTCTGCAAGGATCAATAGGGATCACATCCTCTGATAGGTAGAGCTGGAAATCGCGGCGGTCTTCCTGAGAGTGGCCCAGGGGCATGAATGAGCCTTATTTTATTTCTAGATGCAGAAATGTCATTTTGTCTTGGGAAATTAGATATGTGCGTGGACAACCATGTTTTGCATTTTAGTTTTCTTTAAAAAAAATTGACAAAAACAGGTAAAATAATGTAAATTGAGCCTACAATATTATTAGCATGTATTTCTAGTTATTTCCAGTTAATGTTGACCACCTCACAGCTCACAATATTGTTTTCAACCATATTTGCCAAAGGTTGTAGCGAGCTGATTGGCTAAACTAAGCAACAGAGCAGCGGCACAAACACATGGCAGTGTAATAGAATATAGCACATCTATGAAACATAGTGGCACAGCAGTGCCAGACTAGATGGCAGTTAAATATAAATTATATGATGCTATGGAATGTTTTCAGGAACTATTATCTTAAGCAATTCAAAACATTTATTATTTATTTATTTTATTTATTTATTACCAGTTATTTATATAGCGCACACATATTCCGCAGCGCTTTACAGAGAATATTTGGCCATTCACATGTCCCTGCCCCAGTGGAGCTTACACTCTATATTCCCTATCACATGTACACACACATACACACTAGGGTCAATTTTGTGTGGAGCCAATTAACCTGCCAGTATGTTTTTGGAGTGTGGGAGGAAACCAGAGTAACCGGAGGAAACCCACGCAAGGGAGAATATACAAACTCCACACAGTTAGGGCAATAGTGGGAATCGAACCCATGACCTCAGTGCTGTGAGGCAGTAACGCTAACCATTACACCGTCTGTGCTGCCCTATATATAATAAGAATACTGACATGGAGACAGTAAGTGGTAATTAAACTGTTCAGCCTTTTTATTGAATAATAAATAAATCAGATACTTCAACTATGGTGGCAACCAAAAGAAACAGCAGCTGTCAGAGGCCAATGATTATTATTATTATTAGTTTATATAGCGCACACATATTCCGCAGCGCTTTACAGAGAGAATATCTTACCATTCACATCAGTCCCTACAATGTGGAGCTTACACTCTATGGCCCTCATTCAGACCCACTCGCGAGCGGCTGTCCGCTCGCAAGTGGGTCGATGGTCCACACTGCGCATGCGCACAACAGAGGGAGCTCCGTCGTGCGCATGCACGAGACCCGACGAGCGAAGGACTTTCCTTCGCTCGTAGTGTCTCATCAAAGGGGGCGTGCTGTCGATGGTGACTGACAGCACGCCCCCTTTGGTGGGCGTGCCAGGGGCGTGCCTGCCAGACGGAGGCGTTCCCAAGGGAACGCCTACCATCTGAAGCCGGCCCCACTGATAGAGCCAAAATCACTCCTGGCCTTGTGGTTGAGAAACTCAACCGCAGGCTTCTGCTCGCAGTTTCGATGGTCGCAATGGTCAAGACCATCATCCTGCACGCTCGTATATGCTGTGGGTGGTGACCCACAGCTATACGAGCGTCCAGGAGGACGCTCCATATTAATGGAGGTGGGCCCTGATTCAGAGCGAGCGCTCTGGTCAGAGCGTCCGGCTCTGAATCAGGGCCATTATTCCCTATGAAATGCTCACACACATACACACTTTGGTCAATTCTGTGGGGAGCCAGTTAACCTACCAGAATATTTTTGGAGTGTGGGTGGATACCGGAGGAAACCCACACAAGCACAGGGAGAATATACAAACTCCACAGTTTGGGCCGTAGTGGGATACAAACCCATGGACCTCAGTGCTGTGATGCAGTAATGCTAACCATTAAACCATCTGTGTAGCTGACTATCCACAGATTTAATAAAATTTGGAGAGCTAACTGCCTAATCAGTAAGTCCATAGGTCACATGATACTCTCCCATACCTTCGCAGCCTGGTTAGCCAACCAAGGCTGCCCCCCAGTACGGCCAATCCGCCAATATGTATATCAAAGTGGAGTGACCTATTAATCACTCACTGACCCCCCCAGCTGCAGCTCTTTCCCACCAACACCAAGAAAAAACAAACAAACAAACAAAAAAAAGCGACCCAAAAATTGCCAAAAACCAAAATCTGAAAAGAGTCAGATTCTAGCTGAAACAGACCTGATAAGAGTGTAACCCTACCCCTAAGCTAGCCCTAAAACTCTACCATTGGGTTGTTACAAAAACTAACTAACCCCCACTAACCATGCAGCTCAATGTACTGCTGTCCTAATAGCCTAGGAGTTTAATGTCTATTATTATTATTATTATTATTATTATTATTATTATTATTATTATTATTATTATTATTATTATTATCCTTTATTTATATGGTGCCACAAGTGTTCCACAGCACATCACAAATTACATAAACAAATGTGCAAACAAGAAAACAGTGACTTACAGTACAAAACAATTCAGAACAAGGACATAGTTTATAAACATTACTGTAATAGCTATCATGACACTGACAAAAGCAGCAGGACATTGGCAACCAAGTGTTAGGTGCCCTTCTGGGGAGTGTGGAGTAGATGATCTTATGAGTAAGACAAGCAGAAGCACATGAGGGAAGAGGGCCCTGCTCGTTAGAGCTTACATTCTAAAGGGGAGAGACAGACAAACTCTGGTAGACAGTGAGAAAGAAGCATGGAGCAGCAAGTTAGGATGAGAGCTGGAAGGCTTTGATGATGTAGTGGGTCTTGAGAGCCCGTTTGAAGATTTTTAGAGAGGTGGAGAGTCTGAAAGGGAGAGAGTTCCAGAGGTGGGGCGCAGCATTGGCAAAATCTAGGAGGCGTGAGTGGGTGGAAGTATTCAGTTGGCAAGAGAAGCGGAATGCATTTCTTGAGCAAAGTGGGCAGACAGGAGTGTGAAGTGAGAGGAGTTCAGAAATGTAAATGGGAGAGGAATGGGTGAGGGCTTTGTAAGTGAGCATAAGAACCTTGAATTGGATTCTGAAGGGGAAGGGGAGCCAGTGTGGGGCTTGTAGGAGAGGGGAGGCAGATGTTGAACGTTTGGAGAGGAAGATGAGCCGAGCAGCAGCATTGAGGACAGATTGGAGAGGAGAGAGGTGGGATTCAGGGAAACCAGATAAGAGGAGGTTACAATAGTACAATCTGGAGATGACCAGTGAGTGGATGAGGGTCTTTTTTGCCTCCAGTATGATAAAGGGCCTGATACTAGAAACATTATTGAGATGTCAGCGACAGGACTGTGAGAGGTACTGAATGTGTTATTTCAAAGACAGGGAGGAGTCAAGGATAACTCCAAGTTACCGCACTTGGGGGCTAGAGTAGATACTGTAGTTGTGCCATTAATAAATAACGAAATTATGGGAAGTGAGATTGTGCGGGAGGGTGGGAAGATGATCAGCTCAGTCTTAGACATGCTAAGTTTAAGAAAGCACTAGGACATCCAGGAGGAGATAGCAGTGAGGCAGTTGGAGATACGAGTGAGGAAAGAGGGGGAAAGGTCAGGGGAGGAAGGTTAGATCTGAGTATCACCAGCATAGAGATCGAAGGACCCCAACACCACCGCCATGGCAACCCCCGGGGCAGTGGGTGTGAGAGAATGTGAGGTTCCCAGAGGAGATAGCAGCAGAAGAGGTGTCCATCCTCCATACATGTATGCCTTCCATCTTCATTAATGAACAACTAATAGCCTAAATGTAAAAGCCTTTTAAAAAATAAAATATATTACCTACACACTTCTCCAACCATCAAATCAGAAATCACAGCTGTCAGGCTAATACAAGTGATTCAAGTCAGAGTAACAGCAGAGTAACAGGATATTACAAGAAACTGTGTAATTAAATATTTTTATTTATCAAATAAACTAAGCAGCAGAGCTGCGGTACAAACACATGGCAGTTTAAATGAATATAGGACATCTATAAAACATAATGGCACTACACTGGCAGACAGGATGGTAGTTTAATAAACTTTATGAACCTATAGAATGTTTTCATTAATCAAGAAATAATAACCTAAAAGTAAAAGCCTAGTAGAAAATATAATATTTTACCAACACACTTCTCTGACGTACCTAGTTTAGATTAGGGGTGTGCATCGGCCAATTTTCGTGTTTTGGTTTTGGATCTGGATCTTTCTTCATGTTTTGGATCTGGATTGGTTTTGCAAAAACTACCCTTCCGTGTTTTGGGTTCTGGGTTTTGTGTTTTTGGATCTGTATTTTTTTGGAAAAAAGCATAAAAACAGCTAAAATCACAGAATTTGGGATTTTTTTGTTCCTTCGCTATTATTAACCTCAATAACATTAATTTCCACTCATTTCCTGTCTATTCTGGACACCTCACAATATTGTTTTTAGGCCAAAAGGTTGCACCGAGGTAGCTGGATGACTATGCTAAGCGACACAAGTGGGCGGCACAAACACGTGGCCCATCTAGGAGTGGCACTGCAGTGGCAGACAGGATGGCAGTTGGAAAAACTAGGCCCCAAAGAGTATATACTGCAAATAAATAAAAGAGGTGCAAGATGGAATTGTCCTTGGGCCCTCCCACCCACCCTTATGTTGTATAAACAGGACATGCACACTTTAACAAACCAATCATTTCAGCGCCAGGGTCTGCCACACGACTGTGGCTGAAATGATTGGTTCGTTTGGGCCCCCACAAAACAAACTGGCAATTAGTCTGTCCCTGCTCAAACTGGCTTTACAGAGGCAAGATGTCATCCTCATCCGCCTCATCCACAGATTCCTCACCCTCTTCAGTGTTGTGTACATCCTCATCCTCACAGAGTATTAATTTGTCCCTGCTGGAATCCACCACCACAGGTCTCTCTGTACTTTCTGGAGACTGGTCTCCCTGGAAGAGTTGATAATTCATTTTGATGAACATCCTCTTCTCCACATTTTGTGGAAGCAACCTCCTATGCCTTCCGCTGACCAGGTTCCCGGCTGCACTAAAAACTCTTTCGGAGTACACACTGGAGGGGGGGCAACTCAGGTAAAATAGAACCAGTTTGCACAGGGGCCTCCTAATTGCCTCTTTTTTTCTGCCAGTACTGGTACTGACTGTCTGACATGCCTACTTGGATGCAGTCACCGATGTAATCCTAAACTATTCTGTCAATGGTGACAGTATCATATACAGTGACCTTAGACATGTCAGAAATTGTTGGCAGGTCCTTCAGTCCAGAACAGATGTCTAAACTTGTTCCTGTTTGCCCTGCATCAGCGGGTTGCTTAGGATATCCAAGTTGTTTCCTTGCAGCCCATTTGCATGAGAAAATGAAGAAGGAGCTGTTGACGTGTCATGTTCCGCTTCAGCTGACAGAGTTTTCAGAAAGAGAGACACCATGTAGGCTTTAAACTTAGGATCGAGCATGGTGGCCAAAACGTAGTGGTCTGATTTCAACAGATTGACCACCCTTGAATCCTGGCAAAGCGAATGAAGGGCTTCATCCACAAGTCCCACATACCGAGCAGAATCACTCATATTAGCTCCTCCTTCACTTTCTCCAGCTGCTTCTGCAAAAGCCTGATGAGGGGAATGACCTGACTCAAACTGGGATTGTCTAAACTGACTTCACGTGTGGCAAGTTCGAAGGCCTGGAGAACCTTGTACAAGACAAAAATCATTCTCCGCTGTGCTTGAGTCAGGTGCATACCCCCTCCTTTGCCTATGTCATAGGTGGATGTATAGGCTTGAATGGCCTTTTGCTGCTCCTCCATCCTCTAAAACATATCGAGGGTTGAGTTCCACCGCATCACAACCTCTTGCTTCAGGTGATGGCAGGCCAGGTTCAAGAGTGTTTGCTGGCGCTCCAGTCTTCGACACGCAGTGACTGAATGGCGAAAGTGGCCAGAAATTTTTGGGGACACCCAAAGAGTCTCCTGCATGCCCCTGTCATTTTTCAGAAAATTCTGTACCACCAAATTTATTGTGTGAGCAAAACATGGGACGTGCTGGAATTTGCCCAGATGTAATGGCAATGTTGGTGGCGTTGTCAGATATACAAAATAAAAAGAGGTAAATCAACACATGGTTCACCTCTTAGGGAGCACTTAAGTGTTAGACTTCAAGATCAGATATATCCTCCAAATTTTTGTCCTCCATTTATGTGATATTGATACACACGGCTAAGGCGCACACAAACACAGAAAAATATATATTTTATATTTTTTGGGGGGCACTTTGGGGGTTACACCACCCTTCAACAGACCAGCCGGCCCTTGACTTATGACAGATGCGCACCCTTGGTGCTGCTACTTGTTGATGCACGTGCGGCTAAGGGGCACTCAAGTCACAAACATAGAAAAATCATTTTTTTTCTTTTTTTGGGGCACTTTTGGGGTTAAACCACTCTTTAACAGATGAGCCAGCCGGCCCTTGACTTATGACACAGGCACTCGCTTGGCGCTGCTACTTTGTTGATGCACATGCTGATGGTACAGCAAAGAGACACACAGTATGGGGTCCCCCTGCCATAACAGCAGCCAGTACCAAACTGGTCAGCCCAGGGCTCGAATTCCATAGAAACTGGATAAACTGAAATAAATTGGATTCCTCCCTCCTGAGCAACTACTGTACAGCATATCTGGTGGTTGTGGATGCATGGTTAATGATATTACTGAAAGAGTGAATATTGTTCTTTTCAGGTGGAATACAGTTCACACCTGCCGAAGCATGCCTGCACTTGTAGAACAACAAGTGCCAGCATGAACAAATATTATCGGCCCTTACAATATAAAAATAAACAGTTGCACGCCAACTGTATTTTATAGAAAAAAGAACCTACTTACCCTGCCCTTGGTAAAATAAATACAAATGCAAACTAGCCCAGCCAGACATGCACTGTACCTATGTATAGTACCTCTGTATGACCAGTTACCACAGTCATTGCCATAGCAACCATTCTTATGCTCTCAGCCAATCAGAGCTTCCCCATTTAGTTCAACAGGAGTGACCATAAGTGACCAGTGATTCGGGTTAGGGACTGTACATCGGTACAGGGCATGTCCGGCTGGGCTCATTTGCATTTTTAATTTTACCAAGACCATTGGATGCCTACATGGAACAAAGAGGAGACCACTCATGGGTTTTCTAAGTGTGTTAATTGTTTTTATTTTAAATCTTTTTAATAAAATACTATTACAGTTAGTGTGCAAGTCCTGTGTTTATTTTGATATTTTCTTTACAGGTGGTGATAACGCTGATAGTTCTGTATTACTTACAAACCTTGCTTGTAACAAAGAGTACCGAAATAATTCCACACAAATACAGATTGTAAATAAATGACAATGCTTATACTTAAAGACACCTTAATCATACATATATTTTGCCAGTGCAGAGTTACAACAAAAAAACAGGGTAGGGTCATGGTAAAAAAACATAGGTTATATCAACAGCAGTAGGGAATACTTCTAAAATAAATTTGTGACACCCAGTACAGAATAACAGGGTAGCAGCCAGTCACTACCTCATACATATGTAACGGCACCCCCTAACCCTTGTTCTGTGCTCTTTCTCCTCTGTTCTCCATCTGCTCCACCCTCACTCTTTTTCTGCTCATATTTATATCTTTTTTTTGTTTATACCTCCAATTAGTCCAATTAATCTAATTAATATTTGTACGTACTAGGCCCTCATTGGCTATCTATGCCTTAGACATAATAATGACATAATTCTGTGTTGTCTTTTTGTTCACATGTAAAAATCTGACATGGTTGCCCATTTAGCCTTTATTTCTGCTTATTGCAGTTACATGCTATCTCAGATACCTCACTGTGTATATAACATCTGTCACCTGCTACTGTCAGCTGTTCTGTATGTGTTAAAACTTATACATTTTAAACCTATATTTCTTATTGCTAAAACAATGTATATAGCAGTTAACCTATACATATCTCCACAGTTAATCACACCTGCAGAGAAATAAAACACTACTCTCTCTATATATTCTCAATCATTTCTATATGCTCTAAACTGCAGTGCAGGAAAATAAAGTTACATAAGGATGCACATGTATTTGAGTTTCTGAATGAACATGTATGTCCACATCTTCCTGTTTTATCAGTACTCTAAAAGTACTTGTGGGCCCTTAATGTCTGGGTATTCTGGCACTTGTTGTTCCACAAGTACCAGAATGCTGGGCAGGCCTCCTGGGACCTGTAGTTGCTTGGGAGGGGTGACCCTACTTTCTGAGGAATTCCAACCTTGGGCTGACCAGTTTGGGGCTGGTTAATGTGATGGCAAAGTGACCCAATGCTATGCCTACCTGCTACCTAACTGGTTTAGCCTGGTGTTGGTTAATGGAGAATAGGGGGAACCCCAGGCTGTTTTTGCAATGCCAGAGCAGGCTGAGAGTTCAGGACTCATTATTGATTTTGGGGGAGCACCCGACAATTCTGTTTTTTTGCACATAATCAGCTTGCACAGATCATACTGATCTGTGCTGGGCTTTTGGCCCGCCCATGAAGTCAAAGCTGCTTCAGGATGGAATACGGAAGTTGGAAGTAGACAGGGAGATACTTATATGCAATCCAAAAGATGTAAGATTTGACATTGCTGGGATTATGACGTTTTGCCTCGATTTGAGACCGGGTTTTGACTGGGGCAAAAGAGACGTGCCTCAGTTCGACTCTGAACTCTCAAGTTTGGGTGAGTTTGATTTCAGAAAAAGTGAACCACTCATCTCTAATTTAAATAAGCTCCAACATTTGGATAATGACTCTTTAGGAGAGCTCTGAAGCCTTTTCATTATAGCATAAGTTTTGTGTTGTATGGAACCCCTGGAGATGGAGAGGGAGGGGGTTGCCTTGTGTTTTCAGAGTGCAAATACCAATGTAATAAACACATTCAAATGTTTGATAATGACAAATGAAATAAAGACCATTCTGATATCCCCTAGGTCTCATTTCTAATTCTCAGCAATTAAGACTGATAGCTGCTCATAAACTCTCTATCAGCCGATGCATCCACACTCCACCCATCCAAATATTTTTCTAAAATAAAGACATGCACAACTGAATTGGAGTGAAATGGGGTCAGCTTTTATTGAAAGGGATTTTATCTAAATTGATAAATTTAAACTAGGGTGTGGTGACAAGGGAATGAATGGCATAGCTTAAGCATATCTAAATAAATAAATAAACAATGAGAATGACTTGGGCCATCTGTCCCTCGAAGCAGGATGAGAGCAACTGCCAACATCCTTGTCAATCAACTGGATCAGTGATGTCCTTGTTCTAAAAACTGTTGTCCACACCTATCCTCCTCCATGGTATGGGCCGCACCCCAGGGAATATACAGTAAGAGCAAAACCTTAACTGAACAATGCTGTTCAAACACATAGAAGCTGGCACAACAACAACATTTAGGGTGGGAGGGTGGACATCTTCAAAAAGGTACAGAGAGAAAAAAATCCTCTTCCTACCCTGAAACCTCTACAACTGCTCCCCCACTGTTATAAAACCACCAGCTATTGGTCCCTATCAAATCAAAGTCTCTCCCAAAAAAACTTACCCCTGCTTATCTGAGAGGGGAGCAAATGCACAAGCCTGGAGGTTTATAACACTACTGACATATAAAATGTCCTCCGTGTTCTTAAACACTCTATCGGCCAATGAATCCACACTCCACCCATCCAAATACTTATCTAAAATAAAGACATGTACAACTGAATTGGAGTGAAGAGAGGTCAGCTTTTTTTGAAAGGGACTTTATCTAAATTAATAAATTAACACCAGGGTATGGTGGTGAGGGAAAGAACGGCCTAGCTTAAGCATATATAAATAAATAAACAATAAACAATGAGAATGAGTTGGGAAATTTGCCTCTCAAACAAGGATGAGACCAATTGCCAACATCCTTGTAAATCAACTTTGAAAGGGTGAGCGGGCCATCTGCCCCAGCCCCTTTTGAGGGTCCACATATTAAACCAAGGTAGCCAAGTACCACCGTAGCCATCAACTTGAGGCATCAACCCACCAACAGAGAAGGCAAAGGACCCACCTGGACCAGTGATGTCCTTGTAAGAAAAACTGTTGTCCACGCCTATCCTCCTCCATGGCATGAGCCGCACCACAGGGAATCTAACAGCAAACCCTTAACTGAACAGCACCATTCTGAAACTGGCCAACGCAAGGTTCCCTATGAATAAACATGCTATCCAGACGAGACCCTGTTGAAAAACCATAAATTCAATTAACGATAATTTTAAATAAGGACCATGGAACCTGGCCAAACAACAAAAACCTCAGCAGAAGCATTCTAATTAACAAATTAAAACTAGTGGGGCCAGAAAGGGCTTAAATTGGTGGGTGAAATGCCAACTTCACTTGAGGCAAAACACAAAACGTCCTCCAGCTGGCAGTAGCCGTGATTAACAGCTGGTGATAAAACTAAATTTCTCAAGTCCCCCACACAAAGGGTGGTGAGAAGAATGTCCCCAATTTAGGATTATTTGCCAGACCAAAATCTGATGTATCTCTTGTACACACCAGACTTCCATCAATACTACACCACGCATCCAACAGGGACACGTGACAAGAAAAAGGAATTAATCATGTCAGGCTCACCCCGCATGTGTAGAAAATAAGAAATCCCTGCTAATAGTTTAATGACGTATGCTCTGGATTACCTGATGCAAACAAAAGACAAAAATCAAAGATTTCAAAATCTTACCTCTGTTGCCGCTATACAACAGGAATGTACTCCACTGTTCCCAAGCATAAAGGTTCACGAGGTGGGCAGCAGGTGCCAAGGACCATTGGGCTAGTCCCTCCATGTCAGCTTGATCACCTGCCATACGTAAGACGGGTACAATTCATGAACCACATCAGCACTAGGCGTCAACTGCCTAAACCTCCCCAATTCAAAATGCAAGAGACCGTCTACAATGCCATTATCCATGCGTAGAAGGTGCTCGGCCCTCAGCACAATATTATTTTGAAGGCATTGTAACACCATTTGTGCTAGCAAATAAATGGCATACAAGCATGTTGATTTTTGTCTCTTAATGGCTTGCACCACCCCCAGGTTGTCACATCAGAAGATCACAGCATGGTTCCTCAGCAACCCACTCCACTACCCCAATGCTACCATGATAGAAAACAAATCAAGCAATATTAGATTCTTCATCAGGCCCTCAGCAACCTAGGCCACGGCAGCGCACACCATTTACTATTGAAACATGCACCAAAACCGGAGGACCCAGCTATGGCGGTGTACAACTGCAGAACTGGGCTGGAAACAAGCGGAGCAATCCAAATCCTGACCCCATTAAACTGTGCAAGAACGCCTTCCAAACCAAAAGGTCCTACCAGATTTCCCTGGATAAATAAATAAAGTGATGCCCGTTACATGTCTGCCATAGTTCTCTCCAGCTTCCGACAGACCACCTTATACATGGGAATCACCCTACAAGCAAAGTTAAACAAACCCAAAAGTGATTGAGTCTGTTTATGGGCCATTTTCCCATTTGCCAGAGCTAACAACACCCCATCCTGCAAGCAAACCCGTCAGAGGATAACCTTGTCCATTGGCCAGGCGGTAGGAGATACCAATAACCGCTACACCTCTTCAGGATATACTGGTGGATTATACGTACTCTTCAAATTAGCGTGAAGTCCATGTTTCCTAAATAACATTATACTGTTTACATCTTTGGAAATCATTTCAGCGTTACCCCTTGTTTAAAACCCGGAGGTAGAATCAAGGGGATATTAGGACTCTCACAGGTGGACTTTGATTGGGTGAGAACTGTCAGATCAAGATTGGTCACATTATATATGAAATATACAATTTTTTATATATATTTTTTATGTTTTTTGCTTCCTTTAGTAAACTTGCCAGTTATGCAGGTTTTTATTAGGAACTAAGAAGTTCCATGGTAATGCATGATAGTCTGTACAGACTTTTATAATATTAAGGTGATTGTTATGTCATTTGTATACCACTATTGACATGCTTATTGTGTGTTTATTAAATATATGTTAGATTTATTTGGTGTCTTGAATTAATTTCTGCCAAGTTAAGTATTTATTTGTAATTACAAGTCAAATTAGCGCAACTCCATCAGTGTAATATTTATGTTTTTTTGTTTTAGTAGGGTAAAAGTTGATTTTTTTTTAGCCTGACTTTTTGGCTTGACTAAAGCCCTGGTACATCGGCCTTCATAGATGATGTTGATGGCCTTTAATCATCATCATGACTGCTGCCGGCAGCTACGAGACTGGTATGTGGATCCTGCTCTCCGGTCATGTGACTGTCCTCTATACTCACTGCGGTCTTACAGCAGTGTCACCAAGCAATTATAGTGCAGCTAAGTTGGGGTTAATGCACACAACCACACACAGAATATTTTTTTTCACACTGGAGGTAAAGAGCACCCCTAAAAGAGGCAGCAGCCCCTTGACAGACAGCAGCACAGCACCCCTGCGCACCTACGTTGCTGACAAGTGTGGCTAACATGCACACAATTTTTATTTATTTTTTCACAATGGGGGTGAAGAGCACCCTTATGGACAGAGCACCCCCTGGACAACACAGCAGAACAGCCAGCCCCTATGGACTACAGCCAGCCAACCCCTATGGAGTGACTACAGCCAGCCAGCCCCTATGGACAAGACAACAGCCAGCTCCTATATATGGAAAACAGACAACCAGCCCCTATGGATGGACAGAACAACCTCAGTCACAACAACAGCAATCCAGCCCCTATATGGACAACAGCCAGCCCCTATGGACAATAAGCAACTCAACTGTAGCCAGCCCTATGCACAGCAGCACAGCTCCCAGCTCTCTCCCTCTTCACTCTCCACAGCCGGACTGAAAAATGGTGACATACGCTGGACCTTTATAGAATCCAAAACCTGTGAGAATCCAATAGCGGGATGATGACATTTTGCCTCGTTTTCAGATCCGAATCAGGTGGGAAAACCCGAGTCGACTGAGATCTGACTCGGATCCCCAAAGTTCGGGTGGGTTCAGTTCTCAGGGAACCAAACCCACTCATCCCTACTCCTGACCTCCCTTGCCCGGTAGCACCACACACAGCCTGACAAAATTCCATCACATCACTGCAGGAAGAATGCACTGCAACTTAGGACCACGATATTAGCTACATCTCCTGACACCCCAGGGTCATCTGAACAACATTATGCCCCATCGCTGTGCCACCACTGCCTGTTGCCCCCACAGCAACAGTAACTGATTGTATAATTGTCTATGCCAGCTGCAATGCCATACACATAGGTTTAAACATGCTGAAGTGGCCGAACACGCCCAGTGATTAAAAGAGGGACCAAGGCTGAAACAACTGACGTGCGTAATGCTGACACCGTCGAAACATCCAGACCCCTCACAGCTGATACTGTGGAATGAGACGCACCAGAAACTGCGTCCCTAGCTGTAAACCCCATACCAACAGCAGAAGACTACCTAACCACCTCACCATATGATCTATCATCCCTGCCATGCTGGCTCCCCCTACACCCCCCAAAAGGGGTCCCTGGGTTCTCTATTTCAGCCCCAGAGAACTCACTATCCGAGAGTGAACTATAGGATGCCCCCTCAACCCCACTCCTTTCCAACAGTAACTCAAAATGGTCATGCCGTTGCACACTACTGCATGCCCTAGCATTCAGGGAAACCGTACCCTGGCCACAAGGCCTACCTAACGGTCTCGGCCTCCTGCATCTGAGCAGGTCTACACAACAGGTGCAGTGGGCAGCCCGTGAACAATGGGCATTACCACCTGACCAGCTGCACTGGACCCACCGTAGAACCTGTGAGTCCCCGTATGGATGCCTAGTCATGTGGGCATCCACAGCCTATAGAAGGCCCTGCCTCATCCACGGCCCCCTCCATAACCGATCCACACAACACTGCTGGATGCCCAGTACTGCGGCCTCTATCACTACTATATGCCGCAGTGCCTTCCTCTCCCATAGCGCCCATGTCCGTCTCAGTTAGGTAGCGGACAGGAAGGGCGGCCACGCACCATGGCCGCTACATGCTGACAATCGCAAATGATAAGGAGAAAGAAAAGGGGAATGAATGTAGGAGGAAACTGGAGGTATAGAAAAAGGGGAACAGATAAGACAAAGAAAGCAAAAGAGAAAAGGAAGACAATAGAAAACAATTTATACTAAACAATTTATCAGCACAGGTCGAATGCTTCCACAGACCAGCATACACAAATCTTGAAAAAGATGTATACATGCATTGATTAAAGTGGCAAGTGAGAAGTCCATTATTGATGCACTGTACAGATTCTGTTATTCACCCATTTTGAACCCGGGTCTTTGTTCCATCTATAAGGTGATCTGAGGGGTTCGGTGTGATTTTCCACTGGCCGCATCGTTCAAATCCCGGCGGTGGCGGCGGCCCGACAGGGGAGGAAATCCTGATCGTCCTAAAGGTAAGTATAAACTAACATAATTCTACCCCCTAACCCTCCCTTAGGGGTGCCAAACCCTTACCTCCCCCCTCTAAGTGCCTAAACCTAACCCCCCCTTCCCCGCCGCCTAAACCAAAGTCCCCCGGGGGGTGCCTAACCCTAACCCTCCCTCCCCCTAGCCTGACCATAACCTCCAGGAGGGGTGCCTAACCCTAAGTCCCCCCCGGGAGCCCTAAACCTAACACTCCCCCCCGCAGTTATCAACGCCCACTGTGCCCGGGATCCCTTTGATAGGGATGCCGGGCGCCAGTCTCCCGGCATTGGTAAAATGACTGGTGTCTAGATTTAGACACCTGTCATTTATCCCTCACCGGGATTAAGCAGTCGGGAAGCCTGCGGTTGGCATTGCATCCGCCGGCTTCCTGAACGTATACCGATCTGAGGACTGTATATGCATTATTGTATGGATGTCCCACAAAGTTTTTAGAATGTGGTGTCATGTAATAAAAATATAAATTGTCTTTATACATCTGGAATCTGTTTTCCCTTTATGCACCCCCTTGTCGTGGAAGGGAAGGGAGAAGATGAAAAGATACCTTTATGAGTATGATCCACGTTTTTTTATGTAAGCAATCACTGGAAATTACCTGTACACACTGAGGTGTCATTCTACTTCCATTTCCTATTGAAAAAACACAGAGGTGTTGGCTTGAGAATACCTATATTGTTTTCTGGGAGCTTTCACCTGCAGTAATCTTGAAAAGAATTATTGTTCTCATTAGTGTTTATATCTTCTTCCACATATGTATACCCACTCGCATTGGAGAGATACCATCAGTGGAAGAAAGATGCAATAACAACTTTTCTGTATGGAACAACTTTTGGAGCAGTTGGAACCCCCTATTTTTGAATAATTGCAAAAGACTTTGGATAAGGTGGTGTTATATCTGTGTGGGTGTATTGCAGCCGGAAGTTGTCAGCGCCTGAACTATTGCAAAATTTTCATTATAAATCTATCAGCACAGGTATACCTCAGTGCTTCTCTTCCAACTTCAGAAAGGAAGAGAGAGAAAAAATCCCCTTCCTCCCCTGAAACCTCCACAACGCCATCCCCACTGTTATTAAACCAGCTTTTGGTCCCTATCCAATCAAAGTCCCTCCCAACAAAAACGTAACCCCTGCTTGTCTGAGAGGCAAGAAGATGCACAGGCCTGGCGGTTTATGACCAGGGCCGCCGACAGCCGCGTTGGGCCCAGGTGACAGGGGGTGTGGCCTAATCATGGGAGGCGTGGTCACACCCCCTTAGAAAAAATTTTTTTTGCAGGGAGCGCCATGTGCCACTCAGCTTGGCGCATAGCCAATGGGGGGCGCGATCAGTGTGATCGCTCCCCCATAGGCATTAGAGACTGCTCCAGCTGCTGTTTTTGCAGCCATGAGCAGTCTCCCAGTGCAGCCCGGCACACAGCAGCGTATGCTGGGCTGCTGTGATGTAAGAGGGGGGGAGTGGTGTCGGACCCGGGCCTCCGCCAGGTCACTCCAGCAAGCCCGGGCCTGGGTAATTAGTACCCACTCCCCTCCCCGCGCCCCTGTGTATGACACTACTGTCATGTAAAATGTCCTCCGTCTTCTGTCTAGAAGTGTCGGTTATAGAAAATGAGTTGACATCCATGATGCTGGTAGCTGTAAATGTGGTAACATGTTGGGCCTGGAAGTGACAAGTTTTACTCTTTCCATTATGCCGATTTCTACCTGGACCTATAAATTGTCCCCATACAGCTTTTAACAGGAATATTGTAATCCGATTATGAAGGATGATGGGTAAGAAGTGAAGACTTAGGACTTATCAATATCAAATACCAACGGCATATTGTGTTCTCTGTCACAGTGATACTTAGGAGCAGTGACAGTTGCTCACCCAGGGCTGCAGCACAGACCAACCTAGCAGAGGGGAACAAGATAAAGCATAACCGCTGATTATACGTCTATACATTATTTAATATTCTCCCTAGTGTATCTGCCTGCTCCCCAAACTCATGTGTCAACTAGTTAATGGTAGTCTATGGGGTGGGTAGATACATCAGCGAGGCGCTCACCGGTAGATGCAGCTGTGATATATGGTGCTGATCCCCGGTGAGCCTATGTTACCTGGTATCTTCTCCAACGTTTTGTATGACATAGTGCTATAGCCCTTGACATCTTAACTTGTTTCTTATCACTTTCCAGACAAATTTTAGTGGATAAGTAGTATATACACTGCTAATGTCATTTTTTTCTTATATTATGTTCTTCATTTACATTTTTACCCTGGTTATTGTTTCTCTTTTCCCTCAGACTGACCTCCCTCCTCCTCTCTTCATATATTCAATCTATTTGATAAGCTTATGTTATTATTTTAGGACTCACGCACTGACTGTATTAATCCCTTATTACGCACACTCGCACTAACACATTTCATACTCAGCCAAAAGATAAATATGTCCCAAAGAGCATATATATCAGGCGCGCTCTATATATAAAAAATATGGTTAAACAGCTATGGTAGCAGCTCTCAAAAGAGGTGTTTGGGGACACCTCATGCAGAAAAAATGGAATACAAAAATATACAGAAGAGAGCGCTAAATATAATCAATATTTATTACAACACATAATAATATAAATAGCAATTATGATCAATAAAATTCAATAGCAATGCTAAAAAAATGCTCAAAATAAATATCATATACCAACTATAAAGCACAACAAAGTTGTTACAGTATGGACGAAATTATTGTATGTAATCCAAAGATCACCAGCAATATAGTTCAATAGGTAGACATAGATCATAGACTTTTTGCACACCGGTGCTTAGTTGTTTATGCCAAGTATGCAGTCAATGAAGGAAAAATTGGGAAATCCAGTGTCCGCAAGCAATAAATATGTAACTTTATAAAGTTGATTTATGGTGACCAACTCGATTGGAAATCTTAATGGCAAATATCAACTTATTGCCGCTTGCACTCTGTTTTTAAGCATATGACACAAGCCAGGTATTTATCACGGTGACAATGTATCCAGGATTAATATTGTGAAGAGCTCCATTTAGAGGCGCTCAAAGACCAACATACTCACAGTCTCTGTGCGGCTAAATCGGGTGAGATCACTCATCCCTAGACATCCAGCTCAGCTGCCGAATCTAGCCCCGCTCGTGACGTGGTCTCTGGACTTACTGCCAATTAGTCTATCGGAGTCTCTGTGCGGCTGTGATGGGTGAGATCACTCAACCCAAGCTTCTAGCTCAGCTGACGAATCTCGCCCCGCTCGTGGCACGGTCTCCGGACTCTCTGTCAATTGGTGTCCCACAAATTAAATATGACCATAAGTCCACCGGCTGGTACAGGAAAAAATTATATTTGTATAGTTGGTATAGACACTCCAAGTCCTTGGAGTCGGGGCTAGATTTGGCAGCTGAGCTGGATGTCTGGGGATGAGTGATCTCACCCGATTTAGCCGCACAGAGACTGTGAGTACAGTATGCCGGTCTTTGAGCGCTTCTAAATGGAGCTCTTCACAATATTACTCCTGGATACATTGTCACCGTGATAAATACCTGGCTTGTGTCATATGCTTAAAAGCAGAGTGCAAGCGGCAATAAGTTGATATCTTCCATTAAGATTTCCAATCAAGTTGGTCACCATAAATCAACTTTATAAAGTTATATATTTATTGCTTGCTTACTTTTCCTTCATTGACTGCATACTTGTCATAAACAACTAAGCACCGGTGTGCAAAAAGTCTATGATCTATGTCTACCTATTGAACTATATTGCTGGTGATCTTTGGATTACATATAATAATTTCGTCCATATTGTAACAACTTTGTTGTGCTTTATAGTTGGTATATGATATATATTTTGAGCATTTTTTACCATTGCTATTGAATTTTATTGATCATAATTGCTATTGATATTATTCTGTTGTAATAAATATTGATTATATTTAGCGCTCTCTTCTGTATAGTTTTGTATTCCATTTCATACTCACTTACTCTTTGGTGGTGATCGGTCCACTTGTCCTGTAGAAATCTGGTCTTGGTAAAATAAAAAAATGCTTTGTCCCAAGCCGGCGGATATGCTGGTCTGTATCTGCACAGTACAGCAACCCGAATGACAGTGCCCATGTGGTTCCTTGTACTATAGCGCTGATTGGCTAAGAGTCAGACCACTTTCAGCCAATTAGTGGGTTCCACCATAGTAACAGCCAGCTGATAGGCTGAGAAAACAAATAAATAATTTAACCTGGCACTGATCTAATTATAAATATGTGCTGAAACTGCAGCTCTCTAAATGGACAGTCTACTCAAACTGCCCTCTAAACATAAGAAATAAATAATATATAAAAAGAAAATGCTGAATCAGCTCTTGATTAAATGTTTTAATATATCCCTATTTGATATGATAAAAATTAAATATGGTATATAACCATATACCAGATATAAGCCGACAATTATATACAAATTATTCCAACATACATCACAAAAAAATGGGCCCACAACACAAATTTTAAAATAAGAGAGATATTAATCTAACCTATATTGCATGACAATATGCACATATCATATAAACTTATCTAGCATATAGACCATGGGATTCATTCAGTAGAGAGACCTCCGCTTTATATAATTATATGAATATAGCTGTAACAATCAAACATTGAAATCCAAATTGATACACAGCATGCAGCTTCAGAAGTATGCACTTTTTTGTAATAATACAGATACAACTATATCAATCATGCATTTAGAATCCAAATTGATACCCAACATATAACTTTGCCAGCAAGGTCTATTTCTGAGCAGTGAGCTATTTTAACATTCCCAAAAATCCCGATTCAGGTATATTCCTTAGATGTAGAAACGAATCATCATATTTGGGCAGTTTGTTTGTTCCTTTAGACGATATTATCCCCTGCTGTTAAAGGTACATATAGTTCACACTCCTTCAGAGGCTTTAGCTTAGTTAAAGTTATAAGGTTCCTCCCGGCAAATTAATGCAGTTTGAATCATAAGTCCAACATGGCCATGTAAAAATCTAAATATATAACATAAAAATATGCAGATAATATATTCTTTTTACCGGGATATATGTTTGCCGCGTCAGAAGACCTTCAGATCAGACAGCTTACTGCTGCTACACACCTCATTGATTGTGCTATCGCACCTGTGTATTATACGGGTGGTCTCTGCTGTATTCCCACGGAATCCTCTGGGTATTGTGCTTCCTGCGGCTTCCTCGGTATGAATAATTAGTTTCTGCGGGTACCCTTACAGATTGCACACGGCATGCACACGAATATAGGTCCGTACTGCCGGCTTCTCTGGAAAATATAAAACGCGTTTCTCCGCCTATTTTTTCAGCGGCTTCCTCAGTCAGTGATAGGCTGAGAGTGGTTTGACTGTCAGCCAATCAGTGATATAGTGCAGCGATCCATGTGGGAATTGTCATTCCAGTAATATAACATATTTATTTACACTCTAGCGTAAAAGAAAAGATTAATAACAGAAAGTGTCAATAACTGTTTTTAGACTAAAAAAAAGTCTTCACCAATGGATAATCTATAAGAAACCAAATTTATTTGCAATGAATCCAGCAGCAGAGTGTAAGGAAGTCTGCAGCTTCCCCATAAAACAACCCAAATCCTCACAGGATTAATAAAGCTGTAATAAATTAGGAAATGGTGCTGCATAATGAAATAAAAAGACTAATATGCATACCAAAGAAATACATAAAACTTATCAGAATTTAAATGTAAAAGTTCCAACAATTGACACTCATGGACCTGTAGTGTGCCATGCCACAAACCAAGGGGTCAGCAAAATATCTGTACCTTACCTAGTAAAGGCTGGACATCTAACAAATATTAATATAATAAAAAAATAATGGTCAGGTGAATTAATTTAATGAAAAGATTGCATGAATGTGAGTAATTTACTTCTGAACATGTGAATACAATACAGTAGACTCTGATATCACGCCAAGCAATATGACAATGTCATGTTGTATGAGTAGTCAAGGGAAGGAAATTCCCTATTTTATATGGAACTATAAAGATAGGACCTATATATATTATTAATACCAAACTATTCTCTTCTTCTCAATTCTAGTTCCACTAATTATTTAGCACAGACAGTTCCCAAGAACATCTTCCTGAACTTGGAACTTCCATGAATGATGATGATGGCCTCGGCTGTTGGGAATATCATGATTATATACCAGCAAATATAGTTCACAGTATCTGCAAAGTTGGATTTTCCAAAAAAGATGATGAATTCAGCTATGTAGAATATTCCAGAGAGTATAAGAAATAGGATAATTGTTCTGATAGCATTAATATGGGCCTGGAGCTTAGGAGGAGTGAATCCAGAATTCTTCATCTTTATATTCCAGATGTGCCTTAAAATTGAGGATACTGTCACCATAAGGGAGATGAGAATGACAAGGAATGGGAACCCGAAACCGAGACAGTTGATAAGTATTGTGTATAGTAGGCTAGTAGAAACTACCCCAGTAACAGCTCTGGAGCTGAGAGTACTATTCTGAGAATGTTCTTCTTCAATATTAAAGGAAACAAACCAAATGGATGGAACACATATGACCAATGACCCCACTGCTGAGAATAGGAGGAGATGAGGCAGGAAAGCAGAGAGATGTTTTCTTACCCAAACAAAGAGGCGTTGAGTGAAGTTGGTGATGGGGGTACAGTAATAGGCACAGAGCCAGGCAGTCAGCCAATTGGAGAAGTACATTAGGAATGGCAGAATAATGAGATCAACAAACCGAATGAAGATCCACGAATCTGTAAATAATAAACTGCGCATGGTGATATTAACCATTCCCAAAAAGCTAACCTGTCTTTACAAATAATTATATCCTCTTAAGAGAACTATTTAAGAGTTTAAAAATAACATCTCTTACTGGAGGAAGTTGTGCTTTCTGAACAACAGCGAGAAAAATCTTGTAGTGTCAAAAATATACTGACACATAAATATCTACAGTATATCTCCTGATAGTGTTACCAGAGAAACAGATCTAACAAAACTACTGAGAAACAAAGTTTCAATTTGAGCATTATGTTATTCAATGTCTAAAACATAGTGGTGTTTATCATCTTGATGTAACATTCTAATAGGGGTATTTTTTACCTGTTTGTATAGAGATATATGTGGCCGTGAAAACCTAATATAGATTTTTAGTTAATTGTACAACATCTAATAATTTTAAATAATATATGCATGGGTATACGTTATTGGTCTATTAGCAATGGTTATATACATGTGCTAAAGAGACGGTACTTTTTTTATCTGAAAAGGTATTGATAAATTAATATTTTTTTATTTTTGAAACTGTGTGTTAGCGCTCTCTCATTTTCCACATTTTGTAGTCCATTATACGGGGACCGAATAATCCCCTTTCTTTTGAGAGCAGCAGATGCTTTAGTTTCAATTTACTATATTATTGGTGCCATTACTTACACACTTTTTTTCTATATTGATAATCCCATACAGTACTGCACAGTGTACACCATGTCTTTAATACTATATACAGTACTGCACAGTGTACACCATGTCTTTAATACTATATACAGTACTGCACAGTGTACACCATGTCTTTAATACTATATACAGTACTGCACAGTGTACACCATGTCTTTAATACTATATACAGTACTGCACAGTGTACACCATGTCTTTAATACTATATACAGTACTGCACAGTGTACACCATGTCTTTAATACTATATACAGTACTGCACAGTGTACACCATGTCTTTAATACTATATACAGTACTGCACAGTGTACACCATGTCTTTAATACTATATACAGTACTGCACAGTGTAAACAATATCTTTAATACTATATACAGTACTGCACAGTGTACACCATGTCTTTAATACTATATACAGTACTGCACAGTGTACACCATGTCTTTAATACTATATACAGTACTGCACAGTGTACACCATGTCTTTAATACTATATACAGTACTGCACAGTGTACACCATGTCTTTAATACTATATACAGTACTGCACAGTGTAAACCATGTCTTTAATACTATATACAGTACTGCACAGTGTAAACCATGTCTTTAATACTATATACAGTACTGCACAGTGTAAACCATGTCTTTAATACTATATACAGTACTGCACAGTGCACACCATGTCTTTAATACTATATACAGTACTGCACAGTGTAAACCATGTCTTTAATACTATATACAGTACTGCACAGTGTACACCATGTCTTTAATACTATATACAGTACTGCACAGTGTACACCATGTCTTTAATACTATATACAGTACTGCACAGTGTACACCATGTCTTTAATACTATATACAGTACTGCACAGTGTACACCATGTCTTTAATACTATATACAGTACTGCACAGTGTAAACCATGTCTTTAATACTATATACAGTACTGCACAGTGCACACCATGTCTTTAATACTATATACAGTACTGCACAGTGTACACCATGTCTTTAATACTATATACAGTACTGCACAGTGTACACCATGTCTTTAATACTATATACAGTACTGCACAGTGTACACCATGTCTTTAATACTATATACAGTACTGCACAGTGTAAACCATGTCTTTAATACTATATACAGTACTGCACAGTGCACACCATGTCTTTAATACTATATACAGTACTGCACAGTGCACACCATGTCTTTAATACTATATACAGTACTGCACAGTGTACACCATGTCTTTAATACTATATACAGTACTGCACAGTGTACACCATGTCTTTAATACTATATACAGTACTGCACAGTGTAAACCATGTCTTTAATACTATATACAGTATTGTAGTAATTCTGCACGGAGGCCTATTTCAAGAAAGAATGTCCGTGCGATTACGGCAATTTCGGCAGTGATGTGCGGCGCTCACACAATGATGGCATGCTTAGAAATGAGCAGTGGGGTTTGAAGGTTGCTGTATGAAATCATCACTAACTACAAGTCTCAGCGCAGAAAAAGGTGTTTTGACTTTAAAACTGACGGTGTGTCTTTTGCAACAAACTTGTGGCAAATTCCGCAGTGACGTGCGGCACTCACACAACCATGATATACATTAGAATTAGTAATGGGGTTTGAACACTATGAAAAATATGAAACCATCACTCAACTGCAAGTTACAGGACAGAAAGAGACGACACATTGACTAAAACTGCAGCATTAATACACTGTAATTCACACACACACACTGACACACACACACACACACTGACACACACAGACACACTGACACACACACACACATACACACTGACACACACACACACACATACACACTGACACACACACACTGACACACTGACACACACAGACTGACACACACTGACACACACACACTGACACACACTGACACACACACTGACACACACACACGCATACACACTGACACACAAACACTGACAGAAAGTAAAATATGGCCTGCGCATGCTGCGGTGCGTTAATATCAGGCACTGTGCGTCATGCATCTTACTGTACATCCTGCGCCCTACATCCTGCACTGTTTATACAGTATACAAAATGGCTGTGAGGCAGAGGCCTTGTTCAGGGAGGGAGCTGCAAATCACTGGGCAGTGGCGGGATCCGCTGCTCATTAATAACATTGAGAAGCGCTGGGCTTTTATGATGGCCTGATGTGATATCCACTGTTATTGCCCATGTGCTAGTGGATTGTTTTAATTTATTTTATATTTTTGCAATCTATTAAAAAAAATATATATATTTTGTGGTGCACCCTGTTTTGTGTTTTTCAATTTAACAGTGTACAGTAGAGAAAGTTCTCGCTGTTAGCGCGGGTGCAAGTAACGGGTCTAGTCATAGATGCCTACCCTCCCGGTTTTCGCGTGAGGCTCCCGATTTTTAGGGTAACCCCCCACACCCCTGGAAGGGTAGGCATTTCTCCCGCATTCTGCCCACTTCCTAGTGAAGTGGGCAGAATGAGGAGAATACCCACGGTGATCGCGGGTCTCCGTGAAGGGGGCGGGGCTTAAGATGTGATTCTGCATGAATCACAGCATTTGGCCCCGCCCCCTATGTAAATTGTACCCAATCGCAGCAGTTTTGCCATGAGGGGGCAGGGCTTAATAATGCGAATCGTTAGGCCCCGCCCCCATCGGCCTCCTGCTGCTTCTCTTACCCGGGCTTCTCCCGGGAAGAATTTATTAAAGGTAGGTAAGTACGGGTCTAGTACGTCTGAAAAAAACAAGACCAGATGATTGGAGTACAGGGCCAGAGAGCCCAAGGAGGATGTGAGGCGGGTGTGCAAGTAGGTGATGAGAACAGGAGGGAGGAGGGCCCTGCTCATGGAGCTTTACAGTCTATGGGTAAGGGGGAGACAAACAGAAGACATAAGGGGCGAGATGTAATGAGGTGCAAGTTTTTGTGTGAGTTCAAAGTCGCACAATCTCGCATATTTGGATTGTGTGAAATTGTTCTGGAACTCGCCCAGTGTAATAGCGTGCGAGTTGTCAGACACAAACGTAACTTGCATGTGACTGCTCGTGAGATTACAGACCAGGAAGCATGTGAGTTTCTAGACCAGATGGAATGTAAGTTTCATTATGTGAGTCGCACAGTGTGAAAGTCGCCTGATTTATGCATCACACACCCTATATAACCCCTGATCCTCCATTTTGTGTTTTGATAGGTAGTGAGGAGTTTTGGGAAGGAGATGAGGAATCTTGCTGAGAGAAAGAGAGTGCTCTGCTTGTGTTACTGCAGTGCCGTCATGGCTTCAAAGAGAGTAAGACAGCAGAGGATGGAGGAGGATGTGGTTGTGCAGCAGCCTGAGGAGGAGGACAGCACTGAGGTACATGAGAGCGAGGAGCAGGAGGCGCAGGAGGAGGAGTCGTCTGAGGGAGAGGAGAGTAGGAAGGAGTCTGAGGATGGTGCTGCACCTGCTCCTGGAAAAACACAGACTGGGGGCCATGTTCACTTCAGCTATAATGACAACCGCACCTTGTCCATGCGATGGTCCAAGTTTACCCACATCTCCTATGTGCCCACGCACACGAGACAACTGCAGCACGGAAGATGTGGCGTTCTGTGACAGATGTGGTTAATGTCGTTTCCTAATTCTGCCATGGCCAGAAAAACATCAAGAAACATTTCAATGATATAAAAAGGGTGAGGAAGGCATAGCTAGCAGGGGAGCCCCATGAGGCACTCAGGACAGGAGGAGGCCCACTTCACCCCATATAAAGAGGAGCTGAAACAGATCATCACCCCTGAAGTATGCTTCCAGGCCCGCATATTGTGTATGCAGACCATCCACCAGCCCCAAGCCGTCCTGGTGAGTAAATAAACAAATGTTCTCCTTTTAAATGTAACAACCTAAATCAGTGTCACGTAACATTCTTATCAACCTCTTTAGGGTCAAATTAATATGTTACTCAGAATTTTTATTTAAAAAATATATCATTAATAACCTTTTTCCTGTAATCTGATTTTTTAATGTTTTAAATGGCCCATGTTGTAAACAATTTAGATTAAAATTATAACAATTAATGCTTTTAAAAGTAATCTTAAATGTTTGCTTTTCAAAAATATGTCATCTTTAGTAATGTATGACTGTGCCACCCTAGCGGAGTAAGTAAGGGTTATTTGGTAATGTATGACTGTGCCACCCTAGCAGAGCAGGGCCGGATTAAGGTCTGTGGGGGCCCCTGGGCAACAAACATGTGGAGGCCCCTTTTAAATGTGATGAACTGGGGGTATGCGCAATGGGCACCTCAGTAGTGTCAGTGCCCAAAGTAGTGGTGCCCTTTATGCAGTGCACCCAGTAGTAGTGCCCCCAGGAGTGGTGCCCCCTATGCAATTCTCCCATTAGTAGTGTCCCCTGTAGTTATGCCCCAAGTAGTAATGCCCCCTGTGGTAGTGTCCCCAATAGTAATGCCCCCTGTATAAATACCCCCAGTAATAATACCGTTGTAGTTTTGCCCCCAATAGTATTGCCCCACAGTAGTCATGCCCCCTGTGTGTGCCCAATAGTAATGCCCCCTGTATAAATGCCCTAGTAGTCATGCCCCCTGTGTGTGCCCAATAGTAATGCCCCCTGTATAAATGCACTAGTAGTCATGCCCCCTGTAGTAGTAACCTCTGTATAAAGGACCCCAGTAGTAATTCCCCTGTATTAGTGCCCCTAATAGTAATGCTCCCTCTGTAGTAGTGCCCCAGTAGTAATGCCCCACCTTCAAGTAGTAATGCCTCCAGAAGTAATGCCCCTAGTAGTAATGCCCCCCAGTAGTAATGCCCTCCCAGTAATGTCTCCCCCGAATAATGCCCCCCCTAGTAATGCCTCCAGGAGTAATGTGTCCCGTCCCCCCCAAGTAATGTCCCCAGGAGTAATGCCCCTCCCCGAGTAATCCCCCCAAGTAATGCCCCTAGTAGTAATGCCCCCAGAGTCATGCCCCCCCAAGTAATGACCCCAGTACAAATGCTGCTTGCAGAAAAAAAATAGAGCTATTACTTACCTTGAGCCCCGCTCCCGCTGTCGTCCACGCCACTCGGCTGCACCTCTGCACTATGGGAGAGACATCATGATGTCTCTCCCATAGTGCACTGTGTGAGCCGGAGCCCGGAGCTCACGAGTGAGCTCCAACCTCCGGCTCCGGCTGCCGCTGTGGGGAGGGTGCCGGACGCCCGCTGGTTACAATCTCAGCGGGCGTCTGGCAACTCCCTGCGGCTCCGGGGAAAGATTGGCCGGAGGAGGCGAAACTGGTTCCGTCAACTCCGGTTCACTTTAACCCCAATGGGTGTGGGGGCCCTTCAGTTGTGGGGGCCCAGGGACGATCGCCCCTGTCGTACCCCATTAATCCGGCCCTGTAGCAGGGTAAGTAAGGGTTATTTGGTAATGTATGAATGTGCCACCCTAGCAGGGTAAGTAAGGGTTATTTGGTAATGTATGAATGCGCCAGACTAGCAGAGTAAGTAAGGGTTATTTGGTAATGTATGACTGTGCCACCCTAGCAGAGTGAGTAATGGTTATTTGGTAATGTATGAATGTGCCACCCAACAGGGTAAGTAAGGGTTATTTGGTAATATATGACTGTGCCACCTAGCAGGGTAAGTAAGGGTTATTTGGTAATGTATGAATGTGCCAGCCTAGCAGGGTAAGTAAGGGTTATTTGGTAATGTATGAATGTGCCACACTAGCAGAGTAAGTAAGGGATATTTGGTAATGTATGAATGTGCCAGCCTAGCAGAGCAAGAAAGGGTTATTTGGTAATGTATGAATGTGCCACCATAGCAGAGTAAATAAGGGTTATTTGGTAATGTATGACTGTGCCACCCTAGCAGGGTAAGTAAGGGTTATTTGGTAATGTATGAATGTTCCAGCCTAGCAGGGTAAGTAAGGGTTATTTGGTAATGTATGAATGTGCCAGCCTAGCAGGGTAAGTATGGGTTATTTGGTAATGTATGAATGTGCCAGCCTAGCAGGGTAAGTAAGGGTTATTTGGTAAAGTATGACTGTGCCACCCGAGCAGGGTAAGTAAGGGTTATTTGGTAGTGTATGAATGTGCCACCCTAGCAGGGTAAGTAAGGGTTATTTGGTAATGTATGACTGTGCCAGCCTAGCAGGGTAAGTAAGGGTTATTTGGTAATGTATGACTGTGCCACCCTAGCAGGGTAAGTATGGGTTATTTGATAATGTATGAATGTGCCACCCTAGCAGAGTAAGTAGGGGTTATTTGGTAATGTATGAATGTGCCACCCTAGCAGCGTAAGTAAGGGATATTTGGGAATGTATGTCTGTGCCAGCCTAGCAGGGTAAGTAAGGGTTATTTGGTAATGTATGACTGTGCCACCCTAGCAGGGTAAGTAAGGGTTATTTGGTAATGTATGAATGTGCCAGCCTAGCAGGGTAAGTAAGAGTTATTTGGTAATGTATGACTGTGCCAGCCTAGCAGGGTAAGTAAGGGTTATTAGGTAATGTATGACTGTGCCACCCTAGCTGGATAAGTAAGGGTTATTTGGTAAAGTATGAATGTGCCACCCTAGCAGAGTAAGTAAGGGTTATTTGGTAATGTATGAATGTGCCACCCTAGCAGAGTAAGTAAGGGTTATTTGGTAATGTTTGACTGTGCCACCCTAGCAGGGTAAGTAAGGGTTATTTGGTAATGTATGAATGTTCCAGCCTAGCAGGGTAAGTAAGGGTTATTTGGTAATGTATGAATGTGCCAGCCTAGCAGGGTAAGTATGGGTTATTTGGTAATGTATGAATGTGCCAGCCTAGCAGGGTAAGTAAGGGTTATTTGGTAAAGTATGACTGTTCCTCCCGAGCAGGGTAAGTAATGGTTATTTTGTAATGTATGAATGTGCCACCCTAGCAGGGTAAGTAAGGGTTATTTGGTAATGTATGACTGTGCCAGCCTAGCAGGGTAAGTAAGGGTTATTTGGTAATGTATGACTGTGCCAGCCTAGCAGGGTAAGTAAGGGTTATTTGGTAATGTATGACTGTGCCACCCTAGCAGGGTAAGTATGGGTTATTTGATAATGTATGAATGTGCCACCCTAGCAGAGTAAGTAGGGGTTATTTGGTAATGTATGAATGTGCCACCCTAGCAGCGTAAGTAAGGGTTATTTGGGAATGTATGTCTGTGCCAGCCTAGCAGGGTAAGTAAGAGTTATTTGGTAATGTATGACTGTGCCAGCCTAGCAGGGTAAGTAAGGGTTATTTGGTAATGTATGACTGTGCCACCCTAGCAGGATAAGTAAGGGTTATTTGGTAAAGTATGAATGTGCCACCCTAGCAGAGTAAGTAAGGGTTATTTGGTAATGTATGAATGTGCCACCCTAGCAGAGTAAGTAAGGGTTATTTGGTAATGTATGACTGTGCCACCCTAGCAGAGTAAGTAAGGGTTATTTGGTAATGTATGACTGTGCAAGCCTAGCAGGGTTAGTAAGGGATATTTGGTAAGTTGATAAGTAGAACAAATTACTCATGATCACCATGTATTATGAATTGCCCGGCGGAAGTCCTTATTAGGTAGTTTCACAGCCCACGTGTTATCCTTCTAATGGGCACATTAGTTATTCATTAACCCCGGAACTTGTTCTCAAAGCGCCCGGCACTCGTACCCGGAAGTTGAATGTCTAGCAACTTCCTCCATCACTCCCGATGTACAGGCAGCGAAACCGGAAGTGATAGCACCCAGGTAATGTCCGAGAGAATAAACATATCCCGCACTAAGAGATATGATATATTATATATTTATGTGCAACAATTAAGAGACCTTTACCACAAAATGTTTTGCACATGTATAACTAGTGAGGCTCTTTTCCTATTCATTAGCAATTCCGTGGTGGAGCTACCAACTGACTTAGAAATACATATTCAAAAATAAAGAAGAAAAAAGAAGTCAGTTATAACAGTGCACTCCAATTTCCAAAATAATATACAAATAAAATCAAACTTTATTGGGTATACTTTAAAATATGACACTGGTTACATCAAGTTTATAGACAATATTCTTTATACATTATGAGATTTATTATAAAACCAATAGGTTGAAATCGGAATCAGAATCGGATTTTATTGGCCAAGTATAAAAATAAAAGGAATTAATTCTGGCAGCTGCTCCTCCCATAGCATAAAAAACAACAATCACAGCACACACCCACAAAAACAGCAGTCATATAATTATAATAATTCCATACATCACAGATGCCAAGGACCTGCTATTCCCTAGACTAACCTTGATTGTTCAGCAGGATAACTGTCTGTGGGGAATAGCTGTTTGAGTGCCTAGCAGTTTTAACCCGGCACAATCTATAAAACCTGCCTGATGGAAGGTGCTGAAACAAGTCACAGCCGGGATGTGTTTCATCCTCTACAATATTATTTGCTCGCCTTCCAATCCTAGTTAGATATAGCTCTTTAATTGGAGGAAGATAGACACCAATAATTATTTCTGCGGCCCTGATTACTTTCTCCAGTCTGTTCTTCTCTTGTTTAGTTATTGATCCAAACAACACAGTGATTGATATACAAAGGACAGACTGCATTATTGCCATATAGAAAAGAATTAGCAATCCCTTCGGCAAGTTATATTTCCTGAGCTGCCTCAAGAAATTCAACCTTTGCTGTGACTTCTTACCAATGGCATCTGTGTTGGATACCCACTTCAAGTTCCTAGATATCACAGAACCCAGAAGCCTAAAGTTTTCCACCACAGACACCACACTGTCTACAATAGTGATCGGGGGTGCCACAGGAGAATGCCTCCCAAAATCCACTATCATTTCCACCTTCTTAAGTGGATTTAACTCTAGATTATTTTGATAACACCAGTGAACCAAATGCTCATTCTCCATTCTATAAGCGGACTCCTCACCATCCTTGATGAGGACAATAACCATTGTGCTGCCTGTTAATTTCAGGAGCTTCACGGATGGGTCACTTGAGGTGAAGTTGTTCGTATATAAGGAGAAAAGCAAGGGGGATCGAACACATCCTTGGGGAGCCCCCATACTAATTGTCCGGTCACTCGATGTAAACCTCCCAAGCCTAACCTGCTGCTTCCTGTTCTCCAAAAAATTAATAATCCAGCAGCAACTGGGACTCCCAAACTAACAAGTTTGGGATACAATAAACGTGGATCGATTGTGTAGATTGCCGAGCTTAAGTCCACGAACAGTTCCTTTGCATATGTTCCTGGCAGGTCCAAATGCTGAAGAACATAATGCAATGCCATGTTAACTGCATCATCTACCAAACTATTTCCCTGATAGGCAAACTGTAAAGGGTTCAATAGGGTCCATGTAGTGTCCTCCAGGTGGGTCAACACTAATCGCTTGAACGTTTTCATGATCACAAACATCAGTGCCACTGGTCTGTTATCATTCAACCCTTTTATGGAGGATTTTCTAGTTACTGGAACAATCGTGGAAGACTTCCAACAAGATGGAACTACACATGATTCCAGTGAACGATTAAAAATCCCTGCCAAAAAACAGGTACCAACTGCTCTGCGCAGATCATTAGCTTTGATGGCGATACCCCATCTGGTCCAGGAGATTTCCTAGACCTCAGGCTTTTGAACAACTTTTCTACCTCCTCCTCCTCCACCACCCTTATTGCAGGTACCATTCCCTTAAAACAAGATTGGCAAATGAAGTATAAAATATGATGGATAACGTGTGAATAAGAAATGAAAAGAATTGATTAAAACCACTGTGTGCACTGCGGTTTGGTATCTTTATCTCATATATATATATATATATATATATATATATATACAAAAAAAGGTGGTATACGGCGCTAGTCCTTGTACAACGTCACTTAAAGTCTTTAAATTAAAGACACGCACTCCCCAGTCCTTCAGGGTGGCAGCTCCTTCTCCCAAATACTGCAGTTCCAGCAGTTGAAATCTATAGAGACAAAAATTGGACAAAGAGCGCCTCCTAGTGCAATTTCGTACCAACTGTAAGACCCTTCACCAATAGTATACACCTATGTGATGAAGGTGTACCTTAGGCAGTGGAATTAATCCACAAAACAATCAGCATGAAACAACCGGTAATGTGTTCAGCACTTCCACTTCTCATTCGGAACGAGACAACTCGAGCCATGTGGCACCAGCCATAAATTTTATGCAATGATGGTATGGAAAGAGAAGAGGACCATAGTGTAATCACATAACACAAAGATATTTAATGCACACATAGACAACAATATAAAATGCCCGTACATCAAAATAATGCATTTCGTCCACATCAAATGTATAGGACTTCATCAGGTCCTATAAATTTGATGTGGACGAAACGCGTTGAGGTTTATTGGTGATTGATGTTACCTTCTGCCCGGCGTTCCTGTCAAGTGACCATGGACATTTGCAGATAAGCTTATTTGAAATTATTTTTATGTACGGGCATTTTATATTGTTGTCTATGTGTGCATTAAATATCTTTGTGTTATGTGATTACACTATGGTCCTCTTCTCTTTCCATACCATCATTGCATAAAAATTATGGCTGGTGCTCTTTGTCCACTTTTTGTCTCTCTATATATATATATATATCAGTGGATGTCGGCAGCACTCAGGGGACTTGCAATTAGCAGCAAAAGAAAACTGTTTGCCACCACAGTTTACATCAAAAAATTTAACCACAATCTATCAGCCTTAAGATACAAAATGATAGACACAGTGCCTTGGTCTTTCAGAGGAGGAGGAGGAGGAGACAGGGGTCGAGCTTTGCTTCATTTGGAAGCAAGATGGATTGCCAAATTAAATACAGTATTTCCATCACGACTTAATGAGCAATTATCTTTCAATTGTTTTTTATAGTTATCATGCTCATTACGGTTACCATGTTTTCTATAGCCATTGCATGTAATAGAAAATTGCTTATTTGTATTACAGGATGTACCATTTTAATACATTATATTAAGCTATATTTTTTTGAACAGCCAATATATTCAGATTGCACTTTTTTAGTTGTATAACTCACATTGTTTATTTAATTCCCAGATAGTTTACATAGCGCCATGGCAACACTCTGGGGTGGGGACCATGAGGTGACCGAGGCACAGAGCTATGACATCATCGGACGGGGACCCGACCCAGAAGTGAGCCGCGATGTGCCACACACTCTTCACAGATGGTATTATCTGTATCCTGATGAAAGATTAAACTCTGAAATGGATGTAAACTGTGGTGGCGAACAGTTTTCTTTTACTGCTAATTGCAAGTCCGCTGAGTGCCGCCGACATCCACTGATACAATTGTCTCCATGGAGGGCAATGCGACACAGTATTGATATCCAAGGATAGCAGGGTGCCGGATAAAAACTGCCTATATATATATATTTATAAAAATGTATATATATATATATATATATATATATATATATATATATATATATATATATATATATATATAATGTTCAAATGTTTATAAAAACACATAAATTATTCCATACTGTCCTGTGGTTATTTATAAGTTCAGAAAATGTTGTTCTGTATCAGAAGCAGTTACAATTATAGATGAGACTGTCCATTCATTCTGTTGGGCAATATAAGACTGGTATAATGCAAATTAAATATTTACAGTACTGTAAAATTATAACAAATATACCCCATCAGCTTCAAATTTAACCATTATATACAGAGATTTGTAATCCCTTCTTCAAAATAAATATCTAATTACATCAGTACTTCCCTGTGGTAGTGGTAGTGCAGTATGTTATTCCTATTCATAAATAAATAATCTTGTGACACTGTAAATGTTAGTGCAGTGTGTTATTCTTATTCGTAAATAATTAATCTTGTGACACTAAGTATTAGCGCATTGTGTTATTCTTATTCAATAAATAAATAATATTGTGACACTGTAAGTGGTAGCGCAGTGTGTTATTCTTATTCATAAATAATCTTATGACACTGTAAGTGGCAGCGCTGTTTATTATTCTTTTCTTTTTCATAATAAAATCTTGTGACACTGTAGGTCATTGATACCACATTTGTGTCTGTTGATATGGAGAATGATCAGTTGAGACTTGAGAGGAGAGCAGGAACCACATACTAGTGCTTGTGCTGCCACCAGTCATAATGATACTATTCCATCTACTTCATCTTCTAAAGCCGATTCCCAAGGACATACAGGGCTTAAGTCAGGGCCTCTAAAATCAAGAACAAATCTTTTACTGTGGTAAAGAAGAAAACATCAAAGGGAAAGTTAGCTTTAGATAGAAATAAAATTGGCAATCTGCCAGTTTCACCACATGAAGTGGCATGGAAAGGCTAAGGCCTTGGCCCTTATTTTATGAATGGTGTTTCTACCTCTTATGATGTTGTAAGCACAAATTAACATGCTGACATAGAAATCGAAGATGCATCTGTGGAAGTGCACCAGGATTAGCAGGATATTTGTGTAGCTGACGCTAATGAGGATGTTGATGATGAGGATGTTGATGATGAGAATGTCATTTGTGTAAATTAGTCACCAGTGGATGAAACAGTTGTTGCTCGTGACAAGGAAAAGCCCATTGTCATGCCTGGGCACAAGACAAAAAAACTTGGTTGTGTTGACTCATCTGCATCACCAGTGCTTTTTTTGGGGGAAAGTTTAGCTTTTTCTCGGCAGAAGCACTTGCTGAAATACCGGAGGATGAAGCCACCACTGCATCACATGCCACATGTTCTGACAATTTGCTTACAAACAGCTCTTTGCATATCTTCAGATCTGTTTCTGTTGGGAAGAAAGACGCAATGTCTTCATGCCTTCTGGGATGAAAATCCACTCTCAGCAGCAGCAGGCATAGTGCTCAAAGATTCTCTAAAAAGACACAACCTAAGACTTAAACCTTAAATCTTAAATCTTGCATTTGCTCTGTTTGGCTTGTCCACATATCTATGGACAGTGAATACAATGGCATTTTGGAAGCCACTAATTTTTGTTTTTAATGTCCCTGTACAGGTTGGGAAATTGTTTTCTAGTGAAATGGAATCTTTGCAAAGTATTGTTTAACAGTCAATTGTTTTTGAAAGCACTACTAGTACTCTTCCTGTCCCCATCTATGATGAAAATCAACTCCCAGCAGCAGCAGGCATAGCACTCAAGGATTCTTCTGGGGCAAGTACTGATGTGAATGAGTAAAACATTTTTTGTAAATGCCCCTTTTCTCCTCCCTCATACATTTGCTTCAGAATCAAAAAATTTATTAAATTTACTACCAATCAATCCTTCCTGTCCCTGCCTTCAACTACAAACATACACTGACTCCCTTAGGCCTCTTGAATAATAAAAACATTTGTTTCCTGATGTGCCATGTTGGAAGTTGAACTGCCACGTGTTTGTGCCACCCACTCCTGACGCTTAGCTTAGTCAGCCAGCTAGCATGGTCCCAATTTTGGGCCTAAACCAGATGAAAACAATATTTTGAACTGTGAGGTGGTCAAAATTGACTGGAAACAAGTGGAAATTATTGTTATTGAGGTTAATAATACTGTAGGATAAAAAATCTAAAAAAATTATGTGATTTTAGTAGATTTTATAATTAAAAGAAAAATACAGGTCCAAAACCAAAATCAAAACACGAAAGGGGCGGTTTTGGCAAAACCAAATCCAGATCCAAAACACAAGGAGATACAGATCCAAAACCAAAACATGGGAGTCGGCGCATATCCCTAATATCCTCAACAGTATTTATGTAGGATTCACCAGGCAACCTCATATGGAGTTAAAACAAACTCCACAGAACCACTATGTTATATATATGTGCCTCAAAATAACACACCCCATTAATTAAGGTATTGTACTAGTAATTCAAAATCCCTATCTCAATGGGTATAAACAATCACTCTCATAAACGAGGCAAGTTTGATCAAGGTGTCAATTTTATGTGGCTGAGATGTATGTTCACGTTTCTCTGTTCGAGTCAAGCTCCTCTGTCGGGTACAGAGCTTAATGTATAAAGAAAGTTATCATATAAATCTTGATGTTACCAGTGTCATATTTAAAAGTAAACCCAATAAAGAATGGTTTTATATGTATATAATTTAGGAGATTGGAGTGCACCGTTATAACTGACTTCTTTTTTCTTCTTTATTTTTGACTAAGTGTAATGTCACATGACATTAATTTAGTTTGCATTGTGACATATCTTGCTGAACAATCAAGGGTTAGTCTAGAGAATAGTAGGTTCTTGGCATCTGTGATGTATGGAATTATTATAATTATATGACTGCTGTTTTTGTGGGTGTGTGCTGTGATTGTTGTTTTTATGCTATTGGAGGAGTATCTGCCAGAATTAATTCCTTGTATTTTTATACTTGGCTAATAAAATGCGATTCCGATTTCAACCTATTGGTTTTATAATAAATCTCATAATGTATAGAGAATGTTGTCATTAAACATGATGTTACCAGTGTCATATTTTAAAGTAAACTCAATAAAGAATGGTTTTATACAGTATGTATATAATTTTGGAGATTGGAGTGCACCGTTATAACTAATATGTTTACATTGTGGTGTTTTCCTTGAATTAATGGAGTCCCTGCTGAATGCACCTGTCTCCATGCATGGATATATTTATCACATGCAATTTTTGGTTTCCTAAATTAATAGGAACAGTATATTTTGTAGTAGAAGTAAATATTATTATTATTATTATTATTATTTATTTATATGGCGCCAAAAGTGTTCCGCAGCGCCTTACAAAGTACATAAACAAATTGTTGGCCAGTGACTTACAGAACAATACAATACAGGACCAGGACATGGATAATATACATTGCTATATTAGCGACCATAGTACACAGATAAGCAACAGAGCAAAACAGCCAAGTGTTAGGTGCCCTAGTAGTGAGTAAGAAGTAGATGAAAGTAAAGTAAGGAGAAGCACAAGAGGGTAGAGGGCCCTGCTTGAAAAAGCTTACATTCTAAAGAACTTATCACTTAATCTTATTCACCTGGTTTCCTTTTAAGGTCCTTCTTGTGTGCTGCCATTGCCCCCACACCATCTGCACCTCTGGACCAGCCACAACCGGCTACGCTGGTGGCATATATTGATGAAGAGGAGGTTATTCATGTTGAGCCACATGCACCCATGCCAAAGCAGCCACAACCACCCCTGTCCACCCCACAGTCTAATGTACCAAGTGTTGAGAAACTGGCATCTTCCCTCCACATGTCCGTCTCCTTTATGGTCACATAAGGTCTCCTTTATGAAACATCAGACGTAACAAATGGACACCATGGTGCGCTACTTCAGGAGGCTCAACCGCACAACATTGGTGTCACTGGGGACCAACATCCGCATGGTCAATAATATTAACATGCGGCTTCAGGAGCTCACTGCTGCCACACGTGGGCAATCAGAGGCCACCTGAGACCAAGCAGCAGCTGTACTAGAGCGGACGGCAGCATTTGTTGCCCTACAAAGGGATATGGTAGCCCAAAGGGCCATTAGGAAGGCTGCTACCTCAACCGGCAGATCCCTAGCCACCAGCCCCCAAACTACTTCACCAGTAACTGCCCCAGGCATAGTGCCATAGTCAGGGGAGGGGGGGCACCTAAAGGGCCAGGGCAGAGCAGAGACACTTCTTCCTCACAATAATTTGTTTGCCTTTATATTTTTGGCTTTATTTCCTTTATTTAATTGTTTGTTAATAATGTGTACTTCAGTGACAGATTTCTCATAGCCTTCATTGACCATTTGTATAGTTTAGACACCATCATAAAGATCACTTTAAGTCACAGTTTTTGCACTGTCAGTTTTCCTGACATCACTGTTTTAAGGGGATCGGTATGAAAAACCGCCGGACCTTTGTCCAACGGTTCAAATCCCGACAGCGGAAAACCGGCTGCCCTGAAAATCCTGAAGGTAAGCATTTTAACTATTGCTAACTCTCTCACCCCCTAACCCTAACCCTCCTTTAGGGGTTCCTAACCCTAACCTCCACCCCTAGTGCCTGACCCTAACCTCCCCTCTAAGTGCCTAAACCTAACCCCCCCTTTCCTGCACCCTAAACCTAAGACTCCCAGGGGGGTGCTTAACCCTAACCTCCCCCCGGGGTGCATAACGCTAATGCCCCTTTCCCCTACCTTAACCCTAACTCTTCCAGGGGGGTTCCAAACCCTAAGTTCCCAAGGGAGCCCTGAAACCTAACCCTTCCCCCTCCCCCCACAGCTGTCCGCGTCTTGCACCCGGCTTACCTTCATTCGGTATGCCGGGCGTCGGACTCCTGGTGTAGGTCTAATGCCAGGCATCGGGATTTGACAGTCGGCAAGCCGGCGGTTGGCATTTCGACTGCATACTGTTTTACTGCATACTGGAGATTTTTTTTCAAACATGGTTTATAGAAATAATTATTTTTAAAATTACACAATTCATGGCTGAAACCTCTGAAGAAGTGACCACCATTCTTACAACTTCTGAAAGTTATGACTTTACTACAGTACATAACCAAAAGTTGTTAGTGATATGGCCAATCATTTTTTGAGCAAAAATATGATTCCACAGGAATAGACCAAAACTTACTAATTGCTTGGAACTTAGACATGAGCAGATAATAGCATAGAATATGAAAGCAGACAACGATCATACAAATCACTTTAGTGTGTACTGTACATACTGTCTTTTGTGACATACAATAAAGTAACAGACACAGTTATGCAGCAATAACACAGTTTTAATTTGGCTCTTATATTGTCTAGAGAAGACCCAGCAGTGTTATGTCATAGACAAAGTAAATAGTTATTGTTCACAAATTACATCATTACATAATGTTCTATGATGATAAATCAGGGCTTACTCTAATTCCAGGACACTATAAGTGCAGTGATTGCATAACATGCCCATTGGATTATATGAAGTATTTAGTCTATTGTGCTTACTATACATTACTATACATTACTATACATTACTATACATTTGCTCATGAATGTCCAAACTCAATTAGATAGATTTTATGGCTTTCAATATTTTTGTGGTAAACTCAGAGTCAGTTCTAGTATCCACTTAGTAATGTACAGTATATATTTTTTGTTTATTCATCCTATTATTTATATTTAGATTTGATGTTTTACTGTATGGTATTTGCTGGGGCAGTGACACTGATATTAAGAAGATTTTTCCCAGCCTTCTTTCCCTTGGTTGGTTCCTGTTTCCTTAGTTACTGTATATTCAGGGCCGTAACTAGGGTAGTGAGATCAGTGTCATGGTACAGGGCACCGCAGGGCAGGGGGCGCTGTTTGGACCTGTCAATTTTACGGTTTATTATAATTCTCACTTGCAGCTTCCTCTTCTTTTATCCCCAGCACCTCCTGGCCTCCCCTATCTCTTCCCTGACCCTTCCCCATGAGGCCATGGCCCTCTCTCAGGTGCACTATATTATGTCCCTATTTATCCCCAGCATCACATGGCCTCCCCTATCTCTTCCCTGGCCCTTCCCCATGAGGCCATGGTCCTCTCTCAGGTGCACTATATTATGTCCCTATTTATCCCCAGCATCTCATGGCCTCCTCTCTCTCTTCCCTGGCCCTTCCCCATGAGGCCATGACCCTCTCTCAGGTGCACTATATTATGTCCCTATTTATCCCCAGCATCTCATGGCCTCCCCTATCTCTTCCCTGGCCCTTCCCCATGAGGCCATGGCCCTCTCTCAGGTGCACTATATTATGTCCCTATTTATCCCCAGCATCTCCTGGCCTCCTCTCTCTCTTCCCTGGCCCTTCCCCATGAGGCCATGGCCCTCTCTCAGGTGCACTATATTATGTCCCTATTTATCTCCAGCATCTCCTGGCCTCCTCTCTCTCTTCCCTGGCCCTTCCCCATGAGGCCATGGCCCTCTCTCAGGTGCACTATATTATGTCCCTATTTATCCCCAGCATCTCCTGGCCTCTCCTATCTCTTCCCTGGCCATTCCCCATGAGGTCATGGCCCTCTCTCAGGTGCACTATATTACGTCCCTATTTATCCCCAGCATCTCCTGGCCTCCCCTATCTCTTGCCTGTCCCTTCCCCATGAGGCCATGGCCCTCTCTCAGGTGCACTATTTTATGTCCCTATTTATCCCCAGCATCTCCTGGCCTCCCCTATCTCTTGCCTGTCCCTTCCCCATGAGGCCGTGGCCCTCTCTCAGGTGCACTATATTATGTCCCTATTTATCCACAGCTTCTCCTGGCCTCTCCCATCTCTTCCCTGGCCATTCCCCATGAGGTCATGGCCCTCTCTCAGGTGCACTATATTACGTCCCTATTTATCCCCAGCATCTCCTGGCCTCCCCTATCTCTTGCCTGTCCCTTCCCCATGAGGCCATGGCCCTCTCTCAGGTGCACTATTTTATGTCCCTATTTATCCCCAGCATCTCCTGGCCTCCCCTATCTCTTGCCTGTCCCTTCCCCATGAGGCCGTGGCCCTCTCTCAGGTGCACTATATTATGTCCCTATTTATCCACAGCTTCTCCTGGCCTCCCCTATCTCTTCCCTGGCCCTTCCCCATAAGGCCATGGCCCTCTCTCAGGTGCACTATATTATGTCCCCTTTTATCCCCAGCATCTCCTGGCCTCCCCTGTCTCTTATCTGGTCCTTCCCCATGAGGTCTTGGCCCTTTCAGGAGCACTATATTATGTCCCTATTTAAAAAATAGGGGGGAGGGGCACCAATGCTCTCTCTGGCACAGGGCACCAAAAAGTCTAGTTACAGCTCTGGTTATGCTGTCCCCTTTGTTGGTTTATATGTCTATCGTGTTGGCGGTAATATGTTCACAGAGGGACGGTAGCCATGTACTTTGATACACTCTTTCCTAGTAACACAGTGCACAGCATGATACACATTCAGACAGGCACCAGCACCAGTTGTGTTATGGGTTGTGTAGCACAGTGTCAACACAAGGATCCTAATTGTTTGTTCTGGTGTGTGGGCTTTTCAGCCCCTCAGCAGATATATTTACAGGTACATATGGTTTTGTTCTGTTACAACAATTGAGAAAGCTGCTTTTGCACCAAAATACTTTTCAGTTTCTCCATATCTTGAAACTGATGCAGAAGAGCAATATACTGGTACTGCTGTGCCATACTATTATTACGTAGAAATAAATGTTAAATACGTTGCATGAATTTGGAGAATTATGATTGGATGGAATTTTTACATGTTTGTATTGCCAAGCCCACTTCCATTAATTTATTTTTTAGGGGATTCCTGATAGGAAAAGGTGACAATAGTTATGAAAAGTGGGCAAACTAACAAGATGTATAAAATGAAAGCACCTCTCATGCACAGTTCATATTTATTAAGGTCTACATACAATGCATATTTGATTGCTGGGGGCGTTGCTCTGAATGACAGTTAGTCTCATGTCTCTATTGTTGAATTGGGGTACTCATATACATTGAATCTAGTATGTATAGTGCCAAGCCATATACTGTATCTGACAATGTCTTTGTCAGGAAATGTGTCAGCACATAGCTTAGCTGATAACTGGTCCCAAGACCTGATCTTTCATACAAATACTGAAGCATAATCCCATATTAATGAATGGAGCTATTGCAGATAATTTCTGATAAGCAAATAAACATTATCTCTTTGGTACACATATTAGTTTTCTATAATAAGCTGCATAATAAAAGTTTATACTCATATAATTGGTCACCTTTAAGGTATAGCATTTTGTAATGTAATAATGAATATATGTTATACCATTTCTCTTTATGTCTGAAAACTATTGTGTGATAATGTGATGTTCATCCTCTTCCCCTCTATATATTTGGAGTGTTCTCTTTTCCTTATTGTCTTCTTTAACGTCCCGGTTGCAGGACACTCAGGGGTTACAGCATTGGATTTGTAAATATCTGTGTATTATAAACTGGTGGCTTATTCCAGAATTACCAAATAATTATACCTGATTTAAAAAATGATCTTCATACCTACTGTAGGATACTTCTGGTAGTATAGTCAGATGCAGCCATTACGTCTGTATGTACAATGTCAATGATCCTAGTATTAAGATCACAATGTCAGCAATTATGATGTTGACATTGTTGCCATGTGAGCACTGAACAAATCTGCCAACATTCTACGACATTCTGCAGGAAGCAGAGGGATAGAGTTAGGATGCGGCAGTGGAGGGTTAGGATTAGGCTATGGGAGGGTAGGTTAGTGTTAGGTTGTGGGGGAAGGTTAGAGATAAGCTGTGGGAGGAGAGATTAGGGTAGGAATTTGGAGGGGTTAGCCATACTCATTGCCAGAAGCCCCAAAGGATGAGTTAGAAACTACCACCAGCTGACCGCGAGACCCATCAAGCCAGGTAGTCACCAGTGGACCACCAGTAAAATGGTGCCAAACGTCTACTCACGTTGACATTTTATCATTGTTGATTTGGTTGATGTTGACATGAAAAGCATGTTGACAGGATGAACATCAGGATCATAAACATTTCAACATCATGTTGACATTATAAATGTTGACAAAATATACTCAACCTGCTGAATGCTTAATTCTGTGTCAGGTAAATTAATCAAAACTAAGGATAGCATGAATGTGATTAGCTTACACAGCTACTTCTGAACATGTGAATACAGTACAGTATACTCTTATATCACGGTAACTAATATGACAATGTTGTAAAAATAGTTACGGGAAGGAAACCACCTGTTTTATGTGTAACTATAATATAGGACTTATGAAGCTATGTTTAATATATTATTAAAACTAAACTATTCTCTTCTTATTCATTTTAGGTCCAGTAATTATTTAGCACAGACCGTCCCCAAAAACATCTTCCTTAACTTGGAACTTCCCTGGATGATGATGATGGCCTCGGCTGTCGGAAATATCATGATTATATACCAGCAAATATAATTAATGTTATCTTCAAAGTTGAAATTTTTAGTGTAAATGATGACCTCAACAATGTAGAATATTCCAGAGAGTATAAGAAATAGGATAATTGTTCTGATAGCATTAATATGGGCCTGGAGCTTAGGAGGAGTGAATCCAGAATTATTCTTCTTTATATTCCAGATGTGCCTTAAAAGTGAGGATGCTGTCACCATAAGGGAGATGAGAATGACAAGGAAAGGGAACCCGAAACCCAGGCAGTTGATAAGTATTGTGTATAGTAGGCTAGTAGAAACTACCCCAGTAACAGCTCTGGAGCTGAGAGTACTATTCTGAGAATGTTCTTCTTCAATCTTCAAGGAAACAGTCCAAATTTCTGGAACAGATAATACCAATGACCCCACTGCTGAGAGTCGGAGGAGATGAGGCAGGAAAGCAGAGAGTTGTTTTCTTACCCAAACAAAGAGGCGGTGAGTGAAGTTGGTGATGGTGGTACAGTAATGGGCACAGAGCCAGGCAGTCAGCCAATTGGAGAAGTATATTAGGAATGATTGAAGAACGAGTAACATGCGATAAACTTCTTTAACATACCAAGTTGAGTTCCACAAAGCTATTGAATTTGCAAGTGATGAACAACCAAGGGCAATGTTAATCACTCCCATTATAATGTGGATTTGCTCATAGGGGCTCAGATTTAACCCATTTTTAATGCTGTTCATGCTTAAAAGGATGATACCTGTGTTCAAGGTAATTGCCACCACACATTCAATGACAGGGACGACCACCATAACTATCAGCCCTGGAACCGACATTTTCTGGGCTAAATCAGCTCAATGAAGCAGGTGGAAAATGATTGTACAGGGTGTGCTGAAGAGAAACAGGTCCATGTTTGTGATTTGCCTAATGCAAATAGTCACTGACTGACCACCTGTCTGCAATGTGCATGGTGATATACTGAGACTCGATACATATCTCTTACAGAGCTCGTGTTCAGAGGTTTACGTGCTAGAAAACTTATTTGTGCTTCATAGACAACCTCCAAGTTACAGTATATTTGCATTTTAGATGTATATCATCATCATCATCATCATCATCATCATCATCATCATCATCATCATCACAATCCAATATGAATTGTACATTGCTAACACAGGATGGCTTATATAGGGACCCAACTTATATGCTGCTGAGGAGATAGAGAACTATGCTGACTACATACTATCTGTTATATACTGTTTTCCACATGGAGTAATTTCTAAGCTGGTGTGACACGTAAGTATTTACAGTATATGCCGCTGGTCACACATGATGATATACAGTATATGCCGCTGGTCACACATGATGATATACAGTATATGCCGCTGGTCATACATGATGATATACAGTATATGCCGCTGGTCACACATGATGACATACAGTATATGCCGCTGGTCACACATGATGATATACTGTATATGCCGCTGGTCACACATGATGATATATATGCTGACATTATTGGAAGATATATGACGATATGGTGACCACATTATGTGTTTTAAATTTTGGCAGCAAATAATGGTTTAGATCTTACAAAGTAATGTACAGACTTAGAGGATGGTTTATAAACTGGTCATATAAAATGGTTTTAGATGCGGACAAACAGGATGCCTTGTATACTGGTCACAAAATGATTTATATGCTCATATTACTGGGTGATTTATTTGCTAGTCAGACATTTGTTCCAGTGACAGTTGTCTCCATCACGGTCTAGAGTCTGGTTTTTATCAGTTGGCTTGGTGTTATACGTCAGCGGCCAGCTGATACAGCAGGAAGACAAGTACACAAATGCATGGAGTCTCTTGTCCAGAATTAGGTCTTGATCTCAGACAATACAGTATAAGGAAGTTTGCAACTAGCACTCATTGCTTGGTGATTATGGTACTTTGCCAAAAAGCCTGGTCCTTGCTCCCATACAGGGCCATCTGTAATCCACAACCAGAGTTGCCAGAGAGCATCTTTCTATGCCAGATCCTCAGCCAGCTCCCCTATGCATGGAGAGAGAGACCACAAAGTACATGGAGCATCTTTTTCTACCTGCTTCCCAGCCTACAGCCAAACAGTAAATGACTGTCATGATTGGTGGATGGCTGAAGCTATCTACAAATCAGAGTGTTGACAGCCATTCACCTTATGGAAGCATGTGGAGAGATGGTGCTGGGGTGCAAGAGGGGTACTCTATGATTTTTCAAAATGTATTCCCATAAATGCATGGATAGGGGCCCGGTGCATTGCTTTGCACAGAGCATACAGTGCTGTTAAGCCGCTCCCCTGTTTGGATCATGCTCCACTCCCCCGTTACTACTGGCCTGCCCCTGTTACCACCCACAAACGGCCTCTCCTGTCACTCATTCCACTGGACTGTCTTTGCAGGGCGAGTGAGAACATTCCGATCACTCGTACTAGTTTTTGCATGCTCTCTGCGAACTACACGCATGCGCACATTAGTGAACATCATCTGCAACGAGTGGTCACCTGCTAGTGAGTGGGCCTGAATGAGCTCCTAAGTTAGAAGGCAAATAATACAAGGGTCTTAGAGATCTGGGACATAAAGACAAGGGAGCCTCACATAGGGGCCTAATCATTCTCAAGCTAATCAGCTCCCAACTGTAAGTTTTCAAGCAGTTGACAGTTAGGAGCCGATTGGCTGGAGCACCATTATCATATGCAACAGGTTTAAAGCTCATTTATGATAAAACTCATTGATAAATGAGCCCCAACATTTGATAGCTAATTAATCCAAATGCATGTACAGCGAACTGCAATAGAGAATAACACTAAATATATAGCAAATAAAAATGAAGAAGGGGAGGGTGGAGATGAAGAGGGGAAGAGGATTAGATAAGAGGAGAGGGAGGTGAGAAGACTTTATTAGAAGAGGGCAATCAGTGTCATTATGTATATTAATACTGTAGGTCACTAGAAGATATTGGCAGGAGAGGGCATACAAAGAATAATCTTTTAGCGTGCAAGAGAGCTGGAATAGGGAGATACCACTGCAAGCATGAGAGGGGTGGGTACATCAAAAGGGGACAGGCATATATGGGATTTACAAATGCAGCCAGTTCTGCAAAGCAGTGATAAATTCTAAGTTTGTGTGTACAGTTGAGGATGTAAGGTTTTCAATGTTCATGTATAGGTCAATTATCTGAAACCATTGGTAGAGGGAGGGAGGATTAGGTGATATTCAGAAGCAAGGGATGATATCTCTTGCTGCAATCATGAAAAGTCTGAGGAGCAACTTCTGAAACTTGAAAACAGGTAAATACATTAAATTTAGGAGCCAGAACTCAGGCTTCTAAAGAAAGGGAAGACCAGTTATCTCCTCAGAAATCTCATGGAATTTATGCCAGAAACCCAACAAGTAAAAACATTGCAACCAAATGTGAAGAAGAGAGCCCTGGGCATTATAACATCTCCAATAAAGGTTAGAGAGACCAGGGACAAATTTAATGAGGAGATCTCCCTCTGCAGAGGATTTTATATTGCATCTCTATAATTTGTACAGAGGTAGAACTGACATGGGTGAACTGTAATATGTTACATCATTGATCTTCATCAATATCAGCAATCATTTGTTTTCACCGAGCTAAGGCAAATTAATGAGGAGTGGAAGACACCTCTACACATACTGTAGTTTAGTAGATTTGGGAATGTGTCAGAAAGACCCCCGTCAAACAGAGGGATTCAAAATTAGAGATAGCTCTATTAAACTAACAATGATTAGGGAAATAGTGATCAAAATTATATAGTTGGAAATAAAACCAAAACAAGTGAGGTGGTAGAAGAAAAGTACATTGAATTGTTGCACAAGTTCTCATCCTCCTCTAGTCCAACAACTTGGCAAGTCTGAGCAGAGCACCCCATTCTGTCAACTGTGTTGGTAAAGCCTTGGTGAGAAATCAGGATTACACTAGAAATCAGAGGAATGAGCAAGGAGTTTCAAGAGTGAAAGAGAAAAGGTATTAAAATATGCTCCTGCACCTGAGAATAGGCTTAAGGGTGGGATGCATAAACTTAGAAAGTATGTGGTCTTTATCCAAAGAGGTGTTGGTCTTCATGAGGATCAATCATTCAGTAGCCATCTGACGCTAGACATCTCTGTTGTTCATGCCTATTGAGAGGTGTGAAAGTAACTGTTAAAATGAGAAAGTTTTGAGAGTTATGTTTAAATTATTTCTAATAAGAATTTCATGTCCAAATCTTGGTCTCCACCCTCCCCAGACAAATCCCACAACAGTCCATGGAATGTCTTTTAAAAAGAAATTGGCAAAGTTTGAAAATAGATATAATATTTCTGAAAGAATATTCAACTTGATCACACTAAGGACCTCATTCAGAGTCGGTCGAAGCGGCCGCACGGTCGTACGCAGCCGATGTTCGCTTTACTGCGCATGCGTACAGTTCGCAATGCGCGTGCGCAAACTAGCGGCTACGATCAGAAATTTCTCTCTCCTTCAACACCGCCAGGTCGGTAGTTTGAGTGACAGATTGCAGCGTTTGTGGGTGGTAACAGGGGAAGGTGCTTGAAAACGGGGGTGTGGAGATCCGAAGGCAGGCGTGCCTAATTATGCGAACGGCGTTTTATGGGAGTGCATAAATTACAAAGTAGTGTCATAGCACACGTGACATGGGAGGTTTTATACTGAAATGATCGTAGAGCTTAAGAGAGAGTCAGGTCAACCTTTAGCTCTACGACCAGTTCCGATGGTATACGATGCTTGCGATTAATCCTTATGTAGCCGGAGATGACGTGCTATGCGTATGAGAAGTGGGCGTATTTTTAACGAACCGACCGCATCCACCCCTTGGTCGGCAAGCTAACGATCCGACCTTAGGGACGCAACATGCGTGTGCATCATTTGCATATCCGGCCCCTTTTACTGTACGACCGTGCAGCCGCTACGACCGACTCTGAATGAGGTCCTAAATCTTTCTAGCTAAGACAATTTCAGAGACAACCACTTCCAAATGTCCAACTGGAACAATGCAATTTCAAGCAAAAAGTTAAATTGGAACAGGTTAGAAGTATTTTTGGTCAGGCCGACCAGCAAATATGATAGGGGTTTCATTTTAATGGAAAGTAATTCTGAAATTCATCTACAGTACTTTCTGATGTTGAGATAGATATTGAGAGCCACTAATTTAAAAGAAATATATTAAAATCGGACAAATAGCCAAATCTTTGGAGTTCAGACATCAATGTAAAGGGGCACATCCACTTGCCAATTTCTATGAGCGATTAAACAATAAAGAAATAATTATCATTCAGTCGCTCATGAATTGTGCATGAATTGGGCATATCAATGTCGGAAACGACCAGCGATGCGCACTACCACTGGTCATTTCCGACATCAATCATCGCCCGAACATGCTGGTCAACCTGACGATTGAAGGCAGGTTGAGCATGTTAGGGGATGATTGATGTGCCTACACTGAATGACTGAATGACTGAATGTTCAGTGTAGGCACAGCACAGACTGTGAAATGACTGTACGCTTACAATGTCGTAATCGTGCAGACGTTTTAAAGTCTGCTAGTGGATGTGCGCAGGGCAGTTTCTAGGGTCTGAGGCTCCCAGTGCGAGCAGTCAAAATGCGCCCCCCCCCTCGAAGCAGTAATATTGTGGAGTGGGCGTGGCGTCATCGTGAGGGGGTGTGGTATCACAGTAAAGGAGTGTGATCTAGAAAGACCACAGAATGACAGCCACCGTGACTACTGAGTACAAGGGTGTCTAACCTGTCAGAGGCAAAGCGCTGAAAAATATATGGAGCTAAATAAAAGATAGACAGCATGCGCGCGCCGGAGGCGCGCACTCAAAAAATGGGGTGTGGCCTAGCTGTCACAAGCCCACGCCGCATTTCTGTGTGCATGCCTGTGGTGTGACATTTGCAGAAGTATGACCTTGCATCACACCCGGTTTTAGTCGCGTTGGGAGCGAGCCCAGCCAGATCCACATAAAATACACTGCAACAAACCACTTCCACATAAAATATATTGGAAAAGCCAGAGGCACATAAACTATGTTTTAAAACCACATCCACCTCAAATACATTATTAAATCCAGAACCACATAAAACACATTGAAAAAACATGATTCACATAATACACACTTCATTCCAGCCCCCTCCCTTACCATTCTCTCCCCTCCCTTACCATTCTCTCCCCTCCCTTACCATTCCAGCCCCCTCCCTTACCATTCAAGCCCCCTCCCTTGCCATTCCATCCCGACAGGTCTTAGGCTTCCCCCCCACTGGCTCTCAGGCAAAAGTGCCCATTATGCAGTGCCCCCTGTAGTTGTCCCCATATGCAGTGTCCCCTGTATTTATGCCCCTTATGCAGTGCCCACAGTGGTTGTGTAACTTATGCAGAGCCCCCATTAGTAGTGCCCCCTGTAGTCATGTCCCCTGTAGTCATGCCCCCATCAGTAATGCCCCCAATAGTAATGGTTCCTGTTGTAGTGCCCCAGTAGTAGTGTCCCCAGTTGTATTGCCCCCAATAGTAATGCCCCCTGTAGTAGAGTCCCCTTTATAAATTCCCCAGTATTAATGCCCCTGTATTAGTGCCCCCAATAGTAATGCTCCCTTTGTAGTAGTGCCCCAAGTAGAAAAGCCCCAAGTAGTAGTGCCCCCAGTAGAAGTGCCCCTGGCCCCTGAGTAATGCCTCCTAAGCAATAACCCCAGTAGAAGTGCCCCCTGAGCAATGTCCCTAGTAGCTGTGCCCAGGTGCCCCCAGTAGTGGTGGCTCCCCCAGCAGAAGTGCCCCCAGTAGTAGTGCCTCCCCCCAAGTATTGTCCAGGCTGCCTGCACACACACAAAAAAAAAAAAACAGTAACACTTACCTTCAGCCCCGCTCTGGCCCCAGCTCTGGCGTCCGCTCCGCTCGGCTGCTCCTCTCTCTGCACTATGGGAAAGACGTCATGACGTCCTCCCATAGTGCACATTGTGGGAGCCGGAAGCCGGAAGCAGGAGCCTCCGTCTCCGTCTCCGGCTGCTCTGCTCTGCCGGGCGCCCGCTGGTAACTGAATCTCAGCGGGCGCCCGGCAGTTAACATGCTGTTTCTACAGCAGGGGTAGGAGGCAGCGCGCCCCGTGCGATTGCACGGGTCGCCTGCCCCTAGAAACGGCCCTGGATGTGCGGCATAAGAGCGAGACCACTGAGTTTTCATCAATTGCAAGAAAGTCATCTGCATTTAAAGAGAGTTTTATGGCTTATTCCCCTAATTACAGATGAGAAAAAGGTCCAAATGGGCACCATATATTTGAATCTTGGCTGAAGGACAATTATACAGGGATAATAGTTTATGAAGACACTGGAGTCCTGTCCCAAGTGTTTCAGCACCTCCATAATGAAACTCCAGTACACTCTCTTGAATGCCTTCTCCATGTCCACAATAAAAATAAAAAAAACATGTTTGACTGTCCCCTACCAACATGATGTATCACATCAATCATCCTAGGGACATTGGGGGTCATTCAGACCCGGTCATTAGCGCCGATGCACTCGGACCGGGTCGATGGCCCCCCACAGAGCATGCGCACGACGGTGACGGCGCCGTCGTGCGCATGCGTGAGACCCCCTACGACCAACAGCGCCGATCGTAGCGGGTCTCGATCCAAATGGGGCGAGCTGTCGATGTTGATTGACAGCTCGCCCCGTTTGGAAGGCGGGCCGGGGGGGTGGCAGCCCAAACGGAGGCGTTCCCATGGGAACGCCTACTGTTTGGGGGAGGCCCAACTGACATCACTAGTGATGTCAGTGGAGAGCTTCCAGCTCTGACAGAGCCAGAAGCTCTCCGGGGCTTACGACTAGTGAGACCCTACCCTAGGGTCTCATCGTAAGCCCCGATGGTCGCGATGGTCTCTGACCATCACGACCATCACTGTAGCGGTCGTTAGAGCTGTGGGTGTAAACCCACAGCCTAACGACCGAAATGGAGGCGGGCGGTCAGGATGCAAGCGGCCGCCCAGTTTCTGAGCGACCGCTTGCATCCTCTGACTGCCTCTGAATGAGGCCCCTTATTCTTTCCTCTCTGTCTAAAATGAAACACACCAGGTCCCTATAAATCACATATGGGAGAAGAATAATCATACAGTTGGCCAGTAACGTTACAAATAATTTGAGATATTTTTAGGAGGGAGATTGGGTGTTATATCTGGGATGGGTCCTCCCCCTATTTAGGAATAAAGGTTATGTGTTCATCTAGGTCTGTCTTGTTGCAGAGACAGGAGAATGTCTTGATAAATGTTGTAGATAATTACTGGGCAGCCATCTGGGCCAGGGTTCTTCCAGTTGAGAGTGGACACAAGTGCTACATCAATTTCCTCTCTTCTAAAATGCTTTTCAAGCAGTTTATATACCTGTTAACAAATGTTTCTTACTTTTTATCACAATAGTGAATATATGAGAATCTAATAGTATTTTTTTTTTAGAATGTCTCTATTACTTTAGGAGTTTGAATGATACACAAGCAAAGTTTATAATATTAGATTTATAAACAACTAGCTGAAGCACCCGGCGTTGCCTGGTTTTAAATCTAAGTTATTAAATTTTATTATGTGATGTCATCCAAAACCATCCAGTGGAAGGCTCAGAACAGACTCCCCAGGTTAAAGTTCTGCCCAGCATACACCAATGGAAGTATTGTGACCTAAACCCCCTAGTTTGTCTTCTGAGAACCAATGTTACCACTCTTGAAGTTTTCATCCAAATTATGTGATGTAGTCCAAATCCATCCAGTGGATGGCCCAGAACAGGCTCCCAGAGTCAAAGTTCTGCCTGGTATAATCTGCTGTGAGGTCTGACTGGGACCCCAATACCTTCATTAGGCATCCCAGACCAATTGCCACCCCCTGTGGAGTTTTCATTCAAATTCATCCAGTGGAAGACCCAGAATAGGCTTCCAGTGTTAAAATTCTGCCCAGCATCCCCGGGACAAAGTTCTGCCCAGTGTACACCAACAGGTCCAACTGTGACCTCAACCCCTTAATATGCCTTCTGGGATCCATTGTTACCACTATGTGAAGCTTTAGTCCAAATCCATCCAGTGGAAGGCTTAGAACAGGCTCCCTGGGTCAAAGTTCTGCCCAGCCTACACCAAAGATAGGTCCGGCCGGGACCCTATTCCCCGTGAAATCTGGCCAGGATCCGATTGGACCATCTTGCATTAGTTTCATCTCAAACAGACCAATTATTATTATTATTATCCTTTATTTATATGGCGCCACAAGGGTTCCGCAGCGCCTGACAAATTACAGAAACAAATGAGCACACAAGACAACAGCTATTAACAGTACAGACAATGCAGTGCAAGTACATGATTTATATACATTGCTGCATAACACCTAAATAAGCAGCAGGGTGTCAGTAATCAGTTTTAGGTGCCATTGTGAATGAAAGTAAAAGTAAGGCAAGAAGAAGCACGTGAGGAAAGAGGGCCCTGCTCGCGAGAGCTTACATTCTGAGGGGAGGGTCAGACAAACAGGGGTGACACAGATGGGCTAGATAGTGAGGAAGGAGCATAGAGTAGTGGGTTAGGATGAGCGCTGGAAAGCATTGAGGAAGAAATGGGTCTTGATGGCCCATTTGAAGATTAAGAGCTAGGAAGCCAAGTGATGGAGGAATTTTGCAGGAGCAGTGGTGTCAGAGGGGTAAATCCAGGGTTTGGTGATGGCTAGGAGAATCCAGGCATTGCAGATGAAGTGCTCATGAACGGAGACCAGTTTATTATAGACAAAACTGGCTTTCCAGAGGGAACAGGAGAGAGGGACAGAGTTAAGAGGTGAGAGGAGAATGAGATTATTAGGGTTGATGCAGTGTGGAGGTGATACTGATCTAGAGAAGGGGAATAAGGAGTGTGGGGTTATGTGGCTGGCTTCTGAATGAGGAAGGGTGACAGCAGGTGGTGGGTCAGGTGGAGGTTTAGTGTGGTGTAGGGGGGGGGGAGAGGATAGGTAACTTGGAGAAAAGAGAGGGTGCAGGGTTTAGTGGTGGTGCAGCAGGACCATGGTGGAAGAGAAGTGAATAATACTGGAGTTGTGGGAGATGCAGTTGAGAGACTTATATGTGATGAAGAGAGACAGAGGAGGGGGAGAACGTAGAGGGGACTATGGATGGAGAAAAGAGGTGAAAACTGGTGGTAGAGGAGAAAATAATGTAGCGGCTGAGTGAGGGTGGAGTAGAATAAAAGAGACATCGTGTAGATGAGGCGGTTGGGGGTGAAAAAGTCAGTAGTAGTAATGAGTTTGAGATGAGGGAGCAGTACAGGTCAAAGGTCAAAATCAGATAAAAGAAAGAACAGTGCTGGAAGATGTAAAGGCACAACTACAATAGTAAATTATAACCAAAAAAGGAGTGTAGAGCTGTTAAAGTAGCAAGACTTGAGAATTAGTCTAAAGTATGAATATATATATATATATATATATATATATATATATATATAAAAAAAGGTATAGGTGTGAAACAATGGTAGATACTACAGTAAAGATAAATTGACAGTGGTATTTGAATGATTTAAACAATGTAGAGAAGAAACGCAAACATACAAGTATTAAATGTTCAGTAAGCAGGTAGTTGCTTGCAATGCTGAAGCAGGGTGTTGGCAGAAGGTGGGTCCAGGTTATAATGGAAGCTGGTTGCTGAGTAGCAGGGTTTCCAGAAGCTCAGAAGATCCTTTGCTTTTTTCCAAGTTATAGAGAGTTCTTTTAAAATATTGTCCTCCTGTCTTCCTCCTGCTGAACTCCTGACTAACTCTTGAAGTTATGCTGTACATGTAATCCCACTTAGAAAAAACCCACTTTGAAATAAAACCTAGCAGCCTTGTACAAGCCTAAAGCCTTGTGACCTACTGATTATATAGTTAAGCATAACATGTGTAGTCACTGATGACACCCACCCTCATTACCCTCACCCACACCAGATACAAGTCATAAAATTCTAATACAAACAAGCAAGGCCAAAACAGCATCCCATGAAGCTAGGAGATAAGATCTGACTATATAATTAAATTTAAAGTTACTCTGGTGTTTACAGATATTAAATAAAGACAGTATACCCAGCAAATCAGAGAATTCCAAACAGCATTGGTTTTTCTATAATAGGTGCCTGGTGCAAATATATGATTACCCAGCAAATCAGAGAATTCCAAACAGCATTGGTTTTTCTATAATAGGTGCCTGGTGCAAATATATGATTACCCAGCAAATCAGAGAATTCCAAACAGCATTGGTTTTTCTATAATAGGTGCCTGGTGCAAATATATGATTACCCAGCAAATCAGAGAATTCCAAACAGCATTGGTTTTTCTATAATAGGTGCCTGGTGCAAATATATGATTACCCAGCAAATCAGAGAATTCCAAACAGCATTGGTTTTTCTATAATAGGTGCCTGGTGCAAATATATGATTACCCAGCAAATCAGAGAATTCCAAACAGCATTGGTTTTTCTATAATAGGTGCCTGGTGCAAATATATGATTACCTGCAATGAAAGAATGGAAAAATCCGTCAAATCATCATCCCTCACTGTTCGCAGAGGATATAGCTAGTAAGAACTCCTGACTAACTCTTGAAGTTATGCTGTACATGTAGTCCCACTTAGAAAAAACCCACTTTGAAATAAAACCTAGCAGCCTTGTACAAGCCTAAAGCCTATATATAAGATAGCTTAAGTACCCAGCATTGCCTGAGTTTAAATCTACAAGTTCTTAAATTTTCTTATGTGATGTTGTCCTTATCCATGCAAAGGAAGGCCCAGAACCGGCTCCCTTGTTCAAAGTTCTGCCCAGCATCCCAGGGTCAAAGTTCTGCCCATTATACACCAACAGGAGGTCAAACAGATCAATTAATTTTGTATATAAGATAGCTGAAGTACCCTGCATTGTCTGGGTTTAAATCTTCAAGTTATTAAATTTTATAAACTGTTTATAATGTGATGTCATCCAAATCCATCCCTGGGTCAAAGTTCTGCCCGGGGCACTCCACCATGCAATCTTACCCGGGAACAGGCTCCCAGGTCAAAATTCTGCAGAGCATCCCCAGGTCATATTTCTGCCTAGCGTACACCAATGGGAAGTTCGACAGGGACCTCAACCCCTGAGTATGTCTTCTGGGATCCAATGCTACCACTCTGTGAAGTTTTCATCCAAATCCATCCAGTGGAAGGCTTAGAACAGGCTCAAAGTTCTCCTATGGTGAAGCTCAATGGAATATGTTGTACTATATATGAAACTGTTAATAAATAAAGCAAATAAATATATATCTGCCAAGAATACACCAACGGCAGGTACAACCTGGAACCTACCACCCCTACAACCTGGCCATGATCCAACTGGACCACCTCACATTGGTTTCATCCCAATTGGTGCAGGGGTGTCCGAATGCATAACTGGTCAAACAAACCAACAAACCAATCAATGATTGTATATATAAGATATATACTGAATATGCATATATACAATAAGGACAAGTTCCTGTATATTATTATTCACTTTTTTTATTACTTCCCACCTGACCCCCCACCCATCCATCAACCTCAATCTCCTTCTTAAGTGGAATTGTCAGTGCAGTCAGTATACTTGTCTGGCTGCTAGTTGTGGATGTACAGGGAGCTGGGAAGTTTTGATGTCACTGCTGCTGCTCTTTGTGATCAGGTGTTGAGTTCCTGTTTACTCCCTAATAGCTTCTATAGTATACATCAATCATGTGGCAGCAACTCAATGCATAAATAAAATATGAAAATGGTCAAGAGATTAACTTGCTATTCAGACTGAACACCAGGATTAGGAGAAAATTTGATACAAGTGAATTTGACCGTGGAATGATGATACCAGCTAACTTCCTGAGATTTGCATTCACATCAGTTTCAAGAGTATAAAGAGAATTGTGTGCAAAAAAAAGTTATCTAGAGAATAACAGTTCTGTGGACAAAGCACCTTGTTAATGAGGAGACTGACATGATTGGTTGAGACTGACAGGAAGTTGACAGTAAGTAAAATAACCAGATGTTAATAATAATATTGTGTTATAACTAGAGATGAGCAGCTCAGATTCCTTGGAATATGAACCCACCCAAACACCAGGAATCCAAGTAGATCCTCACACTGATTTGGATTCCACTTTGAAGCAAAACGTCATTCTCGCGGCATCAGATTTTCACGAGTTTAGGATTCTATATAAGGAGCAGGGGATGGGACTCAATGCCTGATTCAGACCCGCTCGCAAGCGCTGAGCGCTCGCAAGCGGGTTGATGGTGGAGCAGTGCACATGCGCATGACGAACCCGGCTCCGTCGTGCACATGTGCGAGACCAGGATAGCGACAGCCAGTCCTTCGCTCCTGGTCTCGCACCAAAGGGGGCGAGCTGTCAATTTTGATTGACAGCTCGCTCCGTTTGGTGGGTGGGCCGGGGGCATGCCTGGCCAAACGGAGGCATTCCCATGAGAACGCCTACCATTTGGGGCCCGCCCCACTGAAATCACAAGTGATGTCAGTGGGGAGCTTCCTGCTCGATATGAGCAGGAAGCTCCCATGGGCTTGCAAGCAACGAGACCCTACCTCAAGGGTCTCGTCGCAAACCTGATGGACCATCATCCTGGCCGCTCGCACTAGCAGGAGGCCGCTCTAAAAAAAAAATAGGAAGGGCCTGATTCGGAGCGAGCGCTCACTTTTAGCAAGTGGCTCTGAATTAGGCCCTCAGTGATGTCAGTGGGGAGCTTCCTGCTCGATCTGAGCAGGAAGCTCCCTTGGGCTTGCGAGCAATGAGACGCTACCACAAGGGTCTCATCGCAAACCCGATGGTCGCACCCATCACGACCATCATCCTGGCTGCTCGCACTATCTGTGGGTGGTTACCCACAGCTATGCGAGCGGCCAGGAGGCCGCTCTAAAAAAAAATAGGAAGGGCCTGATTCGGAGCGAGCGCTCGCTTTTTGCGAGCGGCTCTGAATCAGGCCCTCAGTACCATTTCCTTATCAAACACACTGCTGTATGCTGTGCTTAACTCTGCTGTCATTTCTCTGTATAGGCTGAGCTTATTAGTTAATGAGTAAAACTTTATACTGTATAGGGGGGTGCATGCTGCTATGCTGTAAACTGCTGTATAGGCTGTGCTGCTTAGTTAATGAATGTGTATATAGGGGGTGCATGCTGCTGTGCTGTACTCTGCTGTATAGGCTGTGTTGTTGTGTAGAACTATCTATAGGGGGGTGCGTAGTGCTGTGCTCTGCTGTATAGGCTGTACTTCTTAGTTAATGAATGTGTATATAGGGGGTGCATGCTGCTGTGCTGTACTCTGCTGTATAGGCTGTGCTGTTGAGTATAACTATATATAGGGGGTGCATGCTGCTATGCTGTATTCTGCTGTATAGGCTGTGCTGCTTAGTTAATGAATGTGTATATAGGGGGTGCATGCTGCTGTGATGTACTCTGCTGTATAGGCTGTGCTGTTGAGTATAACTATATATAGTGGGGGCATGCTGTAGTGCTGTATTCTGCTGTATAGGCTGTACTGCTTAGTTAATGAATATGTATATAGCGGGTACATGCTGCTGTGCTGTACTCTGCCATATAGACTTCAGACCAACAAGTCACAAGAGGCTGTGCTCCTTAGTCAATGTGTAGTGTATAGGGGGTGCACGTTGCTGTATGCTCACGTGCAGATATAAGCCCTGTTGCTCCAGTCCATGCAGGAACACAGATGTGCCATAACAAAAATAATTGTATCATTTATGCTGTTTTATGCACTTTGTTATACTCATGTCACCCCTGTCTGTCTGTCCCTCCCCCTTAGAATGTAAGCTCCTATGAGCAGAGCCCTCTACCCTCTTGTGCTTCTCCTTCTTTACCTTCATCTACTTCTTACTCTCTACCAGGGCACATAACACTTGGTTGCTTTGCATTGTTGCTTATCTGGGTGTTATGGTCGCGAATGTAGCAATGTATATTATCCATGTCATGTAATGTATTGTATTGTATTTTACTGTACTGTAAATCAATCTATTTGTTTATGTACTTTGTAAGGTGCTGTGGAACACTTGTGGCGCCATATAAATAAATGGTAATAATAATAATACTAATAATATTACTAATAATGTGCATATATAAGCCCTGTGGCTCCTGTTCATGCAGGAATACAGCTGCACTATAAAAAATATACTGTAATTGTATTGTTAGTACTGTTTTGTATGCTTTGCTCACTGTATATTAGCCCAAAGGCTCCTGTCCACGCTGTAGTCAAGCTGCGCCATAAAAAAAAATAACTGTGATGTTTATACTATTTGGTGTGCTTTGTTTTATTCACATGCATTTATAAGCCGTACAGTGATCTACAAATTGAAAAATGGATAATGTTCCGTTTAGAGTAGATGAGCAACGTACTGTTACTGCAGCTGCTGCCACCAGTAATGATGATGACGCTAGTCCTTCACTGTCATCTACTAAGGTTAATGCTCAAGGGCATAGATGGTCAGGGCATCTAAATTAAAAAAAAAACAATATACAGTGATACAGAATAAACACATCTAATAAAGGGAAAGTGTGGTGCAGAAAAACATAACATTGCCAACATGCTATTCACCACATGCAGTGGCAAGGAAAGACAGAGGCCTAGGCCTTTATATTTGAGTGGAAGTGTCAGTGAGGCATCTTCATCTGCCTCTCATGATGATGTAAGACCTTATCACTCAGAGTGTAGAAGAGGTATCAAAAAATGAAAACCACTAAGGCAGTAGAACAAACTGCATTCAGAGACATACATGGCTATGGTAGTATTAGATCTGTGTCCAATATCCGCCATTAATGCAGTAGGTTTCACACAGTTAATTGAGGTACTGTGTCTGCGGTACCCAATTCCATCTGGGTTCAATTTTAGCTGAAAAGCCATTCCTGTGCTAAACCAGGACATTAAAAAAAAAAAATTGTCTACAAAATGCCATTGTACCCACTGTCCACCTGAGCACAAATATGTGAACAAGTGATAATGGGCAAACTAAAGATTATATGACTGTGACAGCCCACTGGGTGGGTGATTCATCTTTAGCAGCAGCAGCAGAAACAGTATCTAACAAACAACATCAGCTCATTCAGATTCAGTCTACTCTGTATATCACCGGCTTCACTAAGTGGCATACCGCTGACATCCTCTTAGAAAAATTAAGGTATGTCATAGCAAAATAGCTTACCCAACTTAGATTTTCCTCAGGATTTGTAACCTCTGACAATGCCACCAATATTGTTAGAGCATTACAGCTGGGTGATACTGGATGTCTCTTCAGCTGGGGAAGAGACACTACACTCAGCTTCATCTCTCATTCTACAGAATGTATTATTTATAAACCCTGCATACCTACAGAGCACATATAATGTAACCCATCACTAGAGGGCAGTATTCTGTAGAAGACAATAATGTTTTCCTCACACCATCAACTTGGTGGTAAAGGTTTTTTTTTTAAATGACACGCAGGAGATGCTGTCTGTGGCCCGAACAATTTCGGGATGTTTTTGCCATTCAGCCACAGCACGCAGGAGATTGCAGCAGCTGCAAGAGCAGTTGAATTTGCTCTGCCACCAACTGAAGTTGTTAACCAGGTGGAATTCCACCCTTTATATGCTTTAGTGAATGGATGAACAGTAAAAAGACATCCACTGCTATACAACAAGCCATGACATTAGGAGAGGGTGAGGAGTGTTCCTTAGTCCAGAGGAGTGGAGAAGGCTTTCCATTTTCTGCACGGTTCTCAAACCATTTTAAGTTGTCACATGTGAAGTGAGTGCTGACACTGCTAGCTTGAGTCAGGTGATTCCCCTAATTAGGCTTTTAGAAAATCAACTCGAGAAATTGAATGAGGATGATTAAACAAAGTGATTCCACTAAGTATGTCAGAACTCTATACCTCAAGTCCTTTGCTTCACCAGTATCCTAGGGTTACCAATATCTTCAAATCAGATCACTAAATTTTGGAGACTGTGCTTGATCTTACATTTAAGTTGTACGTCCTGTCTTTCTTTCCAACTGACTCAGATTTTAAGAGAGGCAAATAGCTCCTGCTGAGCAAGGTGGCAGCTCAAGTGGTACACAACATGACAATATCTCCTCCTTCAATTTGTCCGGCAGCTTCCAGGAAAAATTACCCAGTGGTGATGCAGAGGAGTCAATTTCTGACATCTAGTCTGGTCTAATATAATTGCCAAAAATTAGTTACACTGCTACAGCGACTCCATCTGATAGAATGGTGGAGGATTATTTTCATGACACCATACACATAGGCATGTCACAGAGTCCCTTTGACTACTGGAAAGACAACAAGGTAATTTGGAAGCCCTTACACAGACTGGCTTTGCATTACCTAAGCTGCCACCCTCCATTATGTACTCAGAAATAAATTTTAGCACAGCCTGGAACCTTGTCAGCAATCGGCGTAGGAGGCTACTTCCTGAAAATGTGGAAAAGATGATGTTCATCAAAATGAACTGGAAATTCCACAAGGAAGACCTTTACTGCCAAGTATGTAAAAAAAAATACCGATCCACCTGTAATGGTCGTTTCTAGTGGGGATTAATTAATATTGTGTGATGATGATGAACACACTGATGAGGGTGAGGAATTGGATAATGATGACATCTTTCCTCTGCAGAGCCAGTTTGTGTATGTAGAGATCATTTCCAGTAATGTCAGCTGCCCATTGGTAGATTGTTTTGTGGGGTCCCAAGTGCCAGTCCCTGTGATTGGTTTGTTAAACTGTGCATGTCATGTTTAGTATATACAACAGAAGAGTGGGTGTTTGGGGTATTGCTGCCTGACATTTTTAATTTTATAGATTATTAAACTGCCATCCTGTCTGCCACTGCTGAGTGGCAAATGTTTCATAGATGTCCTATATTTTTTTAAAGTGCCGTGTGTGTGCTGCTGCTCTGACATTTACTTTTTTTTGTTTCATACTGTATTTATTTAGACTAAAATCACAATTAGTTATGCTGCCTTTTTTCTTAAACTTTCATTCCAATGTGTAACAAGAGATGGGCTTGGCTTTCCTTGATCATAACAGCCAAGTTTGATCAGATGCAACTCAAGCACCAAATGGGGAGGCTATATTGTGATGGTTCCTGGTGGTGTTATCCTACCGCCCCCCCCAGTTTCCCCATATATAATCCCAGAATCATGATGATGAGAGATGTTTAGTACAGACTTTAAATTCAGAGTTTCAATTTTGTGCTGTCACATTATTAGTTCCTTCACCCATTCAAGAATCAAAATGGGCAGGTTTGACACATTACTCCCATTGGTGGTAGAGCCCAAGGACAATTCCATCTTACTTCTCTTTTCTTTGAATTATGTGCTTTTTGGGGTGCTGCTGACTGTCTATTTGTGTAGATGACAAACATTATTGTTATAGTTCATTAAACTGCCATTCTGTCTGCCATGGCAGTGCCATTCTCTTTCCTAGATGTGACAAGTTGGAAGTTGAACTGCCACAGCCACTGAAATCTTATACATGTGGTGATGATTGCCAAAATGTCCAGAATTGTATATGGCCACAGACAGCATCCCCTGCATGCCCCTTTCATTTTTTTTAAATGGAACCACCAAAGAGCTCAACTGGGGCAAAAACTGATGTGAAAGAGTAAAATATTTTTTGTAAATGCCTCCCCTGCTACCTCATAAATTTGCTTTAGAATCCAATTGTTAAATTTACTACGAATCAACCATTCTTTTCCCTACCTTCAACTATATACATACTCCATCCCCCTTGGGCATTGTAGTTCAGCTGGAGAGCCACAGGCAGCTTTCCTCTCATGTAAACAGCAAGTCTTGGGCCCATTTCCCCCAACAACCTCGATGAGCACAAAGTAAAAGTTTGTTTTCAGTGTACCTCCACAAGCAAGGCCTCCACAAGCAAGGCCATCACATTTCTATTAGATTTATAAAATAATATACAGTGTATGTGGGCTGAATCAATATTCATTCAGATTGTGGCACAAAATGGCTGCCCTCACTGTGTGTTAGTGACAGCTGCTCTGCAGATGTCAATCAGGTGATCAGGTTTTAGGTGGTTGCTTCACTTAGGATTGGACACATGTGGGCTTAAGTGAGCCTGCTCCCATATATGCTCCATGCATCTCTGTGTGATGGTACAGACACTGCATAATATCTTCTGATAAACTCTCCATGCTTGAATAGGAAACCTTTTCCAGATCAAAGATGTCTTTCAGGAACTTGATCCTACATTGATCCTCATTCATAAATGTTCTTTAGAATCAAAAAATGTTTATAAATTTATAATTTAATCAATCGTTCTTTCCTTTCCCTGCCTTCAACTACTCCGTAAACATACTCCATCTCCCTTGGGACTCTGATCTAGTTCTTGATTAAAGAAAACATTCTTGATTTCTCTATGGGGTCATAAAGTTTATTAAACTGCCATCCTGACTGCCACTGAAGTGCCACTCTGTTTCCTAGATGAGCCATGTTGGAAGCTGAACTGCCATGTTTGTGCCATCCACTGTTGTGCAACCTTTTGGCCTAACTTGAATTAAAACAATATTGTGAGCCATGAGGTGCCCAAAATTGAGTGGAAATTAATGTTATTGATGTTAATAATACTCTATGAACAAAAAAGGCTCAAATTATGTGATTTTAGCTTTTTTTGTAAATTTTTGGAAAAAATGCTAAACCAAAACCAGTCAAGGATCTTGACAAAACCAAAACCAGATGACAGATTACTGTAGAATCAACACTAAAAACAAAATCAGCAAAAAATGGTCCAGCACACATATCTAGTAATAACAGTGGATGTACTGTAGCAGTAGAAGTCAATAGAACCTTCAGATGCTGCCAGCTATTGTACAGTTTCACAGGCCCAAGAAAACTGGACAGTTAATGTTGGAAAAAATTCACCTGGTCTGACAACTCATTTCTGTATTTCTGCTGCAGAATGCAGATGCTAGGGTCAGAATTTGAAGTAATTATTATGTCAGTGTAGCCATCCTGCCTTGTACTATATCAATGGTTAAGACTTGTGGTGATATGGTGCAGCACAGATTGTGTAATGGTTAGCATTACTACATCACAGCACTGTGATCATGGTTTCAATTTACACTACGGACCTAACTGTATGGAGTTTGTATATTCTCCTTCTGCTTGCTTGGGTTTCCTCCCAAAATCCAAAAATATACTGGTAGGTTTACTGCCTCCTGAAAACAATATATCCCTAGTGTGTTTGTGTGTGCATGTACATGTACATGTGGTAGGGAATATTGAGTGTTAGCTCCACAGGGGCAGGGACTGATGTGAATGACTATAATATTCTCTGTAAAGTGCTGCGGAATATGTGTGCGCTATATAAATAACTGGTAATAATAATATAATGTTTCTCAGCACACATTAGACTCCATAATACAAACTGAGCATTGTTTAAATGGGTGAGACAATCTGAGTATTATTGTTGTCCATGTGCATTCAATTATTACCACAGTCGTCTAATCTGCTGATGGTTACTGCCAGTATGATACCATGTCACAAAGCACAGCTCATTGAAAACTTTACTTGTTTTGCCGTTGTTTGGGATTTGCTGTGATTTCTTTTCAAAACTACAGTGTTTATGGAAGTTATTTTGAACCTCTAACCTAACTGTCAATCTCCACTGTGACAATGCCGGCCATGTTCTGGCAAACCAGGAAGTGGATCTTACTAAGACCAAAGAGGACATTCCCAGTGGATTTAGGAAAGTAATATATGAGTAAAAATAGAGAGATGTGAAGGTATTATATTTCATTAAATAATTAAAACTTTCAGTTTATGAGAACTGTGTTTGTTTTTAAAAACATATAAAGGTGTTTTTCAGGTCCCAAAAGGCACTGAATTTCAGGACATTCTGGCATGTCTTCTTCCCCACATGACAGTATGCCCTGGCAGCCAATAAAGCAATATATAGCAGGGCTTTCTGAGGGCCTGATTCACCAAGGATCGCTGTTCTGCTTATACGCATGCATCGCCATTGCCAATATCAGAGCTGCTAATTAAATGTTTGGATTCACATTGCATTCACATATTGACATAAGGACGCCCACTTCCCCTTAATCACATCCGTCCATATACTAGGGGAACATAGCGTAACCATCAGTAACATCGGACCAATATGCACACTTGTACAAGCCCAAACCTTACTCAGAAATTGCTCATATCCACGCATGCTATCAGTGGCTGCTTATGGTCATGCAGTAGATAATTTATGCATGCCCCTGCAATGGTGTTGAAACTCACCCGACCACCCTCCGTCACCACCCACAATCGGCACTTCCTGTCAATCACTCAGCTCTGGGTCTGCGTAGCCTCTGCAAATGCAGTTCCCATCGCAATTGCTAGTTTGCACAATGCATACGCATGCACAGTACACAACAATCTACCAATTGCATGTATATTAGCAACTGCGTTCCTTGCTGAATCAGGCCCTGAGAACTTTAGCGTGCTAATAGAGAAATATATATTTTCTAACTTTTATGATTATTTATTATTCCATCACCTAAAACCCAAGGGTATTGGAAAGAGCACTAGTGCCATCATCATGGTACTCATTTCGCATGAGGGGCTATGTCACTCTAGGGAACACAGATCTTGTCTGATTGACTTAAGACTATTGTGCACTATGGTATTCAAAACCCAAACTGTGTTCCACCTGCTATACTGGCACTAGCCCTGGCTGGTAATGCCTTTTGATGAAAATAAAAATGTTAAGGGAATCCTACAATCTTTGTCCCCCTGATTTTTCCAGTACCTGTCCTGAAGTGCTTTTTTGCCTTAAACAACACCTTCAAAAAAATATTTACCTAACAGTATGGTCCAACTATTTGTATAAAAAAAAAACTAAAAGGTGTTGTTACTGTAAATTAGATTTATATAAAAACTGGATAATTCTAATGCATACTTTTTAAATCTAAATTATTCAAAAGCTCTGATAATTTAAATGCTACCAACTATACATAAAGCTATGGCCCAAACACCAGGAGGGCCCATCATTTCTTCAAATGACTCGTTTTTTCATCTGCCCTCACAATACTGTATGTTCATTTTTTCCTTCAGTCTGTTGTACTCAAAACTTTCACATGCATATATGATACCACCAGTTTTTAAAACCATCTTACTATCTTGAGAAGTGTTCCTTATAATTGCTTGCTGGTTACACTAGATGTATCAAATTTATATTCTTGCATTCCTCATGATCTTGGAAAGGAGTCCATGAGGGATTCCATCAATGCCCGTCCTCAATACAAAGGGATTTGTTGATTATTTTATTACTAATTGATGCCATTTTTTACAAAAAGTATTTTATGTTAGTGCATCATTTTTTTTTCTACAGATCCAAAGGAATGCTATGGGGTCTAACATAGCCCCATCAAATGGCAGTCAAGTTATGTATGACTTTAAAAATATGTACATTAACAGTGAACCTAATTTTACCCAATATATTTTCTTTTACGTTAGAAATATTAATGATATGTTAATGTTATGGAATGGCAGTGAGGTATTTAAATATGATTAAGATCACTTTTAATTATATGTATAACTTATACATATATTTATATCTAAAAAGTCTCACCCTAAAACTACTTAAGAAATTATCATAGTTCTTCCAACTTCTGAAAGGTATGACAATATTACATAACCAAAAGTTCTGATAGGGCCCATCATTTTTTAAGAATGATTCCATGGAACTTGAACAAACCTTATTTAATTGCTTGCAATTGCGTCATGAGCAACTATTAACTTAGAATTAACATAGAATTTGAAAGCAGACAAATATTAACAAATCACTGTTGTAAATACATTTTTGGTGGCATACATTAAGTAAGATACACAGTTATGGAGCAGTGGCACATTTTAATTCAGCCTCCATATTGGGTAAAAATTTTAAAAGAACCACCACTGTTCTGACATAAACAAAATGAAAAATTTATTGTTCACAGATTACAACATTTTCTGTGATGATAAAACAGTGCTTACTCCCAGGATACCATAAGTGCCATTGTTGCATTAGCTGTCATTATTTGATGATGGGTGATAGTCACACAGCAAGCTTCTTGTAAATGTTTAACTGTAAAGCCACATTTTACATGTAATAGAAGTTACAAACTTCAAAAAACACAATCAAGAGAGCCTGTAATTTATTGTATGATTACCTGCCGCCATTTGAGAGACATTTGATTGAGACCTAACAAACTTTTGTAGGGGAGAAAAATAAAATTATGTTGCATAAGTAAGCATGTTGGACATACCATCTCCATGCAATGTTCTCTATTGGATTATATAAAGCATTTAGTCAATTGTGCTTAATATAAATTTGCTCATAAATGTCCAAACTTAATTAAATTGATTTTATGGCTTTAAATATTTTTGTGGTTAACTTAGAATTAATTCTAGAATCTATTTAGTAATGTTTATATCTTTTTTATTTCCTAATCCTTTTATTTATATCTGATATTTTACTGTATGGTCTTTGCTTGGGCACTGAATGTGATTTTAAGAAGATTTTTCCTAGTCTTCTTTTCTTAGGTTGGTTGACCCATTTATCTAGTGTGTACCCATTTTAACATTCAAAAAAGATTAGAGCCACAAAATTCCTCTAACATAAACCGTTTCACACATGAGACGTCCCAGGTAAAAAGTTGTGTGATGTTATGTGATCTGAAAACTATTGTGTTACCGGGGCCCATTTATCAAAGTATATTTGAGGTATAATCCCCAAAAACATAAGTTTAGGGTGTTTTTCCTCAAATATAAAGTATCCCCCAGAAGTATTAAGGAGGGACTGCAGCAGGTATCTCAGATACCTTCTGTGATCCCTCCATTACCGCTTGTAGAGCCTCCCCCATAGGTTTCTATGGCGGAAGTGATGCTGCCAAATGTATCAATATCCGGAATGCGATGCATCCAGATATTGGTCCCGGCAGCTAATGCCATCTGAAGACAGCTTTAGCCACTGTAGACTATGGGCTACACTGTACACTATTAGCTGGTGGAGGGATCCGATGGAACCCTCCCTGGCTCCCTGGCTATGGCGGTTGTGCATGTACAGTCAGTGGGACTACACATGCGCACCACCCCCTAAACTGGCCGACAGCTCTGCGGAGACATCGCAGGGATGGGATCCTTTTGGAGCCCGTGTCCCTAAATGTTCTAGATGATACATCCGGCCGATATAATTGCTTTTTGCAATCTGATCATGAGTGGTGCTGTCATGCCTTGATCAAGTTGCAAAAACAGTCATTAATAAATTGGGGCCATGATGTATTGTCTGTCCTCCTCTCCTCTATATATTTGGAATGTTCTCTTTCAATTCATGTCTTCTTTAACATCCTGGTTGCAGGCCACTGAGAGGTTAAGGCAGTGGATTTGTAAATATGTGATTATTATAAATTGGTTGCTTATTCCAGACATCACATATTTCAGCATTTAGAAACACTGATCAATAGATAAAGATTACCTAATTGTAAAATGATGCACCTATTTATCAACATAATTTTTAATTAAATATTGGGAAAACACCCTTTTCACAATATTTAAGTATCATACAGATGTACTATAGGGCAGCTAGAGGAGAAATCACACATTTCTCCTCCAAGCCCTTATTATCACATTTGTTTAAGTAAGCGGATCGTATTTCTCATAAATGTAATGGGAAATGTGATCTGCTCAGATTTATTAACCTGCAAATGTAAAAAAAATATCGGAGGAAGCCTGTGTGATAATAACATCACCTTCACCTGGCGTTATACAGGCTCCATCCAGTCTGCAGATGTGATGATGATGTTTTACTTCAGAGGCTCCCTCTACAGCTCCCTCTTCCATCCTCACCCTCCCTCAGTGCTTCATCTGTGCTAATCAGCTGCAGAAGATAGACTCTGTAACTGTAACAGCTGCTTACTTGACCCAACAGAAAGAGTGCTTAACCCCATCCTTGCTGGGGAGGACTGGTAGTAAGCAGCTGTCAGTGGGGCAGTGGACAGTACAGCATTTAGCAGCACACTATATGGCATATAGTAGTAGCGCGCAGTATGGTATTTGGCAGCACACAGTATGGCATTTAGCAGCGCACACTATGCCATTTAGCAGCACACTGTATGGCATTTAGATGTGCACAGTATTGCATTTAGCAGTGCACAGTACAGCATTTTGCAGTGCACAGTATGGCATTTAGCTGCGCACAGTATGGCATTTAGCAGCGCACAATATTGCATTTAGCAGAGCACAGTACAGCATTTAGCAGCGAACAGTATGGCATTTAGCAGTGCACAGTATGGCATTTAGCAGAGCACAGTACAGCATTTAGCAGAGCACAGTACAGCATTTAGCAGTTCACAGTATGGCATTTAGCAGAGCACAGTACAGTAGTAAGCAGCACACAGTACAGCATTTAGCAGAGCACAGTATGGCATTTAGCAGAGTACAGTACAGCATTTAGCAGTGCTCAGTATGGCATTTAGCAGCGCACAGTACGGCATTTAGCAGCGCACAGTATGGCATTTAGCAGCGCACAGTATGGTATTTAGCAGCACACAGTATGGCATTTAGCAGCACACAGTATGGTATTTAGCAGTGCGTAGTACCCCATTTCTCTGCTCAGCCCAAGAACTTTTATAGAAAGAGTGGAGAAATGCTTTACTATGCACTGCCCGGCTGACAGCTCACGGATGAGGTTGGTCTCCCTGGGCTGATTCACTACGGATCGCAATTCTGCTTAAACGCATGCAATGCAGTTGCTAATATCAGCAATGATATGTAAATGTTTGCATCCACAATGCGATCACAGCCTGACATAAGGACGCCCACTTCCTCTTACACACATACGTATACTTTGTCAAAATAGCAAAACAATCGGTAACCTCAAGTAATATCGGACCCAAGTGCACACTTGCACAAGCCCTGACCTTACTCAGGAAATGCTAACAGCCACGCACGGTATGAGACCTCAGGCTGCATATGTTTATGAAGAGTATAATTTATGCACACCCCTGCAACGCCATTGAAATGCACCGGCATGCCTGCGATCGGCCAACCACCCCCTCCTCAGCACCCACAAATGGCACTTCCTGTCAATCACTCTGCCATGGGTTTGCGTATACACCGAGATCGCATTCCCAAACGCAGTGGCTAGTTCGCACACGCACACTATGATGCATAAGCATGCGCACTACACAACAATTGGCCGATTGTGTTAGTCTTAGCACTTGTGATCCGTAATGAATCCGCCCTCTATGCGGTCCCTGAAGCTGCACCTTACCGTGCTAATAACGGCACATGCACAGTAACAAGCTGTCTATCGCTAATGCGAATAGACAGCTGTAAAAGCAGGGAGAGGGATTCGCCGGGCTTCAACACAAGCTGTGTCCCAGCGTGCGGATGTTAATACATCCATATGATAAGTTACATTATTGGATTGCGATTATAATCCTTTACTTCACATGATAACTACAATTAAATTGCGGTTTTTATTAAAGAGACCCCTGGAGAAATATTTATTTTAGCTAATTTTTGTATTTAAGTAAAATATAAACAGTAAGATTACAATATAATTACATTACCTCAAAATTAGGCTTAATCTGTGAAAACACCCACATACATAGGATACATATATTAGTATGGTTAATGCTAAATACTGTATAGGAGGAGTTAATAATAACTTAGGATTGCATGAATGTAAGAAGTTTTTGTAGCGTCTCCTGAAGCTGCCAATTTAGTTCTTTAGACTTATTTTTATTTTTAATATATTCAGTTTTTTTTATTTTTTTTATTTTTAATATATACAATTTCAGGTTTTATAATAAGTCAAGAAAAGGTAATTATTTGTCCACATAATTTTATATGGGATTTTAGATAGGACCTATGCATCAATGTTGAATATATTAATATTACCAAAATATTGTCTTCTTCTCAGTTCTAGTTCCAGTAATTATTTAACACATATCGTACCCAAAAACATCTTCCTGAACTTGGAACTTCCCTGGATGATGATGATGGCCTCGGCTGTCGGAAATATCATGATTATAAACCTGCAAATATAATTAATGGTATCTTCAAAGTTGGATTTTCCAGTGAAGGAAAAGACCTCAGCTATGTAGAATATTCCAGAGAGTATAAGAAATAGGATAATTGTTCTGATAGCATTAATATGGGCCTGGAGCTTAGGAGGAGTGAATCCAGAATTATTCTTCTTTATATTCCAGATGTGCCTTAAAAGTGAGGATGCTGTCACCATAAGGGAGATGAGAATGACAAGGAAAGGGAACCCGAAACCCAGGCAGTTGATAAGTATTGTGTATAGTAGACTAGTAGAAACTACCCCAGTAACAGCTCTGGGACTGTGAGTACTATTATCTGAAAATCCTTCTTCAAAATTCAAGGAAACAAGCCAAATTTCTGGAACAGATAATACCAATGACCCCACTGCTGAGAGTCGGAGGAGATGAGGCAGGAAAGCAGAGAGATGTTTTCTTACCCAAACAAAGAGGCGGTGAGTGAAGTTGGTGATGGTGGTACAGTAATAGGCACAGAGCCAGGCAGTCAGCCAATTGGAGAAGTATATTAGGAATGCTTGAAGAAGGAGTAATATGTGATAGACGTCTTTGACATACCAAGTTGATTTCAACAAAGCTATTGAATTTGCAAGTGATAAACAACGAAAGGTAATGTTAACCACTCCCATGATAACATGGATTAGCTCAGAGGGGCTCAGTTTTAACCCATTTTTAATGCTGTTCACATTTAAAATGATGATACCTAAGTTCAAGGAAATTGCAACCACCCATTCAATGTCAGTGATGACCACCATAACTATCATCCCAGGTACCAACATTTTCTAGGCTGAATGTGTTTGATGAAGCTGCTGGTAAATGATTGTACAGTGTGTGCTCAACAGAAACATTTCTATGTTTGGAATTTGCCTAATGCAAATAGTCACTGACTGGCCACCTGTCTGCAATGTGCATGGTGATATGAAGAGACTCGATACGTATCTCTTACAGAGCTCGTATTCAGGTGTATACATTCTAGAAAACTTATTTGTGTAGCATAGGCCACTTGCAAATTATTTTTGCAATTTAGATGTATATAATTAAAACACCATATGAATTGTATAATGCTGACATATGGTCACTGATATTAGCCATTGTGATGAGCCCTATTGAATATGTACTTTTTATCTTCGCTACCAGCTAGAGTGCCTGCCCTAGCACCAGTGCTTAAAGTGGTCCTAGACACATGGTGGAACTCCCTCCCCCTCCCCCATCCTCCGTGCTTTTTCAATAAAGGGATAGCGCGTGCCATAGGCATGTGAATAAGATTGTGCTACTGTGTGGCATAATTTAATTGGGAAATGCAATCTTCCTGAAATGTACTTAAAATAAATAGTGAAAAAATAAGTGGGAAAGCCCTGTGATAATAACGCCATGTTCAGATGGTATTTTCAGGTTCCCTGACAGACCGATAAGAGCTGGGAGCTGACCCCTGTGATCAGATTGGGAACCACAAGCTGATTACTTAAAAAAAAAAAAAAGAAAAAAGAAACAAACAATTACCTGCTTCCAGATACCATTGATCAGTACTCTGGTGAGGTCCTCTTAGGCTCTGGTCAGCTGGTCTCCTGGCTCCTGCTCCTTTGCCGGCATCTCAGTTTGCAGCTAACCTTGAGTGCAGGAGCTCCGAGACCAGTTGATAGGAGTCCCAGAGGACCTCACCGGAGCACCAATCACTGAGGTAAGTGTAAGCAAAATGGGGGGGGGATGAGGGGGCATCACGGGGGTGGAGTTTTGGTAGGTAAGCTGGTGGCCATGTACGGACACCTTCTAACTGTATTTCCCTGCAATTGATTATTTTATACATTCCTGTGATATTTACTTAACTCATAATGCAGATTTAAGCAAACGTATCACACTGCATCTCCATTTCAAAAGTAACAAATAGGGGCCATAATGAGAAATACAAGTGTGTCCATTTTCATCCAGCCTCAATAACCATACAACGGGATATGCCTGGTGTGTGTGAGCCAAAAGGTCCCGTGTGCCGTGTGAGATACTCAGTCGCACACAGATATACAAGTGTTACATATCAAATTAATCAGCATGGTCTCCTGGAGCATCCTTTTCACATCACATTGTGACTTAGTCATGCTCTCAGCAAATAAATAATCAAAAAAGACGCCCAGTGCGAGCACAGTCTCACAGGACCAGTCAGCCAAGAGTGGCTTATTGATTCGACTGCAGCAAAAATGAGTGAGACACATTTGTATGTGGGTCACATAGTTTAGATCAAGGGTGTGCCACCTTTTCTTCTCTGAGTGCTGCACTGAGAAAATTTAGGGGTTACAAAACAAAACAAGAGTGGCCGTCTTACACTTCTGGCAAATGCCAGAAAGGCCAATGGTCTGATGGGCTGGCCCAAGCCGGTTGACAGTCAGGCTAAGACTAGATGATGGAGGCACCGACTGGCAGAAGCACATGGCCAACTGATTTGCTCCTGCTTGCCGGCACCTCCTTTTCTGTTCCTGCCTGCACCCTCTTCCCCAGCTCCCAAGCTTGACCTTCTCTCCTCCCACCCTCTCTAGCTTAGCTCATGGTAGGCTGGTGGCCTCATGAATTCCAATTTCAAACCAAAATTACCAGCAGTCAGCTACACACACACAATGCCGCTGCAGTTATACCAACAACTCTTTATAAGGCACATTTCTTGCCTAAAAGTTCAGCTTAGTCACAAACAGATGTGACAAACCTCTTCCCGAGAATGCACTGATTAATGTGATATGCGACACTTGTACATCTGTATGCGACAAAGTCTATATCTGTATATGGAGTGCTTCCATGCGGTATCTTGTCAGCAAAATTTTCTGTGTGTGCATCTGAAATATCTCTACTGAGACCATGTACAAACACAATCAGGATGCATTCACAGGGTGACTTAGATGCATGCACAGGGTGACTTAGATGCATGCACAGGGTGACTTAGATGCATTCACAGGGTGACTTAGATGCATGCACAGGGTGACTTTAATGCATGCACAGAGTGACTTAGATTCATGCACAGGGTGATATAGCTGCATGCACAGGATGACTTAGTTGCATGAACAGGGTGACTTAGCTGCATGCACAGGGTAACTTAGCTGCATCAACAGGGTGACTTAGTTGCATGCCCAGAGTGACTTAAATGCATGTACAGGGTGACAGCTGCTTGCACAGGGTGACTTAGATGCATGTACAGGGTGACTTAGATGCATGCAAAGAGTGACTTAGATGCATGCACAGGGTGACTTAGATGCATGCACAGAGTGACTTAGCTGCATGCACTGGGTGACGTAGCTGTATGCACAGGGTGACGCATGCACAGGGTGACTTAGATGCATACACAGGGTGACTTAGCTGCATGCACAGAGTGGCTTAGCTGCATCACAGGGTGACTTAGCTGCTTGCACATGGTGACTTAGATGCATGCACAGGGTGACTTAGAGGCATGCACAGGGTGATTTAGCTGCATGCACTTTGTGATTTAGATGCAAGAACAGGGTGACTTAGCTGCATGCACAGGGTGACTTAGCTGCATGCACAGGGTGACTTAGATGCATGCACAGGGTGACTTAGATGCATGCACAGGGTGACATAGCTGCATTCACAGGATGACTTAGATGCATGCACAGGGTGACTAAGATGCATGCACAGGGTGACTTAGATGCATGCACAGGGTGACTTAGATGCATGCATAGGGCGACTTAGATGCATGCACAGGGTGACTTAGATGCATGCAAAGAGTGACTTAGATGCATGCACAGGGTGACTTAGCTGCATACAGAGGGTGACTTAGCTGCATGCACAGGCTGACTTAGATTTATGCACAGGGTGACTTAGATGCATGCACAGGGTGACTTAGCTGCATGCACAGGGTGACTCAGATGCATGCACAGGGTGACTTAGATGCATGCACAGGGTGACTTAGATGCATGCACAGGGTGACTTAGATGCATGCACAGGGTGACTTAGATGCATGCAAAGGGCGACTTAGATGCATGCACAGGGTGACTTAGCTGCATGCACAGGGTGACTTAGATGCATGCACAGGGTGACTTAGATGCATGCACAGGGAGACTTAGATGCATGCAAAGGGCGACTTAGATGCATGCACAGGGTGACTTAGATGCATGCACAGAGTGACTTAGATGCATGCAAAGAGTGACTTAGATGCATGCATAGGGTGACTTAGCTGCATGCACAAGGTGACTGAGATTCATGCACAGGGTGACTTAGATGCATGCACAGGGTGACTTAGCTGCATGCACAGGGTGACTTAGATGCATGCACAGGGTGACTTAGATGCATGCACAGTTAGAAAAAAATATCAATTACTCCCGACATGGTCATAGCGTATGACTCAAAATAAGGCCCAATATGTACATCCAAGCAGCCTGACTGGAACTCTTAATTCAGCAGAGTAGATGAGATATTCTGTAGAGATGGAATACTAGAGGCAGTAAAGAAATCTTATTATACAGTATGTCCACATGTGTGTATCAGAGGAAAGCTTTATCCAATGTTAGTTATGACAATATATCACTAGCAAATAACTTGCAGGGATTTCGTGGTTCCTGCCTCTTGATAAAAGTTTGACTTTAATTGATTAGAGGCTGTAATTCTTTCTCTCACTGTTTACTAATCACCATACTCCAGTGTGTATGTGACTGGTGTATATGTAATACCTAGTAATCTGCTACTCACCAGCAGCTCCCCAGTGTGTATGTGACTGGTGTATATGTAATACCTAGTAATCTGCTACTCACCAGCAGCTCCCCAGTGTGTATGTGACTGGTGTATATGTAATACCTAGTAATCTGCTACTCACCAGCAGCTCCCTAGTGTGTATGTGACTGGTGTATATGTAATACCTAGTAACCTGCTACTCACCAGCAGCTCCCCAGTGTGTATGTGACTGGTGTATATGTAATACCTAGTAATCTGCTACTCACCAGCAGCTCCCCAGTGTGTATGTGACTGGTGTATATGTAATACCTAGTAACCTGCTACTCACCAGCAGCTCCCCAGTGTGTATGTGACTGGTGTATATGTAATACCTAGTAACCTGCTACTCACCAGCAGCTCCCCAGTGTGTATGTGACTGGTGTATATGTAATACCTAGTAATCTGCTACTCACCAGCAGCTCCCCAGTGTGTATGTGACTGGTGTATATGTAATACCTAGTAACCTGCTACTCACCAGCAGCTCCTCAGTGTGTATGCTCGCAGATGGAGGGCTGCACATGCGCAGTACACCTCCTGCGCACGCGCAGTCCTTCCACCATCTGAGTTGTGCACTAAATATCTGGGTAGTGTACATCTCTGAATAAGGACCAGTGGGCCTGATTCAGAGCCGCTCGTAAGCGGACGCTCTTTCGCTCTGAGCGATCTTCGCAAAACTGCGCATGCATATGGGTCGTAATGCGCATGCACGAACCAGTCATTGGGGTCGGAAATCGTGCGCTCGTATAACAGCAAGGGGCTGCTAATTTGAGTGACAGAATGAGGCGTTTGTGGGTGGTAACAGGGGAAGGTGCTTGAAAACGGGGCAGTGGAAATCCGATCGCAGGCATGCCAAACGGTCAAAATGCCGTTCAATGGGTGTGCATAATTAACAAAGCAGCGTCATCGACCATGTCACTTGGTTGTCTTTTAGCCTGAACTGCTCGCAGTGATAGCGGGAAGTAAAACCTGCCACAAGCACTGCGAGCAGTTCAGACGCCTTTCGATGTTCCCGATTAAACTAATAAATACAGGAGATGACGTATGATGCGAACGGCAAAGGGGCGTCTTTTCAAAATAGCGAGTGCATGTTTCGGACGCTCGCTCAGACATAGAGGCTACCACAGACCGCAAAGAGCGAGCGCTTAATTTAAATATTCGGCCCCTTTTTCAGAACGACCGTCCGCAATTAGCGTCCAGCTCTGAATCAGGCCCTGTGTTCACAAGTGACCTCTTATTAGTGTTCAGGCTCAGTGAGGAGCAGTCACATCATCCTAAGGGGTTTTTATTTTGCCAAGACCTGTGAAATACCAACTTGGACTGAAGAGGCCTATTCCCTATGGATCGAGTTAGTAATAAATAGGTAAATTAGGTCTGTGTGTGGGAGGGATTATTTAATAAAATACTTTTTTTTCTATAGTTTACGAGTCTTGCATTTATTTTTATCTTACAGTGGGACAACAGGTGCTTGATGCCTGGACATGCTGCCACTTGTAGTTCTCAAAGTGCCATCATGCCTTGGCCTTCATGCCCTAGCAGCCTTGCTTTGGCCAGTAGTTCAGCTGTTAAAACCAATATTAATTCTAAACTTCACCATTACCTCCATATCATCCACCACCAGGTGTTTGTCTCGTTGGACCCAAGAGTGAGAACATGCACATTTTTTGCTGGCCCATTTTTCCTAAGGAAACCAGCCTTAGTGTTACCCTGCTTCTTTGAGACACCATGCAGTCTCTCCCCCTGATTTTCCTATATCAGCCTAGGCACAAGTCTTAGCTCTTGTTAACTCTAGAGGGGGAGGGGGGGCTTTGCATTTGTTTTCTTCTAAAATCAGTGTTTCCAGCAGGAATGCTGGAAGGAAACGCACAAGAACGCAGGTGAGTATTGCTTGTATAATCTGTATAGAACTGAATGGTAACTGAGTTAGCCTGTAACTCTCAACATATTACATTTGTGAGTTTTGTTTGTTCTAGCAGCTTTATTGTGGCTGGAAACCTGCATCTTATTACATATCACTTAGTGCTGATGTATTCTCCCTCTCAGGCATAATGTCCTTGTCAGTTTAGTTTTGCCTTTGAAATAATTGAGCTTTAAAAATACAGGAATACTGGCAGCAGTTCCTGCAGTGGTTGCAGCTTGCACCCTATTACATAAGCCTCCAGATCTCCTCTTATTCTCAAACGTGATGCCCCAATCTGATTCCTGATGTCAGCACACAATTCTAATGTTCCCTCCCTCTCAGACATGATTCCTCATCACTCTCATTTTTAATGACCTTTCACTCTCTTTTCTAATGTCACTTCACTCTCAGAACTGATGATCTCTTATTACTCTTCCACAATTCCTATCAGTCCTGATGTTCCAACACTCAATTTCACAAAGGTCCCCTCCCTCTTGATCCCAGTGTTTTTTCCTTCTCAGCAACAATGCCCCCCCCCCTCAGCCCCAATGTCCCCTCCTTTCAGTCCTAATGTTCCATAATCTTCACTCCTGATTTTCCCTTAATCTTAGTCCTGATGTCACCTCCCTCACTTTTCGGATATCCCATCACATAGACTCACAATATTCCTTTATTCTCAGGGGTCTATAAATCAATTCATATTTGTGGAATATCCCCCAAAAATGGGTGCCCATAAATATATTAACTTTCCCCTGAATGTATGTACAGGGGTACATAGCAGAATTTGGAGATATCAGTCTCCAATTTGCTCATAAAGCAGCCCCCATAGGTCTCTATAGTGGCACTTTCTTGCCAAATTCAATTTGATCCAAAAACCTAATGCCATCTTTATATGGCATTTACAATTGTAGCTTAGGGGCTACTCTTGGCAGAAATTACCAGGAGAGGGATCTGTAGGATCCCTCCCCAGCAATGACCACTCACACATGGAGAGCAGACCACACTAGCCGTCATGCCATGCGGTCTAGAAGAAAAAGGGATCACATTGCATTAGCGATCACATTTCTATTCTTTTTGGAGCCCTTGTCCATGCGGGTTTCCTTAATACATTGTTGTGATACTTAGGGGTAAATTTACTAAGATTCGAGATGGTCCCGATTTTCTATGAGATTTATCTCGCTGGAACTCGCCAAAGCCCAGGTGATTTAATAGCTTTTTATCTCTCAAGTTTACCAACAGGTAATTTGAGGCAAATCGAGTTGGCCGTTGATGAAGCAGAACGAGATATCTCCCCTGAGTAGCAGGTTTTGCAGGAGATTACTCAGCCGAGATTGCAGAGTTTTCTCTCTGCCTAACTTTCCTGAGCAAGCAAACCTACACATATCAGTAAGAAATATGTAAGCTGCTTGTGTCTTGTACCTGTAAAAAACAGGTTAAATTATTTAAAAATAATTACATAGGTTCCCCCCCCAAAAGTATAATTAACCATGGACTTGGCAGCCTGTCCTGGTACCTAAAATTATGGGGAACAAAACGAGTAGGGTTCCACCATAATTTAGGTACCAGCACCAGGCTGCAGGGCCAGTCCTGGTTTCAAATATAGAGGGGAAAAAATGTGTAGGGGTCCCCCTATATTTAAAACCAGCACTGGTCCCATAATAACCAGGGTGTAATGCCACAACCAGGAGACCCTATTACCGGGCCTCCAGGCAAAGCATTATCACCCCCAAGCTGCTTAGGCCAAGCCAGGGATCTCACGGGAGGTGGAGACCCCCCAATAAGGTGTCCCCCCTCTCCCAAAACCCCAGGCTAGGACTGGAGCCCAGGGCTCTTCCCCACATCCCTGGGCTGTGGGTATGGTGGTAATAATGTGTAAAATCAAAGTAAACTATTGTATTTTACAGTGGAATTACAGGTGCCAGCATGTCTGCCCTTTGGCACTTGTGCCAGCAGGTGCCAGCAGGCGGATGGCATCCATAATTCCACTGTCAAATAAATGGTTAAATAAAGACATAACACACACACCTTAGATAAATAGATAACTTAGATAGTATAAGTTTATTACACACATACATCAATCACACATACTTACTGTACCTGTACCAGCCGGTTGGTCCACTTGTCCCAAGTAGAAATCCGTGTGCATGGCCCTGCAAAAAGATTGTATACTAACCTCCATCCTGGCGCTGCTCTCCGATCTAAAATAGTCATATCCCTAATATCCATCCATGTGGGCCCTTCCATCTAACACCAACATTCAAAAATATTACAACACAGGCAGGGGAGATGTATTAAGTAGAGAGATACAGTGGAGAGAGATAAAGTACCAACCAATCAGCTCCTGTCATGTCCCAGGCTATGTTTGAAAAATGACAGTAAGGAGCTGATTGGCTGGTATTTTCCCTGTGACAATTTGCTGCTCTGCAGAATATGGGTGCAGGGAGTGCGGTCTGGGATCCCCTGGACCAAGGGGGCCCAGGTGTTCCGTACACCCTGCACCCATTATAAATAAGCCCCTGGCTGCAATCTACTAGTCAAACATTTGTCATTTGTATCAATATAAACATAATGTGGAATCTACTTCAGTAGCCCAGGTGTAACATGAACAAAAATGTTTATTGATAAATCAAATTCAACCACTTCTAAAGAAATCAAACTTACTGTACATACATGGGCCCCAGCAGCATTAAAATACAACATCCATTGGTAGAAGCTGTTAGTCAGGGACATAATTATCATTGATATTTGACACAATTAGCATATCCCACTCAGTTCAATGACATTGGTAATATATCCAAGAGAAATTAGTATGAGGATAATATAATGATGAGAATCCGCAGCTTAGCTGCTGCATCAATTTATACTGCTGCTTGTGGCAGATTAAAGCAGAGAACGGTGTTACCATAAAGAGACTTGGTTATTTCTCATTGAATGCGGGAGCTGTGAGTGATATTATGTAACAGGGTTGGATGTATTACCTCTCCCAGTCAATTCGCTGTGTTCACCTGTATGCAAATTACTTCTCCCAGTAACACTGCCAGTCCACTCCGGAAACCGCGATCTCTACCTGAGGGAAGTGGTGAATGCTCTGTGTACCCAGCGTGAAGCTGGTAACACTGTGCAGGTGCTGATTCAGTATAAATTCTTGGTCCCAATGTCAGGTGTAGTTGGAAGTTAGAATAGCCAGATGCGCTAACGCGTTTCTTCACCAACAAGTAATGTCATCAGAGGATGCCGGGCTACAATGTGGGTAGTCTTATTTATTCCCCACATCATTTGTTCATTTATGGTTAAATGAGTGATCTTGAAATCACACTGGGGCTTGAAAAATCTCAAACTACATACAAAAGATTTACAAGTAACAAATAAAGTTATTAAAAAGAATTCATAATCAAAAGTGGATAAATTGCTTTTGTTTCACTGAGAGACTAAAGGTGTATACACAATACGATCTATACCTCCAACGACTTGAAAGATAACTTTCAGTGTAGTCATCCTACCCATTCTCTGAACAGGCAAAGTTGATGATATCATCAAAGTTGGCCTACATGCATGGACGATAAAATATATCTTTATCGTCCAAGCAGGAATGAGCATAGTGGGTCGTTGTCAGGTTGGTGACTGCAAAAAAGTGAACAATATGAACTATAACGATTTGAACCATATCGTTATCGTTCCTATCATTCATGAAAGTTGTAATGTGTGCATCTTAAGCTAAAAAATAAGATAAAAATGAAGATAGCACATTGAATCAATAAAGCATCATAATATTTAAAAAAACTTTAAAATCAAACCTAGGCTTCATTAAATAGCTACAGTCAGTGACGCATCTAACTAATGATGGCACTTGCCAAGGGCAAAGTTCAAGGGGGGGCACTGCCCTGCGGTGCCACCCACGGCCAGGAGCTAGAAATCAGGGCCTCTGATCATGAATTTGGTGTGTGATTTGAGCCCAGGCAGCTGCTGACACTTGCCACTGGCTAGGGACTTATTTAGCAAGGGTGAAGGTACTGGTAGCTATACAGAGCCCAGGACCTAGGAACACACACACACTGAATGAGCTGCACTCAGATAAGTAGACGTCAGGGAGCACCTTTCCAGCATTATCCGTAAGTTACTAAAAGTAATTACTGCTGGGAGGGGCATCTGGTCCCATGGAGCACAAAATGTGGTATCAATGTGGAGGGGGGACACAGCATAGTGTGTGGGAGGGGAAACAAGGGAGTGGGCAGGATGGAGAAGAGGAGCACAATGGGGAATGTGGAGGGGAGAAGGGGAGCACAGTGTTGGATGTGGAGGGGAGAAGGAGAGCACAGTGTGGGATGTGGAGGGAAGGAGAGCAAAGTGTGGGATATGGAGGGGAGAAGGAGAGCACAGTGTGGGATGTGGAGGGGAGAAGAAGAGCACAGTGTGGGATGTGGAGGAGAGAAGGAGAGCACAGTGTGGGTTGTGGAGGGGAGAAGAAGAGCACAGTGTGGGATGTGGAGGGGAGAAGGAGAGCACAGTGTGGAATGTGGAGGGGAGAAGGGGAGCACAGTGTGGGATGTGGAGGGGAGAAGGAGAGCACAGTGTGGATGTGGAAGGGAGAAGGAGAGCAAAGTGTGGGATGTGGAGGGGAGAAGGAGAGCACAATGGGGGATGCGGAGCGGAGAAGGGGAGTACAGTGTGGGATGCGGAGGGGAGAAGGCGAGCACGGTGTGGGATGTGGAGGGGAGAAGGAGAGCACAGTGTGGGATGTGGAGTTGAGAAGGATAGCACAGTGTGGGATGTGGAGGGGAGAAGGAGAGCACAGTGTGGGATGTGGAAGGGAGAAGAAGAGCACAGTGTGGGATGTGGTGGGGAGAAGGAGAGCACAGTGTGGGATGTGGATGGGAGATGGGGAGCACAGTGTGGGATGTGGAGGGGAGAAGGAGAGCACAGTATGGGATGTGGAAGGGTGAAGAAGAGCACAGTGTTTGATGTGGAGGAGAGAAGGAGAGCACAGTGTGGGATGTGGGGCAGAGAAGGGGAGCACAGTGTGGGATGCAGAGGGGAGAAGGAGAGCACAGTGTGGAATGTGGAGGGGAGAAGGAGAGCACAGTGTGGGATGTGGAACGGAGAAAGAAAGCACAGTGTGCGATGTGGAGGGGAGAAGGAGAGCACAGTGTGGGATGTGGAGGGGAGAAGGGGAGCACAGTGTGGGATGTGGAGTAGAGAAGGAGAGCACAGTGTGGGATGTGTAGGGAAGAAGGGGAGCACAGTGTGGGATGTGGAGGGGAAAAGCAGAGCACAGTGTGGGATGTGGAGGAGAGAAGGGAGCATAGTGTGGGATGTGGAGGGGAGAAAGAGAGCACAGTGTGGGATGTGGAGGGGAGAAGGAGAGCACAGTGTGGGATGTGGAGGGGAGAAGGGGAGCACAGTGTGGGATGTGGAGGGGAGATGGGGAGCACAGTGTGGGATGTGGAGGAGAGGAGTAGAGCACAGTGTGGGACATGGAGGGGAGAAGGGGAGCACAGTGTGGGATGTGGAGGGGAGAAGGGGAGCACAGTGTGGGATGTGGAGGATAGAAGTAGAGCACAGTGTCGGACATGGAGGGGAGAAGGAGAGCACAGTGTTGGATGTGGAGGGGAGAAGGGGAGCACAGTTTGGGATGTGGATGAGAGAAGGGGAGCACAGTGTGGGATGTGCAGGGGTAAAGGAGAGCACAGTTTGGGATGTGGAGGGGTGAAGGAGAGCACAGTGTGGGATGGGGAGCGGAGAAGGGGAGCACAGTGTGTGATGTGGAGGGGTGAAGGAGAGCACAGCTTGGTATGTGGAGGTGAGAAGGAGAGCACAGTGTGGGATGTGGAGGGGAGAAGGAGAGCACAGTGTGGGATGGGGAGCCCTCAGTATGTATTTCTTAAAAGTTGTGCATCTTGAACTGCAGTGATCCCGGCAGAAGCTGTTACAGTTTTTGACACCATCCACCAGAATTAAAACCTTTGAGTGACACAGACTTACTGTGAGACAGAGACTGGGCAGCTGTGTGCTGTTTGTGATGACTGGGGGCGGCTTGCAGGCACAGCACATCTCAGAAGGCAGGGCAGCTACTGACATTGGTCAGTTTGCCCTCCACCTAGGCAGAATCTAGTGACTGAAGGTAGTACTTTTATTAAATGAATCTCTATTTTAAATGTTTTTAGTTTTTAACGATACAAGTACCATGTGCAATTATTCCACAAATATGGGGGTGGGAAGGGGACGTCAGTCCCTTTCTTTGCCAGGAAAGCTCTGATCCCTAGCGATACCCCTGGCTGCAGTATATTACTGCTATAATCCAATATAGGAAAATATTCGGAGAAAACACTGGCGCGTACTAATATTAAGCAGCCAACTTATGAGACCCACTGTCTCCACCAGAAACAGAAAATAGAGAGTCAAACAGTACATAAAAATTGGTCACATAAATGCGGCGCTAATTAGATGCTGCATACAAATTAATCAATACAGAACAAATGGAAAAAACCAAAGTCTTTGCTATGTGTCTCTTTATGTCCAAATTCTTATTTTCATTCAGAAGGAAGTTCAGTAATTTCTCTTCCCAGTACACATAAAAAGAGAGAAAATAATATATAGTGTAGTATTTTTGATACTTTTAATGACATATACACATAAAACATAGGGAATACAATTTCCACAGTAATCACAAAACTGACATACAAAAAAGGAAGATTATTGTATTCTGAGATCACCCAGAAAAAGGTACAAATTGGAACCGTACCGTATGTGGCACCAAAGCCAGGTGCTTCTTAAAGAGCGTTAATTAGGAGTCCTCCGGATAGACTGCCCAAAATACCTTCAAGTCTCTGGCTTCACTCGCTATATATGGTAACGGATTTAACCAGCAGATAGATCCCAGCTGCCAACGCGTTTCGAGTTATGGAGTACTCTTCTTCAAGGCTGTGTGGGATCTATGGCTGGATCATCTGCTTATTTAAAGGTCCAATGACCCGGAAGTGAAACACACTTGATTTCCTACATACATCAAATAAAACTCAAAAAAACCCTCATTCCTCTATATAAACACATCGAATCATTTCATTGTTGAAAAACATCTCACCTCAAGAGAATAAATATACAAAAATAAATATATAAAAAAGAACTAGTCGAATACGAAATTCATATGACTGCAGATTCCTCCAAACCATAGAGCCGCAGTCCTCCACTGAGAGAGTGAAAAAACGTGATTCATCAACCCTATCTAGATGACCTCTAGATACGTCACCTCCTTCTAGGTCCACTCCTAAATTGGTCCTATGCACTTTATTAAGATACCTTAATGTCAGTGCATCTACCGGAAGTCCTCTCCCAGCGTCCATATCTCCGTGTTGACACGTGTCTAGAACCTAAACACACATACACGTGTTTAGCCCACATTTCCGGTGACACATAGGAAGTATCTACTCCACAGTCCTCCCATATTCGGCAGGCACAAGCGGAAGTACACTCTGGTCCTTCATCACCTGGCTCTCTATCTGTGACCTCCTTCCATATACACAGCATACTGTAGTTGTCTTGGTTACGAAAAACCAATGTCCGGCTATCTGGACTACGTAAAGTCCAATCACGTGACATACATCCCGATCACGTGATTTATACAACATTTTTAAAAATATAAAAAAATATATATAGGAATGAGAGGCTATCATCACACTCTGTACATAATATATATTGCATCATAAAATGTTCTAAAAATAATAAGAGCAAAATAGATAAACATAATCCTCCATTAAAAGTTAAAAAAACCACTTCAGTTCAAACTCCTTATTAAGACCCATAGGTACAATAGTATTTAATTTAAAAATCCATTCATTTCTACCTTGGCTAAAACCATCTCTACATCTCTATCTTTCCATGAAGCCATTACACTCCGAATCCCCCGGAACAACTCTATATTATTTATACGACATTCATGCTTCATTCTAAAATGGTTAGAGAGATTATGTGTCTCTAAACCTTTTTTAATATTCTTGGAGGGTTCAGATAATCTCGTTTTCAGTGCCCTGGAAGTACGCCCTACATAAAATAGACCACAGGAACATTTTATTAAGTATATAACATTACTTGTGTGACAAGTAATGAAATTGTGAATTTTATATTCTTTCCCATTAACTATAAAATCATCAATTTTTGAGACAGGACTCGGTACCGCTCTACAGAAGGTACATGTGCCACATCTGTGGAAGCCTTGTGTTCTCACTGGATTATTGACTTCATAATCTAAGGCACTTCTAACCAGATGGGTTTTTAAATTTGGAGCCTTTCTATAAATAAACTTCGGTTTAATAGGGATAAGCTCTTTCAATATCGGATCCATTTTTAAAAGATGCCAATGTTTATTGATAATGTCTTCAATTTTCTTATAATTTGAGCAAAAAGTGGTCATAAAAGAGAAATCATATTGATTCCCACCATCCCTAAGACCATCCTTGGGTGCCAGTAATACCTTTCTATCCATTTGAGACACCTCTTCTCCGTTACTTTCTAACTGGGATTTATCATAACCTTGTTGTAGAAATCTACGGCTCATATTTTCAAAAAATCAAACTTACTGTACATACATGGGCCCCAGCAGCATTAAAATACAACATACATTGGTAAAAGCTGTTAGTCAGGGACATAATTATCATTGATATTTGACCCAATTAGCATATCCCACTCAGTTCAATGACATTGGTAATATATCCAAGAGAAATTAGTATGAGGATAATATAATGATGAGAATCCGCAGCTTAGCTGCTGCATCAATTTATACTGCTGCTTGTGGCAGATTAAAGCAGAGAACGGTGTTACCATAAAGAGACTCCCAGTTACGTCAATTTATTTATGGCATACTGGGAGGAAACACGAATGAAGGAAACCTTTGATGAAAATTTGAACATTTGGTATCGTTATATAGATGACGTCATCTTCATTTGGGAAAAAAAGAGGAATTGGAATCTTTTTTTTAGAGTTCTTAATGACAATTATTTTAACATAAGTTTTAGTTTCCATTTTAGCCAACAGGAGATCAATTTTTTGGACCTCACATTGTATGTGGAGGATGGAAAATTGGAAATAAGATGTTATAGCAAACCGACGTACGCTAATAATTTAATATCGTATTGTAGTGAACATCATGAGAATTGGCTTAGGAGCGTGCCGAAAAGCCAGTTCTTAAGGTTAAGGCGTAACTGCAGTGAGAAAGAAGTATGTGAAGAACAAATGACCATCATGGAAGGAAGATGTAAAGGAAAGGGTTATGAGGATGATATATTAGATAAATTTAAGAAGGAAGTGATGGACAATGACAGAAAGATGCTTTTACAAAGCAAACGGAAAAGTAATAATGGAAGTGAAACTTTCAAACATGCATTCATTACCGAATACACAGGACAGTATAAAAAAGTAGAAGGTATTGTGAAGAGACACTGGCATTTATTGCTGAAAAATCCAGTATTAAAAAAGACATTACCCTTGAAACCAGTCTTCATCTATAGACGAGCACCTAATTTGAAGAACAAATTGACAAAGAGTAAATTTGCATCCCATACGAAGTAAAGGTTTTTTTCACTGTGGTAATTGCATTGCGTGCAGAGAAATTAGAGTTGAAGAAGAAAAATATGTTGACTTTACTGTTAAAGGAAATATATATAAATTGAATCAATTTATGACAAGCAATACGAGAAGCATAGTATATCTTATTGAATGTAGTTGTCACCTGATATATGTAGGAAGAACTAGTCGAGCCTTGAAAACAAGACTAGGAGAACATCTCTGAAATATCAGGAACGGGCTGATGACAAACTCCTTATCAAACCATTTTAAATTAGTGCATAACTGCTCCACAAGAGAGATAATACAGTTTTTGGCTATTGCAAACATCAAGAATACGTGGAGAGAAAGGAATGAAGAAAAAAAACTAGCAAAAAGTGAAATGCAGTGGATTTTTAAATTAAAGACAATGATACCAAGAGGACTCAACTCAGATTTTGAGTTGAAATTGTTTTTATAAAATATTTTAACCTTCACCATTTTAGATTTTGCATTACCATATGTTTTATATAGAACTGCATTAGTCTTCCCACTGTGGTTTTACATATATGTAGTCCTTTTACTCATTCTAATATTTTAACATTTTAATACTTATTCACCCATTCCCTCTCATTGCACCTTTTTCCCTCATATTGCACTAGTCACTTTATTACAATTTTTATTTGTTTATTCATCTCTATTTTTCATTATTTTTGCCCTCATGTTAGGGATAAAGGATCTTGTGTAAAAATCACCCATAGTTAAGATGGCGCCTGATTGGAGGAGACATCAGTTTGATTAAGAAAAGTGCCAAACACAAGATGGCCACTCTAAACAAATGATATACATGGGCTGCCAGTTTTGAACACTAAGAGAATTATCTCACCAATGATGGCCGCTCAATAACAAGAATAATATTTGGAGGAACTTTGAGCCGCATGAAAATGGCCGCCGAAAACGGAAGTAGAACGGGGAGTATGTGCGTTCCACACAAAGCAAGTGGAGACGCAAATAAACTATGTAGCCGTGACTAGATAGAATATAGGGAAGGAAGAAGTACTAATCCTATGTGAGACTGGAAGGAGCTCTTTGCGGGTGCGCGCCAAAAGCAGAAGTTAGGATGACGCACTTCCGGTCTGGCGATAAATGGATTACAGCATTAAAAATTTATTAGACACTTTTAGAAGCTTCAGTTATGTTATATGAATTTAGGACATTACGACTTAGATTTATAATGTTTATGTATTATCTAACTTAAGCCATAAGGGGAACTTAAGTGATATTACATCCCCTGACCTTTGACCCGGAAGTGAATCAAGAAAAGAGTATAAAAAATGATCATTCCTGCACATGTCACGTTACCTTGAGGAAGGGAGCAGTTGACTCCTGAAACGCGTTGGTACAGGTACACAGTGACAGGTTCATCCAGAAGGGAGGAACTACACAAGATTATCCCTTGAATAAGGACCCTGAGACAGAGGTTAATCCGTAAGCCTCCATCTTTAAAAACTACCGGCCCTTATGAGGGGGACTTCTGGTAATTCTCTAATTTTATTATAAGGAGGGGGATCAATCCTCATGTAGAAAGAAACCATACAGCACATAGTATTTGTGGCATTACTGTTGGTGGCATTGGCGATTATATTCCCTGATTTTATATTTATGTTTATTTTTTATTGAGTGTAATAAATTGCAGTTTAGATTGTATTACACTATGTCTGGCCGATTTTATATTTTTCATGTGTATGGAAACTCCACCACTGCAGTCTGACAACTATATACTGAATCCCGATTGGAGTTGTGGGAAAGTATTGCTATCTTCATTTATTCATATTGTTGTTTGGGAGCACTGTGCGCACTTAACTAGATGCAATCCTATTATACACACTCAGACACAGGCACACAGAGACACAGAGACACACAGACACACTCAGACACAAACACACAAAGACACAGACACACTCAGACACAAACACACAAAGACACACAGACTCACTTAGACACAGGCACACACACAAAAAGACACACTCAGACATAGGCACATGCTCAGAGACACACCAACATACTCAGACACAAACACACAGAGACAAACAGACATACTCAGACACAAACACACAGAGAAGCACAGACACACTCAGACACAAACACACAAACACGCACAGACACACTCAGACACTGGCACACACACAAAGACACACAGACATACTCAGACACAAACACACACATAAAGACAAACTCAGACATAGGCACATGCACAGAGACACACCGACATACTCAGACACAATCACACAAAGACACACAGACACACTCAGACACAAATACACAAAGACAAACAGACACACTCAGACACAAACACACGAAGATGCACAGACACACTCAGACAAAGGAACACACACAAAATCACACAGACATACTCAGACACAAACACACAAAGACACACAGAAACAAACACACAAAGACGCACAGACACACTCAGCCAGAGGTACACACACAGAGACACACTGACATACTCAGACGCAAATACACAGAGACAAACAGACATACTCAGACACAAACACACAGAGAAGCACAGACACACTCAGACACAAACACACAAACACGCACAGACACACTCAGACACTGGCACACACACAAAGACACACAGACATACTCAGACACAAACACACACATAAAGACAAACTCAGACATAGGCACATGCACAGAGACACACCGACATACTCAGACACAATCACACAAAGAGACACAGACACACTCAGACACAAATACACAAAGACAAACAGACACACTCAGACACAAAAACACGAAGACGCACAGACACACTCAGACAAAGGAACACACACACAGACACACAGACATACTCAGACACAAACACACAAAGACACACAGAAACAAACACACAAAGACGCACAGACACACTCAGCCAGAGGTACACACACAGAGACACACTGACATACTCAGACGCAAATACACAAAGACACACAGACACACTCAGACACAAGCACACACAGAAAGACACACTCAGAAATAGGCACATTCACAGAGACACACCGACATACTCAGACAGGAATACAGAAAGACACACTCAGACACAGGCACACACACACACACACACAAAGACACACAGACACACTCAGACACAGACAAAGAGAAACTCACAGACACAGACACACAGACACACTCAGACACATACACAGAGAGATGCACAGACATACTCAGACACAAATACACAGACGCACAGACACACAGAGATGCACAGACACACTGAGACACAGACACACAGAGAAGCACAGACACACTCAGACACAGGCACACACACAAAGACACACAGACATACTCAGACACAGGCACACACACCAGGACACACAGACATACTCATACACAAACACACACAGACACAGGCACATGCACATAAAGACACACTTAGACATAGGCATATACACAGAGACACACCGACATACTCAGACACAAACACACAAAAACATACAGACACATTCAGACACAAACACACAAAGACACACAGACACACTCAGACACAGGCACACACACAGACACACATACATACTCAGACACAGGCACACACACCAGGACACACTGACATACTCAGACACTAACACACTCAGACACAGGCACACATATCAATACAAAATCAGACATAGGCACATGCACATAAAGACACACTCAGACATAAGCACATGCACAGAGACACACCGACATACTCAGATACAAACACACAAAGACACACAGACACACTCAGACACAAACACACATAGACACACATACACACTCAGACACACGCAGACACACAGACATACTCAGACACAGGCACACACACCAGGACACACAGACATACTCAGGCACAAACACACAAACACACACAGACATACTCAGATACAAACACACAAAGATGCACAGTCACACTCAGACACAGGCACACACACAAAGACACATGCACAGAGACACACCGACATACTCAGACACAAACACACAAAGACACACAGACACACTCAGACACAGACACACACACTCACAAAGACATACTAAGACATAGGCACATACACAGAGACACACAGACATACTCAGACACAAACACACAAAGATGCACAGTCATTCTCAGAAACAGGCACACACAAAAAGACACACTCAGACATAGGCACATGCACAGAGACACACCGACATACTCAAACACAAACACATAAAGATGCACAGACACACTCAGACACAGACACCAAACAAACAAAGATGCACAGACACACTTAGACACAGGCACGCACACAAAGACATACAGACATACTCAAACACAAACACACAAAGACTCACAGACACACTCAGACACAGGCACACACAAACACACACACACAAAGACACACTAAGACATAGGCACAAACACAGAGACACACAGACATACTCAGACACAAACACACAAAGACACAGAGACACACTCATACACCGGTATGCAGAGACACACAGACATACTCAGACACAAACACACAAAGACACACAGACACAAACACACAAAGAAACACAGACACAAACACATAGACACACAGACACACTCAGACACAGGTACACAGAGACACAACACAGACATACTTAGACACAGGCACACACACAAAAAGACACTCTCAGACATAGGCACATGCACACAGACACACCAACATACTCAGACACAAACTCACAGCGACAAACAGAGATACTCAGACACAAACACACAGAGAAGCACAGAAACACTTAGACACAAACACACAAAGACACACAGACACACTCAGACACTGGCACACACACAAAGACACACAGATATACTCAGATACAAACACATACATAAAGACAAATTCAGACATAGGCACATGCAGAGACACAACGACATACTCAGACACAAACAAACAAAGACACACAGACACACTCAGACACAAACACAAAGAGACGCACAGACACACTCATACACAAACACACAAAGACACACAAACACAAGCACACAATGACACACAGACACACTCAGACACAAACACACAAAGACACACAGACACACTCAGACAAAGGCACACATAGACGCACATACACACTCAGACACAGGCACACACACAAAGACACACAGACATACTCAGACACACACACAAGGACACACAGACATACTCAGGCACAAACACACAAACACACACAGACATACTCAGATACAAACACACAAAGATGCACAGTCACACTCAGACACAGGCACGCACACAAAGACACATGCACAGAGACACACTGACATACTCAGACACAAACACACAAAGACACACAGACACACTCAGACACACTCAGACACAAACACATGAATACGCACAGACACACTCAGACACAGGTACACACACAAAGACACACAGACATACTCCGACACAAGCACACAAAGACACACAGACACAAACACACAAAGATGCACAGACACACTCAGACACATGCACACACACAGAGACACACTGATATACTCAGACACAAATACACAAAGACACACAGAAACACTCAGACACAGGCACATACAGAAAGACACACTAAGACATAGGCACATGCACAGAGACACACCAACATACTCAGACACAAATACAGAAAGACACACAGACACACTCAGACACAGGCACACACACACAAATACACACTATGACATAGGCAAAAACACAGAGACAGACATACTCAGACACACACACACAAAGAAACACAGACACACTCAGACACAGGCACACACACACACAAAGACACACTAAGACATAGGCACAAAAACAGAGACACACAGACATACTCAGACACAAACACACAAAGACGCACAGACACACTCAGACAAAGGCACACACACACAAAGAAACACTAAGACATAGGCACAAACACAGACATACTCAGACACAAACATACAAAGATGCACAGTCACACTCAGACACAGGCACACACACAAAGACACACTCAGACATAGGCACATGCACAGAGACACACCGATACACTCAGACACAGACACCAAACACACAAAGACAGACTCAGACACAGACACAGAGAGACGCACAGACACAGACACACAGAGATGAAGAGACACACTCAGACACAGACACACAGAGACACACAGACACACTCAGACACAGATACAGAGAGACGCACAGACATACTCAGACACAGACACAGAGAGATGCACAGACACACTAAGACACAGACACAGAGAGATACACAGACAAACTCAGACACAAACACACAAAGACGCACAGACACAAACACAGAGACGCACAGACACACGCAGACACAGACACACAGAGAAGCACTGACACACTCAGACACAGGCACACAGAGAAGAACAGACATACTCAGATACAGGCACACAGAGACGACACAGACACACTTAGACACAGGCATACACACACAAAGACACACTAAGACATAGGCAAAAACAAACACAAAGACACACTCAGACATAGATACATGCACAGAGACACAGAGACATACTCAGACACAAACAAATGAAGACACACAGACACACTCAGACACAAACACACAAAGATGCACAGACACACTTAGACACAGGCACACACACACAAAGACACACTCAGACATAGGCACATTCACAAAGATGCCCAGACACACTCAGACACAGACACACAGAGAAGCACAGACACACTCAGACACAGGCACACAGAGATGCACAGACACATTTAGACTCTGGCACACACACTCAAAGACACACTAAGACATAGGCACACAGAGACACATAGACATACTCAGACACAGGCACACACACACACAAAGACACACTAAGACATAGGCACAAACACAGAGCTACACAGTCATACTCAGACACAAACACACAAAGATGAACAGACACACTTAGACACAGGCACACAGAGAAGCACAGATACACTCAGACACAGACACACAGAGAAGCAAAGATACACTCAGACACAGACACACAGAGAAGCAAAGATACACTCAAACACAGACACACAGAGAAGCACAGATACACTCAGACGCAGAAACACAGAGAAGCACAGACACACTCAGACACAGACACACAGAGAAGCAAAGATACACTCAGACACAGGCACACAGAGAAGCACAGATACACTCAGACACAGAAACACAGAGAAGCACAGACACACCCAGACACAGGCACACAGAGACGTATATACACACTCAGACACAGACAAACAAATATGCACAGACACACTCAGACACAGACACACAGAGAAGAGCAGACACACTCAGACACAGACACACAGAGAAGAACAGATACACTCAGACACAGGCACACAGAGATGCACAGACACACTCAGACACAGACACACAGAGAAGCACAGACACACTGAGACACAGACACACAGAGAAGCACAGACACACTGAGACACAGGCACACAGAGAAGAACAGATACACTCAGACACAGGCACACAGAGATGCACAGACACACTCAGACACAGACACACAGAGAAGCACAGACACACTGAGACACAGACACACAGAGAAGCACAGACACACTGAGACACAGGCACACAGAGAAGAACAGATACACTCAGACACAGGCACACAGAGATGCACAGACACTCAGACACAGACACAAAGAGAAGTACGGACACACTCAGACACAGACACACAGAGAAGCACAGACACACTCAGACACAGGCACACAGAGAAGCACAGACACACTCAGACACAGACACACAGAGAAGCACAGACACACTCAGACACAGGCACACAGAGAAGCACAGACACACTCAGACACAGGCACACAGAGATGCACAGACACACTCAGACACAGGCACACAGATAAGCACAGACACACTCAGACACAGAGAGACGCACAGACACACTCAGACACAGACTCACAGAGACGCACAGACACACTCAGACACAGGCACACAGAGAAGCACAGACACACTGAGACACAGGCACACAGAGAAGCACAGACACACTTAGACACAGGCACACAGAGAAGCACAGACACACTGAGACACAGGCACTCAGAGAAGCACAGACACACTCAGACACAGGCACACAGAGATGCACAGACACACTCAGACACAGGCACACAGATAAGCACAGACACACTCAGACACAGAGAAGCACAGACACACTCAGACACAGACTCACAGATATGCACAGACACACTCAGACACAGACACACAGAGACGCACAGACACACTCAGACACAGACACACAGAGAAGCACAGACACACTCAGACACAGACACACAGAGAAGAACAGACACACTCAGACACAGGCACACAGAGATGCACAGAAACACTCAGACACAGGCACACAGAGACGCACAGACACACTCAGATACAGGCACACACACACAAAGACACACTTAGACACAGACACACAGAGACGCACAGACACACTAAGACATAGGCACACACACACAAAGACACACTATGCCATAGGCACACAGAGACACATAGACATACTCAGACACAGGCACACAGAGACGCACAGACACACTTAGACACAGGCACACACACACAAAGACACACTAAGCCATACGCACAAGCACAGAGATACACAGACATACTCAGACACAAGCACACAGTACAGGATTACCTTCTAACATGACCTATGTCACATGGGGTACATTGCTTCACTCATTGCTTTCCTCCCATAACTAGCATGTGCTAAGTAAAGTAATTGATGTGTAAAATAAAATCTATTGAACATCAGCTGTTTGATTCGTGAAGATTTAGTGCTGCTGCAAATTGACTGTAAACTACAGGATCCAGCAATATGCCTGGGGACAGGTGGGGGAGATGGCCGTAGAGCCAGAAATGCTCAGTCCCTGTTATATAACATTATATAAAGCGAGTTACATAATCCCGGAACAAGGTGCCATCATTACACAAAAGCAAAGAACATTATTTTTACCAAATAAAATTACAATTCCTCTACAATAACATAAAAGGATTTTCCCGAGTAATGTACCAAACTCTCAGGTAACGTGAGCCAGGGGACGATGATGTTATTAGGAAACAGATTTATTATCTTTCTCCTTTCACTCCTGACTGTGACGCTGTGTCTGATAGGAGCTCGGTTACTAATCATTATATATGAACAGTATTATACTTGCTGGTTTTTGGCCAGAGGAAATAACATGTTGAGATTGTGCTGCCTGTGATGTTATATAATAGCCTTTCAGTGCGGGCACATACATTATATACATATTAATCTCAGTTTCATGTGTGCTGTTATATTATCATTACCATATAATAGAGCACTGTGGAATGTGGAAATGTGGAATATTTCCATTTACATAGAGACATATAAAACCTTCCAAGAAAAGATTATTTTTACCATTTGCAGCCACAAACTTTCGATCCCACAGATATATCTGGATCTATTCCAGTAAATGTTTATTATTATTATTATTATTATTATTATTATTATTATTATTATTATTATTATTATCATTATTATTATTATTATTATTGTATTATTATTATTATTATTATTATTATTATTAGTGGTAGCAGTAGCAGTTCTGCATATCACAGTGTCAGTCACTCACCTCTCTGGCTGAACAGAGCAACACCTGGGTGGAGATGTTGGTTAATGTATGTTGCAGTCTCTCCTTTGAGGCCAATTCCCCTGGAAGGTATCAGTAAAGTTGGCTTCTAGTGTAGGTTACATCTGTTTTCTCTAATTAATATAACTCACAGGTAACAAAATACGAGCTGAAACACTGAGAACTGCACAAGTCACAATTAACTATCTCTGGTCAAAGATATCCCCTGCTTATCATAATGGCCCGCTGCCCCCATACACTAGTATCACAGATATCTCCTGCTTACCTTCCTCTCCCGGAATGGCCGCTGCCCCCATACACTAGTATCACAGATATCTCCTACTTACCTTCCTCTCCCGGAATGGCCCGCTGTCCTCATACACTAGTATCACAGATATCTCCTACTTACCTTCCTCTCCCGGAATGGCCGCTGTCCCCATACACTAGTATCACAGATATCTCCTACTTACCTTCCTCTCCCGGAATGGCCCGCTGCCCCCCATACACTAGTATCGCAGATATCTTCTGCTTACCTTCCTCTCCCGGAATGGCCCGCTGTCCGCATACTGTAGTATCACATATCTCCAGCTTACCTTCCTCTCCCGGAATGGCCCGCTGTCCTCATACACAAATAACACAGATATCCCCTGCTTACTTTTCTCTCCTGGAATGGCCCGCTTTCCCAATACACTAGTTTCACAGATATCTCCTGCTTACCTTCCTCTCCCGGAATGGCCGCTGTCCCTATACACTAGTATCACAGATATCTACTGCTTACCTTTCTCTCCCGGAATGGCCCGCTGTCCCCATACACTAGTATCACAGATATCTCCTGCTTACCTTCCTCTCCCGGAATGGCCTCCTGTCCCCATACAGTAGTATCACAGATATCTCCTGCTTACCTTCCTCTCCCGGAATGGTCGCTGTCCCCATACACTAGTATCACAGATATCTCCTACTTACCTTTCTCTCCCGGAATGGCCGATGTCCCCATACACTAGTATCACAGATATCTCCTGCTCACCTTCCTCTCCCGGAATGGCCCGTTGTCCCCATGCACTAGTATCACAGGTATCTCCTACTTAACTACCTCTGGCTGAATGGCTCGCTGTCGCCATACACTAGTATCACAGCTATCTCCTACTTACCTTTCTCTCCCGGAATGTCCCGCTGTCCCCATACACTAGTATCACAGATATCTCCTACTTAACTACCTCTGGTTGAATGGCCCGCTGTCCCCATACACTAGTATAACAGATATCTCCTGCTTACATTCCTCTCACGGAATGGCCCGCTGTCCCCATACACTAGTATCACAGATATCTCCTGCTTAGCTTTCTCTCCCGGAATAGCCCACTGTCCCCATACACTACTATCACAGATATCTCCTACTTAACTACCTCTGGCTGAATGGCCCGCTGTCCCCATACACTAGAATAACAGATATCTCCTGCTACCTTCCTCTTCCTGAATGACCCGCTGTCCCCATACACTAGTATCACAGATATCTCCTACTTAACTACCTCTGGCTGAATGGCCCGCTGTCCCCTTACACTAGTATAACAGATTTCTCCCGCTTACCTTCCTCTCCCGGAATGTCCCACTGTCCCCATACACTAGTATCACAGATATCTCCTACTTACCTTTCTCTCCCGGAATGGCCCGCTGTCCCCATACACTAGTATAACAGATGTCTCCTGCTTACCTTCCTCTTCCGGAATGGCCCGCTGTCCCCATACACTAGTTTCACAGATATCTCCTACTTACCTTCCTCTCCCGGAATGGACCGCTGTCCCCATACAATAGTATCACAGATATCTCCTACTTAACTACCTCTGGCTGAATGGCCCGCTGACCCTATACACTAGTATGGGGACAGAATTCATCAAGCTTCGAAAATTCTATATTTTCAGAGCTTGATTGCGGGAGCATCCGCCATCTCCCGCTACCCACTCTTTCCCTATGGGAAGGAGTCCCGGGGCGTGAAAAAGGATCCATTTGGATCACCCGCCACACCCCTGTCTGGCTTCTTCCGCCACATTTTGGGGCTCTTGTGCGCATGCGTGAACTGTAGGTCACGCATACGCACTTGCCTCACTGTCCCGAAAGGAGCAATGAAAATCTTGGGGAGACAGCTGATATTTGGATCAGCTGTCTTCGTGCCGGAGCAATGATGAATTGCTCCAGCGCTCGCCTTGAAAAGGAACAGTAATTATCAGGGTCTGTTGAAATTCCAATAATTAACATGTTGAATGGAACCCTAAGGAAGATTGAGACATCCCCCTATTCTGAAACCTTGTAACACTAAGCTATGCAATGGCTTGTAAAGCTAATATCGTATTACTGACTTTTAAATTAACACCTTAATGACTAGTTTTGCATATTGTACACAAAGCAAACGATAAGTCATTACACTTAATGTACTGTGTTGCAGTTAACTGAAAACCAATACAAGTTGAATTATAAATATGTCGTACATTGCAGAACAATACAGGACTCCTCACCTCACTTAGGTATGGCCATGCTCTGCCACATCCCCAGCTCATGCATGGCGATATCTGGGGTGGGTAATAAAGGCTACCACTGTACAGCTACATCCTGTGAGTCACTCACGCACCCACTGACGCTGTCATCTCATCGGATTGCCGGCCGCATCAGTCATTATTCTGACAAGTTCGGTGCCGGTGACTCACACCCATTTTTTTAAAGTTTATATCTTACTATTAGTAAATAGTAATTTATGAGTCTATATGCAGCACAGAACTACTGTATTCTTGTTGTGTTTTCAGATGAGATGTCTGCCTTCTTATGTATATAATAACATTTTCACCACTGCTCAGTGGTGCACGCAGGGGGGGTTCTGAGTACACAGTAATTATTTCAGCTATTAAATGGGACTCTCCTCTGTAAGGCTAAAGGGGTAAGGGGTCAGTGCTAGTTGCATTACTTCATTTATAGAAGCCCAGGTAACATGTCTGGTCTAGGAGGAAACAAAAATGACACCTCACTCAAAAAATTTTTTTCAGACATGATTTTTTTACTTATATATGTATAAAAATATTTAATGAAAAGAAAAATCTACACAAATATGCTGTGTGGAAAAAAGACGTATTTTTCCATCTGAAACACTTAATATGTATGTCTGAAAGTAACAGAGACGGAAATATAACATCACTCTACTGCATTGATAGTGGTCCCTACAAGCCCAGCAATGAGGGGACATTTCAGGAGATCGGCCAGCTTTTGGGTTACTACATTTCATTAAACAGTGAAACAGAGGATAATGATAAGAATAATGATTAAAATGAGAATAAGACCACCAATGATCCAGAACACCTGTAAAAGATAAAAAGACAGTTATTAGCTTTGTCTATGTAATGCCAGACGTCTACTGTATAACATGAAGGTTACTTTAGTAGTTTGCTTGTCCTGCACTGAGCACACAGTGATTCATTATCTATTTTTGTATTTGTAAATACAGTGTAGGAACAGTGTTATGTACTAAGCTACAATATTGTGTTTTCTCTGTGATAAAGCATCCTGAGGAATTACTGCCCATCAATAATTTGTAAAAGTTGTTTATTAATTTAGCACTATAAGATAACATAATGCTGTACAAGGAATCCATGATAGTCATTGCTGTGTTAGTGTTTATGATTTAAGACCTTTAATGCACAAATACATTGGCCATGTACAGAATTAAGCCCAGGTCTATGCCAACCACTGTGCCATTGTGCTGCGCTTTATTTGGTCCCCTCAACATTCCCTGCTCAATCTTATCCTGGGTCTCAGTGACCATTACATAACAGCAGGGTCATTCCTCTTATGTGATCAGAGGTACTGAGTGACCATTACATAACAGCAGGACCATTCCTCTCATGTGTTCAAGGTTGCTCAGTGACCATTACATAACAGCAGGGTCATTCCTCCCATGTGATCAGAGGCACTGAGTGACCATTACATAACAGCAGGGCCATTCCTCTCACGTGATCAGAGGTGCTCAGTGACCATTACATAACAGCAGGGCCATTCCTCTCACGTGAACAGAGGTGCTCAGTGACCATTACATCACAGCAGCACCATTCCTCTCATGTGTTCAAGGATGCTCAGCGACCATTACATAACAGCAGGGTCATTCCTCCCATGTGATCAGAGGTACTGAGTGACCATTACATAACAGCAGGGACATTCATCTCATGTGATCTGAGGTGCTTAGTGACCATTACATAACAGCAGGGTCATTCCTCTCATGTGATAAGAGGTGCTTAATTACCATTACATAACAGCAGAGCCATTCCTCACATGTAATCAGAGATGCTCAATGACCATTATATAAAAGCAGGGCCATTCCTCTCATGTGCTCAGGGATGCTCAATGACCATTACATAACAGCAGGGCTATTCCTCTCATTTGATCATGGATGCTCAGTGACCATTACATAACAGCAGGGCCATGCCTCTCATGTGATCAGAGGTGATTACTGACCATTACATAACAGCAGGGCCATTACTCTTATGTGCTCAGGGATGCTCAGTGACCATTACATAACAGCAGGGCCATTCCTCTCATTTGATCAGAGGTGCTCAGTGACCGAAACAGCACAATAGGGCCATTGCTCTCATTTGTTCAGGGATGCTCAGTGACCATTACGTAACAGCAGGGCCATTTCTCCCATGTGCTCAGGGATGCTCAGTGACCATTACATAACAGCAGGGCCATTCCTCTCATGTGATTAGAGGCGCTCAGTGACCATTACATCACCACAGGGTCATTCCTCTAATGTGCTCAGGGATGCTCAGTGACCATTACATAACAGCAGGGCTATTCCTCTCATTTGATCATGGATGCTCAGTGACCATTACATAACAGCAGGGCCATTCCTCTCATGTGATTAGAGGTGCTCAGTGACCATTACATAACAGCAGGGCCATTCCTCTCATGTGATCAGAGGTGCTCAGTGACCATTACATCACTGCAATAACATTCCACATTTGATCAGAGGTGCATCTTTTCTAAGATAATAGAGGAGTGGCCATCATTTTGCCACCTTATTATCTTAATCTATTACTGATTTCCCTAAAGTCTCCAATTGCAGTATGTATTGTAGTGTGACACCATTCACCTTTGCTTCCTGCAACAGTAATTTAATTTGGAGAGCAGTAAATGGCAATTTAAAAAGGTGTTTAGGAGGGGGAGGACTTATTCTCTTGTACAGTCTACTCCAAGTTTCAGCTATAAACAGTCAGACTAGGGACACATTTACTACCAGACAGAATAGTAATTTAGAGGCAATATCTCCTAAAATTTCCACTACACCTAATTTTATGTTAATCAAATAGCCACATGAGTAGCTTTAAGCCAGTTATACAAATTAGTGAGGCATATGTGACTTTTTACAGCCACAAGAGTTTAGTCCCTACAAAGATAAACAAGTGACCATATACCAATCAAGGATGTCTATGTTTCTAAATTCCAGAGGTACCTTTATACATTTATTTCCTATATAAATGCCCCCATACTTTAATATATACCCTGCAGCTATGACCCTACAGATACTAGAGGTGAGACATAACATTCCAGAAAGAGGAATCAGATAATGACATACCAGACAGAGGACCCAGATAATGACAAACCAGACAAATGACCTAGATAATGACATACCAGACAGAGGCCCTGGATAATGATATACCAAACAGAGAACCCAGATAATGACATATGAGACAGAGTAACCAGATAATGACATACCAGACAGAGACCCCAGACAATGACATACCAGACAGAGAACCCACATAATGACATACCAGACAAAGGACCCAGATAATGACATATCAAAGAGGACCCAGATAATGACATAACAGACAGAGGACCCTGATAATGACATACCTGACAGAGAACCTGGATAATGACATACCAGAGAGAGGACCCACACAATGACATACCAGAGAGAGGACCCACACAATGACATACCAGACAGAAGACACAGATAATGACATCCCAGACAGAGGACCCAGATAAAGAAATACCAATTAGAGGTGAAATATAATACTATGGATGTGCTTTAATTGAATAACTGCCAATGATGACCATATACTAAAATTTATCTAGAAATGGTAAAGTAGTTCAGCATACCTACAGATGATACCTTGGTTATCATGGGGGTATCAAGCTGTGAAAAAAGTGGCTATGTGGACAAATGGAGATGCTGTCCAATCAACTTCTCTCCATATCTTTATAGAATGTGCTTGATAAATCCTACCTCAATGCTGTTTGTGTCCATTGGGCAAGTTTTCCACTTGCCCACTCATCCAATCTTTACAGGGATTGATACATATCCCCACTTCTAGGTGTCTACAGCTGAAAAAGCACACAGCAAGTTATCGGATGGGCATCCAAAAGCAGCCTCCGATTACTGGCATCCATTGAAGTACCAGAAAAAGCCCTTCCATCGTAATGGTAGCATTGATGGTTGCTGGCCATTGGCTTCCGATTTCAATACCTAAGTATAATATATAGGTGCAGGGTGTGGGTCCCCCTGAACCCATAGACCCATGTGCACTGCACATCCTGCACCAATTATAGATACGCCAGTGCTGTCAGTGCAGAGCTGGATGTACCTCACAATGCATGTGACTCAGCATATTGGTGTAACTACATTCTTTTTATGGGTGGCATTTTTAAGCATAAATTTATTCTAACAAACATATGTGTTATCATACACTATTGCTGCCAAACAGTCCTTCTCAGTCCCATCCAACTCGACAACAATCTGATGTGTCAAAACAGCTTTATGAGACTGGACTGATTCAGTTAATATGCGACACCTGTATATCCCTCGGACTTAGGGGACCTTGTGCACCAGACACTCTGCACCCATTATAGATATGCACCTGTCTTGCCTTACTCCTCCTGCCTCCAATCACAAGCCACAGCAAGTGGCAATGCTTGGAAACCTGGATGCAGACATCAGTTGATTTTGTTGGAATACAAGTTTGCAGAATATTCACGATGGAGTGCCCCAATGTGTCAATATTTTCCTTTGCAATGGATATAAATATCTTCTAAATTCATGATTGCTATTCCCTCTAGTAATATAATTAAATATTGGTTAGAAATTAGTGACGTTTGACACAATGTGTTACTCACCTTAGCATCTGAGATTTTGCTGAGTTTAAATACTGACTGAAAAATTAGAATGTAAAAATGTTATCAATTATAATTTTCAAATAAACTCTTGCAATCACAATTACAGCCTCTTTATTATTTTATGTAATACCCACTAATCACTTTGATAACTTAGTGATATTGCAGAAACAGCAGCCGAGATGTTTAGTCACTATGTAAATTTATTTTGCAATCTGTTTTATTTATCCAGATTCAAAACCTGTTTTTATTTGGTCACATTTTATATTTACAAGTTTTTGACACAGCCATGGGTACCAGATTCGCTACAACTTTTATTTTTTAAATAATTATATGTGATACTTGGGAGAGGATTACATCTGGGACCACACAGTAAATATGGTACTAGATGGACAATATATTGATGAATTATTTATGATTTGGAATAGGGATGATTTTTCTTTTTCTAAATTTGTTCAACATTTAAACAACAACATATGCAATTACTGTAATAGTACATTCACGAGCATTTGTCACCAGTATACAAATGTCCTTCTTTGACACTATACTTGGTATTATGCACAGAGTAATTATAAAACAAACCTTTGTTTAAGGAAGTAGATTCTAATAATCTTTTACATTTCAAAAGCAATCATTACCTTAGTTGGGTAAAAAATACTCCCCAAAGACAACTAAGACATCAAAGGCAAATACATTTCACTTGAGATTCACCTGAGCTTTATTACAAATATATAGAAAGAATATCCAAATAATCTTTTAATTGTACTTATGACAAAGTGTACAACATGGATATACAGTAAGCATTCTTCTTCAATAAAAAAACTAAAATATTTTTGGTAAACAAAAAACACTGATTTGGAGGGCTTTGGGAAGGAAGTTTCATGTGTATTGAAATTCAGTAGTTCTGGTAAAAATAGAATAAAAATTTAGGAAGAATCACACTTACTGTACTATTAGATCCATCTCTCGAGGAAGAGGTTGACCATTGTTATTATTTTTAAAAAGGCAGTACCTGGTATCTGTGACCCATCCCTGTACTGTGTACAATACCCCAATACCCAGTACGTATTATACATCCCTGATACATTAGGTCTACATTTTCATTTGGCTATATGTGCATTTTCATTGGTACAATAAAGTAATTATTATTTACCTTGTTACCAGTTTTCCTACTTCCATTATGTCCCTATTTTAGGGAAAAAAAATAGAAAAACAATCTTAATGCTCATAATGATAAACAAAAAAACATAAAACAAAAAGCCATAGCATCAAAACTACTGACTGGTGAAGTGAATAACATTGATTATTTCATTACAATGGCACCTCTATATAACAAGGCAAATAATCACATATCTTTACATAATTACTTCTTTCTTTGTATCCTTGCCTAATAAATGTTTTCTGACTGAATGGGTCACAGGGGTTGAGAAAGTTGAGTGTTCAGAAGTGACTCTTAGGGGTATATTTATTAAAATATGGATTTTTAGAAGTGGAGATGTTGCCCATAGCAACCAATCATATTCTAGCTATTACCTTCTAGAAGGTGCTAGATAAATGTTAAGTAGAATCTGATTGGTTGCTATGGGCAACATCTCCACTTCTAAAAAAAAACCTAGTAAATATACCCCTTAGACTTTAATGTCAGTAGGTATGTGAAGGTAATTTTAGTAGGCAGAGTCCCATTGCACAGACACAAGAATGGAGTGAAAGAAGAGAAAGAAAAGAATGTGAATTCACCTTAAAGGAAACTATTTGTGCTCATTCTGCCTTTTATAGATCAATGCAAAGTCCATTGTGAGGAAGAAATGGAGAGGTGATGATGGTGGGCAAAGGGGAAAGTTGCAGATGGCAAAGATGCAATATAGGTTAATACAGTGGGTAATTCAAGAAAGTTTGCTTCAAGTGAAAGGACATTTTTGGTACATAACAAGATGAATTAATATGGATAGAAGTTGTTTATGGAGTAAAATTTCTTCAGTGGCAATTGCTGTGCAGGAGCATTTTTCTTGATGGATAGTGCTTGGTGTTCCATCAATGAGGTTTAGGTTGCCAGACATTGTGTGTTATGGCTCAAACTACCATGCCTAGGGCTAAAGTGCGTGTGCAGTAGTATAAAGAGCCAATCAAGTCACGGCAGGACAGGAAACTTATAGAAAGAGGATAAATTGGAGCAATGGTCTATACAATTTAAATGTCACTGTTGGCATGCCATTTCTTGATGCAGGAGGAAGATTGAGGAAAGGTAATGATGAGGAACTGATTATAAATCATCTGGGTACCAAGAACAAAAAAAAATACTATGAGGCAGATATAACCAGGATGTCAAAGCACTAGGGATTTGTTGATTTAGTTTGGAGCCCCTTGGGCTAACTGAATAGGTTGAAGCGCTAATGAAGATTGGTGGCTTAATAATGCAACTTCTCCTGTAGGTCACCATTAGCAGTAGAAGACCGATGCTAAGATAAGGAACACACTCTTAGAGTAGGTGCAAGCCTATGGTAGTATTAGCATTTTATTAGCTATGGAACAAATTGCAATAATAATCTGGAGCTGGGTGCCAGAAGCACAACTGGAACAGGCTGCTGGGGATACTGGGTCTGAGTGCTACGGCACAGTAGAAGCAGGCTGCTGGAGATACTGGGTCTGAGTGCTATGGCACAGTAGAAGCAGGCTGCTGGAGATACTGGGTCTGAGTGCTATAGCACAATAGAAGCAGGCTGCAGGAGATACTGGATCTGAGTGCTATGGCACATTAGAAGCAGACTGCAGGAGATACTGGATCTGACTGCTATGGCACAATAGAAGCAGGCTGCAGGAGATACTGAATCTGAGTGCTATGGCACAATAGGAGCAGGCTTCTGGAGATACTGGGTCTGAGTGCTATAGCACAATAGAAGCAGGCTGCTGGAGATACTGGGTCTGAGTGCTATAGCACAGTAGAAGCAGGCTGATGGGGATACTGGGTCTGAGTGCTATGGCACAATAGAATCAGGCTGCTGGAGATACTGGGTCTGAGGGCTTTGACACAATAGAAGCAGGCTGCTGGAGATACTGGGTCTGAGTGCTATGGCACAATAGAAGCAGGCTGCTGGAGATACTGGGTCTGAGTGCTATGGCACAATAGATGCAGGCTGCTGAAGATACTGGGTCTGAGTGCTATGGCACAATAGAAGCAGGCTGCTGGAGATACTGGGTCTGAGTCATATGGCACAATAGAAGCAGGCTGCTGGGGATACTGGGTCTGAGTGCTATGGAACAGTAGAAGCAGGCTGCTGGAGATACTGGGTCTGAGAGCTATGACACAATAGAAGCAGGCTGCTGGAGATACTGGATCTGAGTGCAAAAGCACAATAGAATCAGGCTGCTGGAGATACTGGGTCTGAGTGCTATAGCACGATAGAAGCAGGCTGCTGGAGATACTGGGACTGAGTATTATTGCACAATAGAAGCAGGCTGCTGGAGATACTGGGTCTGAGTGCTATGGCACAATAGAAGCAGGCTGCTGGGGATACTGGGTCTGAGTGCTATGGAACAGTAGAAGCAGGCTGCTGGAGATACTGGGTCTGAGAGCTATGACACAATAGAAGCAGGCTGCTGGAGATACTGGATCTGAGTGCAAAAGCACAATAGAATCAGGCTGCTGGAGATACTGGGTCTGAGTGCTATAGCACGATAGAAGCAGGCTGCTGGAGATACTGGGACTGAGTATTATTGCACAATAGAAGCAGGCTGCTGGAGATACTGGGTCTGAGTGCGATGGCACAATAGAAGCAGGCTGCTGGAGATACTGGGTCTGAGTGCTATGGCACAATAGAAGCAGGCTGCTGGAGATACTGGATCTGAGTGCTATAGCACGATAGAAGCAGGCTGCTGGAGATACTGGGTCTGAGTGCTATGGCACAATAGAAGCAGGCTGCTGGAGATGTTGGGTCTGAGTGCTATGGCACAACAGAAGCTGGCTGCTGGAGATACTGGGTCTGAGTGCTATAGCACGATAGAAGCAGGCTGCTGGAGATGCTGGGTCTGAGTGCTACGGCACAATAGAAGCAGACTGCTGGAGATACTGGATCTGAGAGCTATGGCACAATAGAAGCAGGCTGCTGGAGATACTGGATCTGAGTGCTATGGCACAATAGAAGCAGGCTGCTGGAGATACTGGATCTGAGTGCTATGGCACAATAGAAGCAGGCTGCTGGAGATGCTGGGTCTGAGTGCTATAGCACAATAGAAAGGCTGCTGGAGATACTGGGTCTGAGTGCTATGGCACAGTAGAAGCAGGCTGCTGGAGATACTGGATCTGAGTGCTATAGCACAATAGAAGCAGACTGCTGGAGATACTGGGTCTGAGTGCTATGGCACAATAGAAGCAGGCTGCTGGAGATACTGGGTCTGAGTGCTATAGCACAATAGAAGCAGACTGCTGGAGATACTGGGTCTGAGTGCTATGGCAAAATAGAAGCAGGCTGCTGGAGATACTGGGTCTGAGTGCTATGGCACAATAGAAGCAGGCTACTGGAGATACTGGGTCTGAGTGCTATGAAACAAAAGAAGCAGGGTGCTGGAGATTCTGTATCTGAGTCCTATGGCACAGTAGAAGCAGGCTGCTGGAGATACTGGATATGAGTGCTATGGCACAGTAGAAGCAGGCTGCTGGAGATACTGGATCTGAGTGCTATAGCACAATAGAAGCAGGCTGCTGGAGATACTGGATCTGAGTGCTATGGCACAATAGAAGCAGGCTGCTGGAGATACTGGATCTGAGTGCTATGGCACAATAGAAGCAGGCTGCTGGAGATACTGGGTCTGAGTGCTATAGCACAATAGAAGCTGGCTGCTGGAGATACTGAGTCTGAGTGCTATGGCACAATAGAAGCAGGCTGCTGGAGATACTGGATCTGAGTGCTATGCCACAGTAGAAGCAGGCTGATGGGGATACTGGGTCTGAGTGCTATGGCACAATAGAAGCAGGCTGCTGGAGATTCTTCGGTCTGAGTGCTATTGCACAATAGAAGCAGGCTGCTGGAGATTCTTCGGTCTGAGTGCTTTGGCACAATAGAAGCAGGCTGCTGGAGATACTGGATCTGAGTGCTATGGCACAGTAGAAGCAGGCTGATGGGGATACTGGGTCTGAGTACTATGGCACAATAGAAGCAGGCTGCTGGAGATTCTTCGGTCTGAGTGCTATGGCACAATAGAAGCAGGCTGCGGGAGATTCTTTGGTCTGAGTGCTATGGCACGATAGAAGCAGGCTGCTGGAGATACTGGGTCTGAGTGCTATGGCACAATAGAAGCAGGCTGCTGGAGATACTGGATCTGAGTGCTATGGCACAATAGCAGGCTGCTGCAGATACTGTGTCTGAGTGCTATGGCACAATAGAAGCAGGCTGCTGGAGATACTGGGTCTGAGTGCTATGGCACAATAGAAGCAGGCTGCTGGAGATACTGGGTCTGAGTGCTATGGCACAATAGAAGCAGGCTGCTGGGGATACTGGGTCTGAGTGCTATAGCACAATAGTAGCAGGCTGCTGGGGATACTGGGTCTGAGTGCTATGGCACAATAGCAGGCTGCTGCAGGTACTGTGTCTGAGTGCTATGGCACAATAGAAGCAGGCTGCTGGAGATGCTGGGTCTGAGTGCTATAGCACAATAGAAGCAGGCTGCTGGAGATACTGTGTCTGAGTGCTATATCACAATAGCAGCAGACAGCTGGGGATACTGGGTCTGAGTACTATAGCACAATAGAAGCAGGCTGCTGTAGATACTGGATCTGAGAGCTATGGCACAATAGAAGCAGGCTGCGGGAGATACTGGGTCTGAGTGTAATGGAACAGTAGAAGCAGACAGCTGGGGATACTGGATCTGAGTGCTATGGAACAGTAGAAACAGACTGCTGGGGATACTGGGTCTGAGTGCTATAGCACAATAGAAGCAGGATGCTGGAGATACTGGATCTGAGTGCTATAGCACAATAGAAGCAAGCTGCTGGAGATACTGGGTCTGAGTGTTATGGAACAGTAGAAGCAGGCTGCTGGAGATACTGGATCTGAGTACTATGGAACAGTAGAAGCAGACTGCTGGGGATACTGGGTCTGAGTGCTATGGCACAATAGAAGCAGGATGCTGGAGATACTGGATCTGAGTGCTATGGCACAATAGAAGCAGGCTGCTGGAAATACTGGGTCTGAGAGCTATTGCACAATAGAAGCTGGCTGCTGGAGATACTGGGTCTGAGACCTATGGCACAATAGAAGCAGGCTGCTGGAGATACTGGGTCTGAGTGCTATAGCACAGTAGAAGCAGGCTGATGGGGATACTGGATCTGAGTGCTACGGCACAATAGAAGCAGGCTGCTGGAGATACTGGGTCCGAGTGCTATGGCACAATAGAAGCAGGCTGCTGGAGATACTGGGTCTGAGTGCTATGGCACAATAGAAGTAGGCTGCTGGAGATACTGGGCCTGAGTGCTATGGCACAATAGAAGCAGGCTGCAGGAGATACTGGATCTGAGTGCTATGGCACAATAGAAGCAGGCTGCTGGAGATACTGGGTCTGAGTGCTATGGCACAATAGAAGCAGGCTGCTGGAGATACTGGGTCTGAGTGCTAAAGAACAATAGAAGCAGGCTGCTGGAAATACTGGGTCTGAGAGCTATTGCACAATAGAAGCTGGCTGCTGGAGATACTGGGTCTGAGACCTATGGCACAATAGAAGCAGGCTGCTGGAGATACTGGGTCTGAGTGCTATAGCACAGTAGAAGCAGGCTGATGGGGATACTGGATCTGAGTGCTACGGCACAATAGAAGCAGGCTGCTGGAGATACTGGGTCTGAGTGCTATGGCACAATAGAAGCAGGCTGCTGGAGATACTGGGTCTGAGTGCTATGGCACAATAGAAGTAGGCTGCTGGAGATACTGGGCCTGAGTGCTATGGCACAATAGAAGCAGGCTGCAGGAGATACTGTATCTGAGTGCTATGGCACAATAGAAGCAGGCTGCTGGAGATACTGGGTCTGAGTGCTATAGCACAATAGAAGCTGGCTGCTGGAGATACTGGGTCTGAGTGCTATGGCACAGTAGAAGCAGGCTGCTGGAGATACTGGGTCTGAGTCCTATGGCACAGTAGAAGCAGGCTGCTGGAGATACTGGGTCTGAGTGCTATGGCACAGTAGAAGCAGGCTGCTGGAGATACTGGGTCTGAGTCCTATGGCACAGTAGAAGCAGGCTGCTGGAGATACTAGGTCTGATTGCTATAGCACAATAGAAGCAGGCTGCTGGAGATACTGGGTCTGAATGCTATGGCACAATAGAAGCAGGCTGCTGGAGATACTGGGTTTGAGAGGTATAGCACAATAGAAGCAGGCTCCTGGAGATACTGGGTCTGAGTGCTATGGCACAATAGAAGCAGGCTGCTGGAGATACTGGATCTGAGTGCTATGGCACAATAGAAGCAGGCTGCTGGAGATACTGGATCTGAGTGCTATAGCACAATAGAAGCAGGCTGCTGGAGATACTGGGTCTGAGTGTTATGGAACAGTAGAAGCAGGCTGCTGGAGATACTGGATCTGAGTACTTTGGAACAGTAGAAGCAGACTGCTGGGGATACTGGGTCTGAGTGCTATGGCACAATAGAAGCAGGATGCTGGAGATACTGGATCTGAGTGCTATGGCACAATAGAAGCAGGCTGCTGGAGATACTGGGTCTGAGTGCTATGGCACAATAGAAGCAGGCTGCTGGAGATACTGGGTCTGAGTGCTAAAACACAATAGAAGCAGGCTGCTGGAGATACTAGGTCTGAGAGCTATTGCACAATAGAAGCTGGCTGCTGGAGATACTGGGTCTGACAGCTATGGCACAATAGAAGCAGGCTGCTGGAGATACTGGGTCTGAGTGCTATAGCACAGTAGAAGAAGGCTGATGGGGATACTGGATCTGAGTGCTACGGCACAATAGAAGCAGGCTGCTGGAGATACTGGGTCTGAGTCCTATGGCACAGTAGAAGCAGGCTGCTGGAGAAACTGGGTCTGAGTGCTATGGAACAATAGAAGTAGGCTGCTGGAGATACTGGGCCTGAGTGCTATGGCACAATAGAAGCAGGCTGCAGGAGATACTGGATCTGAGAGCTATGGCACAATAGAAGCAGGCTGCTGGAGATACTTGGTCTGAGTGCTATAGCACAGTAGAAGCTGGCTGCTGGAGATACTGGGTCTGAGTGCTATGGCACAGTAGAAGCAGGCTGCTGGAGATACTGGGTCTGAGTCCTATGGCACAGTAGAAGCAGGCTGCTGGAGATACTGGGTCTGAGTGCTATGGCACAGTAGAAGCAGGCTGCTGGAGATACTGGGTCTGAGTCCTATGGCACAGTAGAAGTAGGCTGCTGGAGATACTGGGTCTGAGTGCTATAGCACAATAGAAGCAGGCTGCTGGAGATACTGGGTCTGAATGCTATGGCACAATAGAAGCAGGCTGCTGGAGATACTGGGTTTGAGTGCTATAGCACAATAGAATCAGGCTCTTGGAGATACTGGGTCTGAGTGCTATGGCACAATAGAAGCAGGCTGCTGGAGATACTGGATCTGAGTGCTATGGCACAAGAGAAGCAGGCTGCTGGAGATACTGGATCTGAGTGCTATGGCACAATAGAAGCTGGCTGCTGGAGATACTGGGTCTGAGAGATATGGCACAATAGAAGCAGGCTGCTGGAGATACTGGGTCTGAGTGATATGGCACAATAGAAGCAGGCTGCTGGAGTTTCTGGTCTGAGTGCTATTGCACAATAGAAGCAGGCTGCTGGAGATACTGGGTCTGAGTTCTATAGCGCAATAGAAGCAGGCTGCTGGAGATACTGGGTCTGAGTGCTATGGAACAATAGAAGCAGGCTGCTGGAGATACTGGGTCTGAGTCCTATGGCACTGTAGAAGCAGGCTGCTGGAGATACTGGGTCTGAGTGCTATGGTACAATAGAAGCAGGCTGCTGGAGATACTGGGTCTGAGTGCTATGGCACAGTAGAAGCAGGCTGCTGGAGATACTGGGTCTGAGTGCTATGGCACAATAGCAGGCTGTTGCAGATACTGTGTCTGAGTGCTATGGCACAATAGAAGCAGGCTGCTGGAGATACTCGGTCTGGGTGCTATAGCACAATAGAAGCAGGCTGCTGGAGATACTGGGTCTGAGTGCTATGGCACAATAAAAGCAGGCTGCTGGAGATACTGGGTCTGAGTGCTATGGCACAAAAGAAGCAGGCTGCTGGAGATACTGGATCTGAGTGCTATGGCACAATAGAAGCAGGCTGCTGGAGATACTGGATCTGAGTGCTATAGCACAATAGAAGCAGGCTGCTGGAGATACTGGGTCTGAGTGTTATGGAACAGTAGAAGCAGGCTGCTGGAGATACTGGATCTGAGTACTTTGGAACAGTAGAAGCAGACTGCTGGGGATACTGGGTCTGAGTGCTATGGCACAATAGAAGCAGGATGCTGGAGATACTGGATCTGAGTGCTATGGCACAATAGAAGCAGGCTGCTGGAGATACTGGGTCTGAGTGCTATGGCACAATAGAAGCAGGCTGCTGGAGATACTGGGTCTGAGTGCTAAAACACAATAGAAGCAGGCTGCTGGAGATACTAGGTCTGAGAGCTATTGCACAATAGAAGCTGGCTGCTGGAGATACTGGGTCTGACAGCTATGGCACAATAGAAGCAGGCTGCTGGAGATACTGGGTCTGAGTGCTATAGCACAGTAGAAGAAGGCTGATGGGGATACTGGATCTGAGTGCTACGGCACAATAGAAGCAGGCTGCTGGAGATACTGGGTCTGAGTCCTATGGCACAGTAGAAGCAGGCTGCTGGAGAAACTGGGTCTGAGTGCTATGGAACAATAGAAGTAGGCTGCTGGAGATACTGGGCCTGAGTGCTATGGCACAATAGAAGCAGGCTGCAGGAGATACTGGATCTGAGAGCTATGGCACAATAGAAGCAGGCTGCTGGAGATACTTGGTCTGAGTGCTATAGCACAGTAGAAGCTGGCTGCTGGAGATACTGGGTCTGAGTGCTATGGCACAGTAGAAGCAGGCTGCTGGAGATACTGGGTCTGAGTCCTATGGCACAGTAGAAGCAGGCTGCTGGAGATACTGGGTCTGAGTGCTATGGCACAGTAGAAGCAGGCTGCTGGAGATACTGGGTCTGAGTCCTATGGCACAGTAGAAGTAGGCTGCTGGAGATACTGGGTCTGAGTGCTATAGCACAATAGAAGCAGGCTGCTGGAGATACTGGGTCTGAATGCTATGGCACAATAGAAGCAGGCTGCTGGAGATACTGGGTTTGAGTGCTATAGCACAATAGAATCAGGCTCTTGGAGATACTGGGTCTGAGTGCTATGGCACAATAGAAGCAGGCTGCTGGAGATACTGGATCTGAGTGCTATGGCACAATAGAAGCTGGCTGCTGGAGATACTGGGTCTGAGAGATATGGCACAATAGAAGCAGGCTGCTGGAGATACTGGGTCTGAGTGATATGGCACAATAGAAGCAGGCTGCTGGAGTTTCTGGTCTGAGTGCTATTGCACAATAGAAGCAGGCTGCTGGAGATACTGGGTCTGAGTTCTATAGCGCAATAGAAGCAGGCTGCTGGAGATACTGGGTCTGAGTGCTATGGAACAATAGAAGCAGGCTGCTGGAGATACTGGGTCTGAGTCCTATGGCACTGTAGAAGCAGGCTGCTGGAGATACTGGGTCTGAGTGCTATGGTACAATAGAAGCAGGCTGCTGGAGATACTGGGTCTGAGTGCTATGGCACAGTAGAAGCAGGCTGCTGGAGATACTGGGTCTGAGTGCTATGGCACAATAGCAGGCTGCTGCAGATACTGTGTCTGAGTGCTATGGCACAATAGAAGCAGGCTGCTGGAGATACTCGGTCTGGGTGCTATAGCACAATAGAAGCAGGCTGCTGGAGATACTGGGTCTGAGTGCTATGGCACAATAAAAGCAGGCTGCTGGAGATACTGGGTCTGAGTGCTATGGCACAGTAGAAGCAGGCTGCTGGAGATACTGGGTCTGAGTGCTATGGCACAATAGAAGCAGGCTGCTGGAGATACTGGGTCTGAGTGCTATATCACAATAGCAGCAGACTGCAGGGGATACTGGGTCTGAGTGCTATAGCACAATAGAAGAAGGCTGCTGGAGATACTGGATCTGAGTGCTATGGCACAATAGAAGATGGCTGCTGGAGATACTGGGTCTGAGTGTTATGGAACAGTAGAAGCAGACTGCTGGGGATACTGGATCTGAGTGCTATGGAACAGTAGAAGCAGACTGCTGGGGATACTGGGGCAGAGTGCTATGGCACAATAGAAGCAGGATGCTGGAGATACTGTATCTGAGTGCTATAGCACAATAGAAGCAGGCTGTTGGAGATACTGGGTCTGAGTGTTATGGAACAGTAGAAGCAGGCTGCTGGAGATACTGGATCTGAGTACTATGGAACAGTAGAAGCAGACTGCTGGGGATACTGGGTCTGAGTGCTATGGCACAATAGAAGCAGGATGCTGGAGATACTGGATCTGAGTGCTATGGCACAATAGAAGCAGGCTGCTGGAGATACTGGGTCTGAGTGCTATGGCACAATAGAAGCAGGCTGCTGGAGATACTGGGTCTGAGTGCTAAAGCACAATAGAAGCAGGCTGTTGGAGATACTGGGTCTGAGAGCTATTGCACAATAGAAGCTGGCTGCTGGAGATACTGAGTCTTAGAGCTATGGCACAGTAGAAGCAGGCTGCTGGAGATACTGGGTCTGAGTGCTATGGCACAGTAGAAGCAGGCTGATGGGGATACTGGATCTGAGTGCTACGGCACAATAGAAGCAGGCTGCTGGAGGTACTGGGTCTGAGTGCTATGGCACAATAGAAGTAGGCTGCTGGAGATACTGGGCCTGAGTGCTATGGCACAATAGAAGCAGGCTGCTGGAGATACTGGATCTGAGTGCTATGGCACAATAGAAGCAGGCTGCTGGAGATACTGGGTCTGAGTGCTATAGCACAATAGAAGCTGGCTGCTGGAGATACTGGGTCTGAGTGCTATGGCACAGTAGAAGCAGGCTGCTGGAGATACTGGGTCTGAGTCCTATGGCACAGTAGAAGCAGGCTGCTGGCGAATCTGGGTCTGAGTGCTATGGCACAGTAGAAGCAGGCTGCTGGAGATACTGAGTCTGAGTCCTATGGCACAGTAGAAGCAGGCTGCTGGAGATATTGGGTCTGAGTGCTATGGCACAATAGAAGCAGGCTGCTGGAGATACTGGGTCTGAATGCTATGGCACAATAGAAGCAGGCTGCTGGAGATACTGGGTTTGAGTGCTATAGAACAATAGAAGCAGGCTCCTGGAGATACTGGGTCTGAGTGCTATGGCACAATAGAAGCAGGCTGCTGGAGATACTGGATCTGAGTGCTATGGCACAATAGAAGCAGGCTGCTGGAGATACTGGATCTGAGTGCTATGGCACAATAGAAGCTGGCTGCGGGAGATACTGGGTCTGAGAGATATGGCACAATAGAAGCAGGCAGCTGGAGATACTGGGTCAGAGTGATATGGCACAATAGAAGCAGGCTGCTGGAGTTTCTGGGTCTGAGTGCTATTGCACAATAGAAGCAGGCTGCTGGAGATACTGGGTCTGAGTGCTATAGCGCAATAGAAGCAGGCTGCTGGAGATACTGGGTCTGAGTGCTATGGAACAATAGAAGCAAGCTGCTGGAGATACTGGGTCTGAGTCCTATGGCACAGTAGAAGCAGGCTGCTGGAGATACTGGGTCTGAGTGCTATGGTACAATAGAAGCAGGCTGCTGGAGATACTGGGTCTGAGTGCTATGGCACAGTAGAAGAAGGCTGCTGGAGATACTGGGTCTGAGTGCTATGGCACAATAGAAGCAGGCTGCTGGAGATACTGGGTCTGAGTGCTATGGCACAATAGAAGCAGGCTGCTGGAGATACTGGGTCTGAGTGCTATGGCACAATAGAAGCAGGCTGCTGGAGATACTGGGTCTGAGTGCTATGGCACAATAGAAGCAGGCTGCTGGAGATACTGGGTCTGAGTGCTATGGCACAACAGAAGCAGGCTGCTGAAGATACTGGGTTGGAGTGCTATGGCACAATAGAAGCAGGCTGCTGGAGATACTGGGTCTGAGTCATATGGCACAATAGAAGCAGACTGCTGGGGATACTGGATCTGAGTGCTATGGAACAGTAGAAGCAGGCTGCTGGAGATACTGGGTCTGAGAGCTATGACACAATAGAATCAGGCTGCTGGAGATACTGGATCTGAGTGCAAGCACAATAGAATTAGGCTGCTGGAGATACTGGGTCTGAGTGCTGTAGCACGATAGAAGCAGGCTGCTGGAGATACTGGGACTGAGTATTATTGCACAATAGAAGCAGGCTGCTGGAGATACTGGGTCTGAGTACAATGGCACAATAGAAGCAGGCTGATGGTGATACTGGGTCTGAGTGGTATGGCACAATTGAAGTAGGCTGCTGGAGATACTCGGTCTGAGTGCTATGGCACAATAGAAGCAGGCTGCTGGAGATACTGGATCTGAGTGTTATAGCACGATAGAAGCAGGCTGCTGGAGATACTGGGTCTGAGTGCTATGGCACAATAGAAGCAGGCTGCTGGAGATGTTGGGTCTGAGTGCTTTGGCACAACAGAAGCAGGCTGCTGGAGATACTGGGTCTGAGTGCTATAGCACGATAGAAGCAGGCTGCTGGAGATGCTGGGTCTGAGTGCTACGGCACTATAGAAGCAGGCTGCTGGAGATACTGGATCTGTTCTATGGCACAATAGAAGCAGGCTGCTAGAGATACTGGATCTGAGTGCTATGGCACAATAGAAGCAGGCTGCTGGAGATGCTGGGTCTGAGAGCTATAGCACAATAGAAAGGCTGCTGGAGATACTGGGTCTGAGTGCTATGGTACAGTAGAAGCAGGCTGCTGGAGATACTGGTTCTGAGTGCTATAGCACAATAGGAGCAGACTGCTGGAGATACAGGGTCTGAGTGCTATGGGACAATAGAAGCAGGCTGCTGGATATACTGGGTCTGAGTGCTAAAGCAAAATAGAAGCAGACAGCTGGAGATACTGGGTCTGAGTGCTATGGCACAATAGAAGCAGGCTGCTGGAGATACTGGGTCTGAGTGCTATGAAACAATAGAAGCAGGGTGCTGGAGATACTGGATCTGAGTGCTATGGCACAGTAGAAGCAGGCTGCTGGAGATACTGGGTCTGAGTCCTATGGCACAGTAGAAGCAGGCTGCTGGAGATATTGGATCTGAGTGCTATGGCACAGTAGAAGCAGGCTGCTGGAGATACTGGGTCTGAGTGATATGGCACAGTAGAAGCAGGCTGCAGGAGATACTGGATCTGAGTGCTATAGCACAATAGAAGCAGGCTGCTGGAGATACTGGATCTGAGTGCTATGGCACAATAGAAGCAGGCTGCTGGAGATACTGGATCTGAGTGCTATGGCACAATAGAAGCTGGCTGCTGGAGATACTGAGTCTGAGTGCTTTGAAACAATAGAAGCAGGCTGATGTAGATACTGGATCTGAGTGCTATGGCACAGTAGAAGCAGGTTGATGAGGATACTGGGTCTGAGTGCTATGGCACAATAGAAGCAGGCTGCTGGAGATTCTTCGGTCTGAGTGCTATGGCACAATAGAAGCAGGCAGCTGTAAATTCTTCGGTCTGAGTGCTATGGCACAATAGAAGCAGGCTGCTGGAGATACTGGATCTGAGTGCTATGGCACAGTAGAAGCAGGCTGATGGGGATACTGGGTCTGAGTGCTATGGCACAATAGAAGCAGGCTGATGGAGATTCTTCGGTCTGAGTGCTATGGCACAATAGAAGCAGTCTGCTGGAGATTCTTCGGTCTGAGTGCTATGGCACGATAGAAGCAGGCTGCTGGAGATACTGGGTCTGAGTGCTATGGCACAATGGAAGCAGGCTGCTGGAGATACTGGATCTGAGTGCTATGGCACAATAGCAGGCTGCTGCAGATACTGTGTCTGAGTGCTATGGCACAATAGAAGCAGGCTGCAGGAGATTCTGGGTCTGAGTGCTATAGCACAATAGAAGCAGGCTGCTGGAGATACTGGGTCTGAGTGCTATGGCACAATAGAAGCAGGCTGCTGGAGATACTGGATCTGAGTGCTATGGCACAGTAGAAGCAGGCTGCTGGAGATACTGGGTCTGAGTGCTATGGCACAACAGAAGCAGGCTGCTGGAGATACTGGGTCTGGGTGCTATGGCACAATAGAAGCAGGCTGCTGGAGATACTGGATCTGAGTGCTATGGCACAATAGAAGCAGGCTGCTGGAGATACTGGATCTGAGTGCTATGGCACAATAGAAGCAGGCTGCTGGAGATACTGGATCTGAGTGCTATAGTATGATAGAAGCAGGCTGCTGGAGATACTGGAACTGGGTGCCGGAATCACAACTAAAGTAGACTGCAGGAGTGTATCAGGACTGAATGCTGGGAAGTAATTCTTGTGCATGAAACTTGAACAGGCTGACACAGAATACTGAAGTAAACAACTTGTACTGGCTAAAACACAATGCTCTGACACAAATAATAGAGCATTTGTGTTGGAACACACCTTGGGCAAAATTTATTAAGTGGCAGGTTCTAAATCCCCGGCGGTTTGTTGGCGGTTTGACGGCGGGTTCTAAACCTTGGGGGTTTGGTGGTGGTTTTGCTGCAGTTTACAAATGACAGCCCTGTTCTATTCTATTCTAAAATGTTTATTGACAGCGGTTTTGTGGCAGTTTTGCAGCGGTTTTGGACTTAGTAAATCTGCAGAAAGCAAAACCGCCACCAAACCACCAGGGTTTAGAAACCGCCGCTTAGTAAATTTTGCCCCAAGTCTAAATACTTTGAGAAGCAAATATTGAAGCAGGTTTGCTGGATTGCCCTGGAGATATACTGTGAAACAATTACTGGAGCAGGTTTGCTGGACTGCACTGGAACAATGCTGCAAAGCCAATACTGTAGCAGGTTTTCTAATAAGCACTGGAGCAGAATGCTGAGATGCAAAACAGACACAGACGCCTAGGTACTGATCCTCTGAGAGAGATTCTGTACTAAGACTGTGCTGTCAGAAGTTTCTGTTTTAAATAGGGCACCCTAAGTGCTGATAGGCTTAGTGAGACAAGTGAGCAGAGTGCTGGCAGTTGGTTAGACAGAATGGATCATGTGACAGTCCAAGATGGCGGCACCCATGAGGCAGAACAGCATGAACTGCTTGGAGAGGAATGTCAGCCACATTTACAAATTAGTGACCACAGATCTCAGGTACGCCACTGGCAGCCAACAGGGACACAGATGGCAGTAATGTGACACTGCCAGGCATGGTATTTGGGAACTGATTCAGGAACTGATTCAGGCCCGCTCGCGAGCGCTATGCGATGGGCAAACCATCGCTCTGGGTCTCGTACCAAAGGGGGCGTGCTGTCGATGTTGAGCGACAGCACGCCCCCTTTGGTGGGCGGGCCAGGGGAGTGGCTGCCCAAATGGAGGCGTTCCCTTGTGAATGCCTCCGTTTGGGGGCGGCCCCACTGACATCACGAGTGATGTCAGTGGGAGAGATTTCAGCTCTGTGAGAGCCGAAATCTCTCTGGGGCTTGCGGCAACGAGACCCTACCACAAGGGTCTCGTCATAAGCCCAATGGTCGCGATGGTCTTGACCATCGCAACCATCTTACTGGCCGCTCGCTATAGCTGTGGGTGGTCACCCACAGCTATGCGAGCGGCCAGGAGGCTGCTCTAAAAAACAAGAAGGCCGGCCCTGATTCAGAGCGAGCGTTCTGTCAGAGCGTCCGGCTCTGAATCAGGGCCACTGTCCCAAACCATGCATGTCCTTTGTGGCTTGCACATGTGCTAGCCAACAGCCAAGGAATTCCCAGAAGGACTACTGGGTCATAAAGTCCTCGCACAATGGATGAGCTGTCCTTTGCAGCTTTAATCTTAAATCTACATTCAAATGGCATTAATAAATGCCACTATTCATGTGGTAAGTGACGGGATGTTACGCATTCAAAATGCTTCCTTGTCTAACTGGCCAGAGAGATGAAGAGACCTGGTGTCTGAGCTATCTCTGCTGTTTGTCAGGTATTTTGTGCCAATTTTCAATACCACAACTTGATAAATATGGTGGTTTCTATTTTTTAAAGGTAATAAATCAGGATGATGATGTGTAATGTGTGGGGTTTGGGAAAATAGTGGTTTGTGGTGAAGTATTTACAGTATCTAAAACTGAGCTGGTTCTTATTGATAGTTTTGAAATTATTAAATACATGTTCTAGATAACTTCATGACTATATACATATATATATTTATTTATTATACTGTACATTGAGCAATTTTGAATTTATTACCTCATTACTTTCTTTCACATCTAGAATAGAGAATAATACAAACAATAAATCAGACTGATACATAATGAGGAATGTCAGTAACACATCAAGGTCACATTAACAAGATAAACAAGGAAGAGCTGATTTATGAAGCACAGATTGCCCATTGTGCCGCCTGTCTTTTGGGATTACCCTTTGTCCTCATGCCTGGGTCGAGTTTTAGGTTGTGGGGTCCAGGGGTGTATCAAGGGAGGAGGGGGCCCGTGTTATCTCCCTGTTCGGGCCCCCTCCTCTCTACCTGGCTCCCATCAGCAAACTGACAGAAGCAGTAGACTCCGAGCACTAGATTGGGTGCAGGGTGTGCGTTGCATATGGGCCCCTGGGTCCAAGGAGGGCCCGCACCACACACCCTGCACCCATACTTTATTTTTTATATTTACCTCTCCACCACTTTCCCGGTGATTTCCTTCTGCACATACGCAAAATGCTGGGCAAATGGCCACAGTGGCCAATTTCCTGGCGTTTTCAGCAGCGCTTCTCTGTGGGACATCGGAGAGCGGAGAGGTAAGTATGAAAAAAAAGTATGAATGCTGGGTGTGTAGCACTGAGACTGAGTTGGGAGTAAAGTAAAACAAGAGCAAGTAACACTGTATCAGAACAATCCATGTTACACTGCAAGAGGAAGTAACATTGTATCAGGACAATCCATGTTACACTGCAAGAGGAAGTAACATTGTATCAGGACAATCCATGTTACACTGCAAGAGGAAGTAACACTGTATCAGGACAATCCATGTTACACTGCAAGAGGAAGTAACATTGTAACAGGACAATCCATGTTACACTGCAAGAGGAAGTAACACTGTATCAGGACAATCCATGTTACACTGCAAGAGGAAGTAACATTGTATCAGGACAATCCATGTTACACTGCAAGAGGATGTAACATTGTATCAGGACAATCCATGTTACATTGCAAGAGGCAGTAACACTGTATCAGGACAATCCATGTTACACTGCAAGAGGAAGTAACATTGTATCAGGACAATCCATGTTACACTGCAAGAGGAAGTAACACTGTATCAGGACAATCCATGTTACACTGCAAGAGGAAGTAACACTGTATCAGGACAATCCATGTTACACTGCAAGAGGAAGTAACACTGTATCAGGACAATCCATGTTACACTGCAAGAGGAAGTAACATTGTATCAGGACAATCCATGTTACACTGCAAGAGGAAGTAACATTGTATCAGGACGATCCATGTTACACTGCAAGAGGAAGTAACACTGTATCAGGATGATCCATGTTACACTGCAAGAGGAAGTAACATTGTATCAGGACAATCCATGTTTCACTGCAAGAGGAAGTAACACTGTATCAGGACGATCCATGTTACACTGCAAGAGGAAGTTACATTGTATCAGGGCGATCCATGTTACACTGCAAGATGAAGTAACATTGTATCAGGACAATCCATGTTACACTGCAAGAGGAAGTAACATTGTATCAGGACGATCCATGTTACACTGCAAGAGGAAGTAACACTGTATCAGGATGATCCATGTTACACTGCAAGAGGAAGTAACATTGTATCAGGACAATCCATGTTACACTGCAAGAGGATGTAACATTGTATCAGGACAATCCATGTTACATTGCAAGAGGAAGTAACACTGTATCAGGACAATCCATGTTACACTGCAAGAGGAAGTAACATTGTATCAGGACAATCCATGTTACACTGCAAGAGGAAGTAACACTGTATCAGGACAATCCATGTTACACTGCAAGAGGATGTAACACTGTATCAGGACAATCCATGTTACACTGCAAGAGGAAGTAACACTGTATCAGGACAATCCATGTTACACTGCAAGAGGAAGTAACATTGTATCAGGACAATCCATGTTACATTGCAAGAGGAAGTAACATTGTATCAGGACGATCCATGTTACACTGCAAGAGGAAGTAACACTGTATCAGGATGATCCATGTTACACTGCAAGAGGAAGTAACATTGTATCAGGACAATCCATGTTTCACTGCAAGAGGAAGTAACACTGTATCAGGACGATCCATGTTACACTGCAAGAGGAAGTTACATTGTATCAGGGCGATCCATGTTACACTGCAAGAGGAAGTAACATTGTATCAGGACAATCCATGTTACACTGCAAGAGCAAGTAACATTGTATCAGGACAATTCATGTTACACTGCAAGAGCAAGTAACATTGTATCAGGACAATCCATGTTACACTGCAAGAGGAAGTAACACTGTATCAGGACAATCCATGTTACACTGCAAGAGGAAGTAACATTGTATCAGGACAATCCATGTTACACTGCAAGAGAAAGTAACACTGTATCAGGACAATCCATGATACACTGCAAGAGGAAGTAACACTGTATCAGGACAATCCATGTTACACTGCAAGAGGAAGTAACATTGTATCAGGACAATCCATGTTACACTGCAAGAGAAAGTAACACTGTATCAGGACAATCCATGTTACACTGCAAGAGGAAGTAACATTGTATCAGGACAATTCATGTTACACTGCAAGAGCAAGTAACATTGTATAAGGACAATTCATGTTACACTGCAAGAGGAAGTAACATTTTATCAGGACAATCCATGTTACACTGCAAGATCAAGTAACATTGTATCAGGACAATCCATGTTACACTGCAAGATCAAGTAACATTGTATCAGGACAATCCATGTTACACTGCAAGAGCAAGTAACATTGTATCAGGAAAATCCATGTTACACTGCAAGAGGAAGTAACATTGTATCAGGACGATCCATGTTACACTGCAAGAGGAAGTAACATTGTATCAGGACGATCCATGTTACACTGCAAGAGGAAGTAACACTGTATCAGGACAATCCATGTTACACTGCAAGAGGAAGTAACACTGTATCAGGACAATCCATGTTACATTGCAAGAGGAAGTAACGCTGTATCAGGACAATCCATGTTACACTGCAAGAGGAAGTAACACTGTATCAGAACAATCCATGCTACACTGCAAGAGGAAGTAACACTGTATCAGGACAATCCTTGTTACACTGCAAGAGGAAGTAACATTGTATCAGGACAATCCATGTTACACTGCAATAGGAAGTAACATTGTATCAGGACAATCCATGTTACACTGCAAGAGGAAGTAACATTGTATCAGGACAATCCATGTTACACTGCAAGAGGAAGTAACACTGTATCAGGACAATCCATGTTACACTGCAAGAGGAAGTAACATTGTATCAGGACAATCCATGTTACACTGCAAGAGAAAGTAACACTGTATCAGGACAATCCATGTTACACTGCAAGAGGAAGTAACATTGTATCAGGACAATTTATGTTACACTGCAAGAGCAAGTAACATTGTATAAGGACAATTCATGTTACACTGCAAGAGGAAGTAACATTTTATCAGGACAATCCATGTTACACTGCAAGAGGAAGTAACATTGTATCAGGACAATCCATGTTACACTGCAAGATCAAGTAACATTGTATCAGGACAATCCATGTTACACTGGAAGAGCAAGTAACATTGTATCACGAAAATCCATGTTACACTGCAAGAGGAAGTAACATTGTATCAGGACGATCCATGTTACACTGCAAGAGGAAGTAACATTGTATCAGGACGATCCATGTTACACTGCAAGAGGAAGTAACACTGTATCAGGACAATCCATGTTACACTGCAAGAGGAAGTAACACTGTATCAGGACAATCCATGTTACATTGCAAGAGGAAGTAACGCTGTATCAGGACAATCCATGTTACACTGCAAGAGGAAGTAACACTGTATCAGGACAATCCATGTTACACTGCAAGAGGAAGTAACACTGTATCAGGACAATCCTTGTTACACTGCAAGAGGAAGTAACATTGTATCAGGACAATCCATGTTACACTGCAATAGGAAGTAACATTGTATCAGGACAATCCATGTTACACTGCAAGAGGAAGTAACATTGTATCAGGACAATCCATGTTACACTGCAAGAGGAAGTAACATTGTATCAGGACAATCCATGTTTCACTGAAAAGGGCGTAAATACATGTATTTTGTCTGCATGCAGGTACAAATGCTGGGCAGCTTATCTTACACTGCAATTTAGATTTTAGTTTGGACACGTCCCTCCCAAATCTAAGGGATAAATTTAAAGGTTGATTTTGATCTATTTCAAATCGATCTAAATCAAACTAAATTGTTGTTGTGTTTCTGGGGATAAATCAAATTTACTAACACTTAAAAAAGCAAATCCAAAATTGTCTGTTAGTAAATGTGATTTAGCCCCAGAAACACAACAACAATTTAGTTTGATGTAGATTGATTTGAAATAGATCTAAATTGACCTTTAGTAAAAAAAAAACTAAATGTCTCAGCACATTTTAAATCTGCCCCACCTCTGCCCCACCTATGCCCCTCCTGCAGCGCAACATGTGTGCAAAGCTGTTTGCTCCTTTTGCTGTAATCTGTGCCCAGCTCTAAATCAAACCCTTGGTGTGCATGGTAACTTCTTGTTCTTTGTACATGGATATATATATATAATAGTATATGCTGGAATCTGGCTCTGCTCATGTGTTACCTGTAAGAGTGTCACGATCGGATGCGGGAAGTAACCTTGGATGATGTCCTGAAAAGAGAGTAATACTGTCAGTACAACCAATGTATCTCATTATCACTAAAATAATGGTACACATACAGTAATTTTCTATTGTACAGATCTTATGCCTTCTGACTCAATCATTATGTTTTAGATTGTGTTTCTAATCAAGTTGTAACAATTAGTTTTCATGGTTCATAACTTGTAAAATGTTTGCCACTAGATTGACATCAATCTGCAAAGTCACATATGGTGAGCATGGGTTTTGTCAATGTCATCAATAGTGTAAATTAGACATGAGAGGTTCAGCTTCCCTGGTAACTGCATACACCTGAACTTCAAGGTTCTGAGTATTTCCGAATCCCGGTTTGGGTCCTCCCACCAAGTTTGGATTCCAAAACGAGGCAAAACATAATCTTTCCAGTGTCACATCTTGTGTGTTTTGGATTGCATATAAAACCCCTCCTTCATGACCAGGTGCCATGTCCCACAGGAGAGTGGAGGGAGAGGGAGTGGGCACTGTGAGCAGAAGCAGTGAGGAACAGAAACCTGTTCCTTCAAGTGTGTACAAACAATTGCCATTGTTGACTATCTAAAAATCATATCCATTAGTGCAAAAAAAAATTGCATAGTGTGTTTTCCTTTCAGTGTAAGTGAGGTTGTGTGTGGTGGCAACTCTCAAAAACGTGATACAACAATGTTTTCTGCTTCAGTTTGTCCTGCAAATGCTGCTGCAATGCACCACAGTGAAACACTATCATGACATGTAGTCAGGCTCTAAAGAATTGTCCAAATTTATTGACACCACTACCTTGATTCAACCTGATACAGTAATCTTCAATAGCATGGTGGAGGATTATTTTAATGACAATGTACAAATTAGCATGCCACACAGTCCCTTTGAATACTAGGAGGAAAAACAGCAATTTGGAGTTCCTTGTACAAACTAGACTTGGTTTACTTAAGCTGCCCACCCTCCAGTGTTTACCCGTAAAAAAAGTGTTTAGCACAGCTGAGAACCTAAAAGTGGTCAGCCTAGTAGTCTTCTTACAAAAAATGTGGAAAAACTGATGTTAAATAAAGAACAAAAAATTTTATGAGCACAACCTTTGCCACCAATTACAATGAAGTACAGAAACTTCTGTAATGGTGGATTCCAGTAAAAATAGCTAATATTGCATGATGAACATATTAACAATACTGATGAGGGTGAGGGTATGGATGATAGTAACATCTTCCAACTGATTAACAACACTGTTAACTGACTGTAATTCCATTGGTAGCTTGTTCTATGGGAGGTAAACAAACAAAGCACTTCATCCACAAAAGTGGCAGTCTTTGTCGATGAAGTGCTTGTTTGTTAAACTGTGCATGTCCTTTTCAATATACAATATAAGGGTGGATGGGAGGGTCCAAGGACATTTCCATCGTGCACTACCTTTCATTATGAGCTTTGCCAATATTGTGTGTGTTTGACAGGCAGTGTACTGTATATTATTACACAGTGCTGGGGCATTAATTTTCTTTTGTATCTTGCAATGCCATCATTCACCAGTTTCTAACACGGGCATATATGCCCTGTTTCATGCAGCTTCTCAGCAGATACAGACTAGTACCATGAAATCAAATAATTAATAATTAATCATTCAATTTGACTAGGCTACTACGCTGCCTTAAATCCTGAGGAATCAATCTCATTGGCATTTTGGATGCGTGTTTTTTGGTAGTGTTTTCTTTTCCATTTCTCCAATTTACTTTTTTTATAGTTAAATTATTAACAGTAATCAATTAATTAATCAATCTCTTTAGGATTCTTGTTTTTAATGGTTTGTTCCATTTATATATTTTTTTCATTTATAGTTATATTCAGTAATCAATCATTCAATCAATCCATCAATCAATCCATCTCATGTGGATTGTTGTTTTTGAATGATTTGTTCAATTTGTCAAATTCTTTTTCATTTGTAGTTATATTCTGTAATCATTCAATCAATTATTCAATTAACCTCATTTGAATTTTGGATGCTTTTTTGGAAGTGTTTTTCACTTCTCTGATTTGCTTTTTTTTACAGTTAAATTGTTAACACTAATCAATTAATCAATCAATCAATCAATGCTTTACCTGGCTTCCACTAAATAGTACTCAACCTCCATCTACTTTTGCTGACCTCTGGCCTCTGATCTAGTTCTTGATTAATGAAAACATTCTATAGCATAGTATAGTTTATATTAAACTGCCATCGTGTCTGCAACTGCAAGCACACTGTTTCCTAAATATGCTATATTCTTTTTTAACATGCCATGTGTTTTTTTGCCACTGCTCTGACACTTAGTTTAGCCAGTCAGCTCTCTGCATCCTTTGGTCAATATGGGTGAAAACTGAAAACAATATTGTGAGCTGTGAGGTGGTAAAAATTTACTAGAAATTAATATTATTGACAAAACAGGCCCAAATTACAGGACATTAGCTGTTTTATCAAATTTTAAAGAAATCCATATCCAACACCAAAACACCTGAGGGCAGTTTTGTCAAAACCAAAATACGATGATGAATTAGATCCAAAACCAAAACATGGTGGTCCGCACACATCTCTAGTGTAAACCAGATTAGTAACATAGCACAAGGTAGAACCTCTTCACCCCACCACTGAGCTAGCTCATTTGTTGAGTCAGTTCTGGGACTTTTCTCAAAGCCATAAATATCACAGTAGACTTTCTGTAAAATTAGAAGGCTCTAAAAGAAAGTCTTCTTGACAAACCACACCTGGATTTCCACTGTCATTGTCAGAGCAGAACTGGGCTTCTAGAGTACTGAGTGGGGTGTGAACTTTTACTCAATGTCATCAATAACATAAAATTGCTGCTACATCACAAGGTTCTAAAAAGAAGATTGTCAATGTGAACTTGGGGCCTGATTCAAACCCATTCGCTAAGCAGTGTACGCATGCTACGGGCAATTATTGCATGTTGGCGCATGCATATGCGGCAATATATGCATGCACAAGTCACTCATTGCAGTTGGGAATTGAGCGCTCGTAGGACACAGACTGGACGCTACTTTGAGTGACAGATAGTGCCGTTTGTGGGTGGTAACAGGGGAAGGTGGTTGGTAACAGGGGTGTGCTTAATTAGCAAAGAAGCATCATTGTACACATCACTTGGTTGTATTTCAGCCTGCAGTGATCGCAGTGCTTGCGGCGGGGTAAGGTCTACCTCAAGCGTTGCGTGCAGCTCCGATGGCTCTCAATGGTTTCGATTGTGGAGACACTTCCTGGAGATGACGTGTGCTAAGAAAGAAAGGTGGGTGTCTTTAAACTCTGGCATGTGATCACTCTGCTGTCTCTCTCTAAGACATAGAGGGTGTCCTTACACCACACAGTGCGATCACGGCATTTGCATAGCCGGCCCCTTTTAGCTGCGTGAGAGCGCAGCTTAGCGTCCGGGTCTGAATGAGCTCTTTAGGCTCTACCATCAGTGTCACACTACAGAGACATAAGGCCCTAGAGCCAGCGGATGCCATGAGCAAGACCTGAAACTATTCTCATTGTCAGTAATGCCCCATACAGTATCACACAAGAAAAAGAAACCTGCCTGGGGACATGAAACAGGGGCCACACACTGTAATAAAAGAGCCTAGCTACTAGCCACTTATCTTAGAAATGCTTTGAAGATAGAGATTTTTATAATATATTGTCCAGATAAAAAATATTACCATACTGTAGTATATTGAGAGAACACCTGAACCATGAACTCCTCCATCACTGCTTATAAAGCTGTCTAACTGATAAACCTCAGAGCCAAATCATTCATTAAGCAATTGCAATGTCATCGATATTATAAACCCACCTTGCACAACACCATAAGGCCTGGGCATCCAAGGCATGGACGCTCTCTTGTAGAGCACTTGGCTACAAGAGATGCACTCAATCATGTTCTGTTTAATTCATGGTTTCTCATCTTCATTATACTATGTAGAAGGACTCACTCACAAGGTGCTAAAAAGAAACATGTTGGTGATTTGAATCAAGGCCGTCATCACCGCTGCCAGGAGACCTCTGGGGGATAAGACTTATGAGCCAGCAGCTTTGTGTAATGTAGGTGATACTTTTGTCAGTATCATCAATCTAATAAATCAACCCGGTGCAACTAGAGAAGGTTTCTAAAAGTGGTCTGTAATATAGAGTAAATAGGCAGCACTAACAGTCCTCTCTGTAATGTCAATGGACTAAAATGTTTAGGGGGAGCTGTGTCAATCCTTGGAGAGAGATAAACTGGAGTAGTTGCCCAAAGCATCTAAACAGCTTCTAACTGTCATTTCAGAGACTGTGCTAGATAAATGACAGAAGCGTATTGTTGCTTTGGGCAAGTACGCCACTTTATCTCTCTCCAAGGCTTGGTACATCTCCCACTAACAGAGAAGCCAACAACTACAAAATGGTCTGTCTGGAGTAGCCCGGTTACTAAAACTCAGAGCCATCTTGAGTAAATGGTGAGATTTTTATTAAAGGCATTAACAAAAACTAACCGGGTGACCATCACAAGGCAAATACAAAAGGAATCTAGCCTGGGCCTTGAACACCACTGGGTTATAAGATTACTGAGCCTACAGACTCTTGTGCATGTGGTGAGACTTTTATTAAGGAATCTAATTCATCAACATTCTAAACCAGCATGGTACAAAAACACTGCCCAGGACTTCAATATAATGACCACAGAACAGCCTACTATAGCTTCTTGACCACTGAGAAAGTTCATATTTAGAGCCTGGTAATATATCACAAATTACAGGCTGAATGTCGATTTGAAAGATTTGAGCCAGTGCCATGACTATCACCTCTTATTGATAATTTGGCAACCAAACCACTGACCCCGGTGATGAATTAATGTCAAACAAAAAGCTTTTCTCATCAATAACATAAACCATCTTACTGTTACAAAATATAGTAAGAGGGAGCTGAATGGGGATATGAATCTGGGATTCCATTTTTGCTGTGTTGGTGTTGGAGCACCTCAAGCAACTGAGTCAGTCATGGGTTTAGTAAATATGAACACAATGTAAACAATATTGGAACCCATCCTGCAACCTCACAAGTTACAGAAAAGAAGCCACCTCCCATCCTGTGTATTCAATCAATGTTGATCAACATCATGATCAAGTCTGGTCTAGCAAGACAAGGAACAAAAAGAAAACCAGTCTAGAGTCCACAACCAGGGCCTCCACTACCTGGGCCTCCACATTCACTGTCAAATTGGAGCTTAGCTACATCCGCATGGGTCAGCTAATGCTTTAATTGAGGCACCAGACTTTAAGAAAAGCCAGTGGTGTCATAAACTAGCGTGGTGTAACATCACAATGTACTAAATGGAAACATACATGGATATACAAACCAGGGTCTCCACTATGACTGTCAGTGATGCATTTTGTTACCAGATTACAGAGGACATCTCATGCTTGGAGCATGGGGTGAGAGTTTCTCCATATAACTAAATAGTCATACCTGGTACTGCATCATAATGCTAATCAGACACCTGCTGGGTGAATTATTCTAGTTTCTCCACTAATAGTGACAGCAAAGCTCAGGTTATATGATCACTGAGACAGCTGATGCAGAAAGTCAAGTGACATTTCCAATTTTTATTACTAAAACGTGCCCACCTAAGAATTTTAGTGGGGCCTCTAATCTCTCTGCCTGTGCAGCACCTGGCTACAAGACCACTCAGCCAACTTATGTATTGAGACTTTTCTCTATATCATCTTGGTAGAATATAACACAGGTGCTTAAAGAAAATCTGTTTAGGAAATAGAACTGAGTTTCCACCACACAGTGACAGTTAGTCAAGAATGTTCATTAGACAATCAAGTCAGCTCATTCCTTATGTAAAGATTGGGACTTAACTCAATATCAGCAAAATCATAAACCAGCCAAAAGCAACATCACAAGGAAAAAATAGAATCCGGCTTAGGGATTCAGACAGGACCTTCATCATCATCTTCTAGCATCCACCTGATGTATGAAATGTGATGCTTTTCTCAGTGTCATCCTTATCAATAACCAGAAGAGTGCACCATCATTAGGTTCTATAAGGTGGCTCACATGAGGACAGTAACCGGGATCCCCCTCCATCGCTGCCAGAGCAGCTCCTGGCTAATAGATAATAGATCACAGAGAGATTTACACATTGTACCCCCATCTTATTACCTGAGCTGTACACACTGGATGATTTTGTACTGTATTGATCTGCTAGAGAAATAAGAGATTGTTAACATGAGATTACACCAGGACAGGCGTTTACAGTATGCCGTCTATCCCTTTATATACACAGGGTTTTCCACTTTAAATAACACATAAATAATAATTGTGCTCCATTCCCTCCCACCTCATACCAAGCTTTAGCAGATAACCATTGTCAATAAATCCTTCCTTCATGTATTCATGTTGCTATATGTTAAATGACACAAATATATTATTACATCAAGAAAATAGTAGCAATTGTTTAATGTTATAACAGTATCACCAGCTGCAGAGTCTGTGTGAGTACCATATACATCATCATTATTTGTTTTTATTTGTTAGCATGTTGTTATGACCAGGTTAGTCCCAGTTATCAATAGTCCCTTCTGGTTGCTCCCTGCCCTGTTATTTCTTTTTACATGTCTATAATAGTGCAGGTCCTACAAAATGTATCACACAAGGAATCAGAGCTTAGCGTGTAGGTGATGGTCAGAGGGGAGATCCGGCAGCAGCTGACAGAAGGCAGATTGGGCCAGGTGGGGCCACGTAGAACAGAAACAGCTGTGGGAAGAAGCTCTCCCATATTTCAGGGCACTTTTCTTTATGGTAGAGAAAATCTCCTGTGTAATCTATATATCAGCTGTGTAATGGCCCATGTGACTGTAATAACACAGTGAGTCACCTGTTTCCATCAGTCAGTCTCCTGCTGTCCTTCATTACTTCCTATATGTCAGAGCTGCAAACCTGCCTCTAATCAAACCTTAATTATTTTTATAGGGAAAATATTCAGCAAGGCTCCACCTATTCATAAGCCGGCCACACACTAGACCAACTTTCATCCAACCAGCCAACTAGTTGATTAGTTGGAATGAAAACCTGGTAAGGTATGGGAGCAAATGACAATCAGCAATTTGCTCCCAAACACCGGAAAATGGACAAAAACTATTATTTGAACAAATTGTTTTAATCAAACATTTAACAAACTTGTCTGACGCCATTTTCATCTGTTTTCTGGCATTTAGGAGCAAATTGCTGATCATCAGTTACTCCCATACGTTACCAGATTTTCATTCCAACCAATCAACTAGTTGGCTGGTTGGATGAAAGTTGGTCTAGTGTGTGGCCATCTTAAGTCATCCTAATTGCACCAGACAAATGGCTGCTATATTAGATGTTTCGTGTGATGACAGTACTGTACCTCTGGATTGTCTGGCGTAGTCATTTTCAGAAGATGATCCATCACTATCTCTTGGATCTACAAATTCTAAAACATAAATATAGAGAGTATTATATACACGGCGATAGATACTACGGTCACTTGTTCTTTATGACACCACATTTATAGACTGTTTATAAATAGGGGAACAATAATCCTCAGCCCACTAACATACCTGTAGCACTAACGTTTCTCTTTCTTAAGGTGCGTACACACATAACGATTTTTTGAACGATTTAACTATAATGACATCGTTATCGTTCAATCGTTGAAGAAATTGTTCAGTTTCTGAGTTACAACTATGAGCGATTATTGTTTATGCGCGTTCCCGGTTTTAGTTTGTAGTTCATTGTGACTGACCAACTGAACGATTTTCATTAAGGGAAGTTAGAAAAATCATTTGCAGTTCAAAAAATCATTCATTACACTTTAAAAAAATCTGACAGATAATCTGACAGAAAATCGTTCTTAAAACCGTTCAGAAAATCATTGGTAACAAAATCATTACGTGTGTATGCACCTTTAACCAGCAACAGTGTTGCTAGTCAATGTAGTCTTCATTAAGGCTTGATCAGGGTTGGTCTGGCCCACAGAAGTACAGGGGGAATCCCCGGTGGGCCCCAGTGCCTGTGGGCCCACCCCCCTCCTCTAGATGTCAGGTTTCAGACCTCAAATTATAGATTGTTACTCTATTAGACAGTGGAAGTGGAGCAGAACCAACTGATCAACCAACTGATCAACAAGGGGGCTTGCTTTCCTTCTATAGAAACTACACCAATATTAGCCCAGCCTGGGTATTGTCAGGGTGCATCTACTGATGGGGATCTGTCTACTACCGCTGGGGAATCAGCCAGAACATCATCACCATCTTCAATTTTCAACGATGGGTAAAAAAACAAAAAACTGAAATAGTCGGAAGGGTACATTTTGTCACCTGGTAAACGAGACAGGTCTGCATTTAACAACAACCTAAGCGCTGCATATGACTGCCTCAGTGCTGTAGGACAGAAGAAAAAGCCTGGTGTGACTGGAAAGAGTTATAGGCTGAAAAGAAAAGATCCTTTATATATTGATATATAATAATCTACAGCTGGTATGAGGCTATATTTACCTTGTGTGCTGGAATACCTGATTTAAACACGTGTGGAGTGTTTCGAGCACATGACTATTCCTGTGTTCACTACTATTGCATGTTAACACTTTGGAATTTATGTGTTCATATATATATTTTTGGATTACACTGTTTGTTTTTGTTTTTTTCTGTCTTTTAGATTACATCGAGACAATTACACAAAGAAAGTACATAAGGATCCATCTTCAGACTTTATGGACTGGGTATTAACAGTATTCACGCACTGAAGGTGCCGCTCCTTCATCCTTTGTAAATATATATATATATATATATATATATAGTGGTAGAATGAAGCTAGGTGACATTGGTCAACCACTGAATCTGTGCTGGGTTGCCTAACTGATCTGCTGCCCAGAGGATACAGCCCAGATAGGGCTTTGGCAGCCAAGTCAGGAGGCCAGTGGCCAAGGAGGTCATTAAGGCAGGAGGACAGGAGACCATGGGGTTGGAAGGCAGGAAGGCCAGTTGGCGATAACTGCAGAAATCAGGCAGGACTCTGTGGCTCTGTGTGAAGTTGTGCACAGGCTAGCTGCCCTTGATAGTTAGGGCTGGAGAAGTGAGGCAGTGACCTCTGTTACAGTATTCTGATGAAACTAAAGCACCACATAAAAAAATCACTTCAAGAAAGGCCTAGATAATTTAATATCAATTTAAATGTAATTAACTTTCTGGTGGTGCCACACCTACCTAGACCAATGGAGATGGAACTCACTATTGGGAACTCAGGAAAACCTGCTGCAGAAACTCAGAACAGTATTGTTATTGGTCTGGAATTGGAATTGTGTGCAGCCCTGGAACCTCTCCATGACCCCAGCCCTGGAACCTCACCATGGCCCCAGCCCTAGAACCTCACCATGACCCCAGCCCTGTTACCTCACCATGACCCCAGCCCTGGAACCTCACCATGACCCCAGCCCTGGAACCTGGGAATTCATAAATGAGCAACTAGGAACTCAGAACTGCCATCTGACCACTGTGTGCAGCTCTGGAACCTCACCATGACCCCACCCCTGGATCTGGAACCTGGACTCAGAACTCAACAACTGAATAAACAGAAATAAAAAAGGCAGGACTGTCAACTGTAGCAACAGCCCACACCTAGAACCCACAAACTGATCCACATCACTGGAATTGGTCCTGAGAGACAAAGAGCCAGCCCTAGCCACAAGACCCCAGACCAGAGAAGCCTTTCACTAGGCACCCATATAATGTGTAACTGGTGACCTCCATGGACAGCCAATGATTGTGGAGCAGAAGAAAAGCCCAGTGATCACAGAAACTACTGCTGAGGCACCAGGGACAGGTGGTGAAACACACAGGCACCCATGTACTTGCAGAGACTGATCACTGACCGAGAATGGTGCAGAGTACAAGGAGATCACAGGAAGAGGGCAGAATGGAGCCCTGGAACCAAGAACTATCCATAGCAAGGAAACACTTTATTCAAGCAATGGGTGGACTCCGAACTTGGTTTAAATAGGGTGCTGTGAGTGTCTATAGGTGGATCAGATCAGGTGATCATGGATACTGTACACTGGGAGAATCAGTCAGTCACCTGATAGAATCCAGTATGGTCACACCCATGTTTGCTGGCAGATTGTTTACATTTGCTGCTGCAGTGTCTAGATCAGTGGTTCTTAACCTGGGTTCGATCGAACCCCAGGGGTTCAGTGAGTCAGTCTCAGGGGTTTGGCCGAGGTGTGTGTCCTTTCTATTCGCCAGGGTTGCCAGGTGCATTAATATACTTTTGGCATTCACACAATACTTTTATGGCATTTTTGTTTTGTTGGTTCTGTTCTTTGAATACCGTGATTTTATGTGCAACTAATGCATGGTTCATTTTGTGCACTAATAAAATATATATCTCTATTTTTTGAATTTGAAAAAAAAAACCATTATATTTTTCCAACTATGAAGGGTTCAGTGAATGCACGTATGAAACTTGTGGGGTTCAGTACCTCCAACAAGGTTAAGAACCACTGGTCTAGATTTTGCCTGGATCACAGTGATATGGCACTACCGGACGCGGTAAGTGGGGCTAAGACCCTGATGTATGACGTGCCATTACTGACCCTACCGTCCACATTATGTAGCAGAGATCAAGTTTCATTAAACTTGGTAATGTTTTGCCAACCTTCAATGTTGGAGGCCTGTGCCCACTGTAGCCTCCATAGGCAATGACATATCTATAATGCTAACGCAGCGGCTACTGTGAGTTTGTAGGGTTCTGGAAGGTCTGTGATTAGCGCTAGATCATCTGACCAGCTGGGGGGAGGAGCGCACTAACACGTTTCATCTACGTGATTACATTTTCTCAAAGTGTGCTCCTAGGAAACAACGCTCCTCCTAATATAACTCCAGACTCAGTATAATCATTTGCTGATGAGCGAGACAGATTAAGTATTCGATCCTGATAATGCATTATTCCAGCTAAATATACATTACTATGACCATTTTATGTATAGAAACATATGGACAAACAGGTGATGAAGGGATCTATTTATCAAGTAATATTTATGGGTGTTTTTTGGGGGGGATATATTCAAAAATTAAGGATCCCCAAAACGTACCATAAAGCAGATATCTCTGATATCAGTGGAGGTCTCTACATTTCTGACAGCTTCTGCAGCCCCCATAGGATTCTCTGGGGGTCACTGTTCTGCCAGGTTTACTGTGTGGTCAGTGGACTGCCCATGCACAGACTCTGATGTGATCAAGCCCCGCCCCCGGCGAAACGTACGTCATCTTACTTGAGTCATAGCAGGCTGTTGGAGCAGGAAGGCACCAGCCCGTACGGCAGTGTGCTAGGATTTCCCCGCATCTGCCGCCGAATCTGCACGAGATGGCCAGGTATCTCCCTGGGGAAGCCACGTGGAAGGAGATTCCCACTGCCGCTACCGTCTCCTCCAAAGCCTGCGCCCTCTGTGCATGTTCACAGTTACCTCTCCCTCGTGGATCAGCGGCACACTTTAAGGATTTCCTCATACAATTTTACTAAGCTAAGTAAACACGTCCATGCAGATACACTCACTATATGCCCTAGTCTCCTAGTCCAAGCACACTGTCACTTGCTATTTGAGTAATATCCTCTTGATATATGCACTTCCAACAGCATTATTGTGGTGATATATTTGGATTAATAATTGGGCATTTTGGATATGGACATCTATAGATTGTATATCATGATGTATTAACTGGGACTCCCTGTATATAACATACAGATGTGATAACAGGACATTTGGGAATTTTCTCTGTTTAAAACAATCCTTTTCCTTCTTTAGAATGATTGATTAATACCCACTGCAGTGTTACGATCTGGTTATAACCTATTAGTTTAACCATTACAGGGATATGCTGCAGTTTATGATTCTGTATACACATGATCACACATTGTGAAAAGATTTACAATCTGTTGTTAAGATGTATTATATCTTTTAAAATGTACAATTGTGTTACTAAAGTGTGAGTGACAGCCATTATCTGCCGCTGCTCGTGGTGTGGCACTATTTTTATCAGATTAAAATATTGGCATCTTAGTGGTACATTAGTGTTTTGCACAAGAGGGATCACTCTGTTAATCTAATGTCGCTCAACTAAACTTTTTTGAATCTATAGAGGGCAAACCCCTTTGTATATGAGCTGGCTCCCTTGATTATAAGGGTTTAATAAGGTATATGTTGTATGTATGTATGTCCGTTTATGTAGGTTACCTTGTTTTAGTAATATTATATTAAAAGTTATATTTTAATTATCTTTAATATCATATGAGTGCCCCCAACAAAAAGTCTTCTTTCTTCATGGTCTCTTGTTGATACTTTTCTGACTTTGGGGAGCACCACCAACCTATAATATTGGCCCACAGAGTGGAGGCTTAATTAATCTAGTTGGTATATGATTATTTGTATGTACTTCAGGTCCTGAGGGACTTGAAAGTAGGTCTCTTATATCAGTCTGGTGCGACTCTCACCCCCATGTGTCTCTGCATGCACAGAACATCCCTGGCTCACCATATGAAAGTGAAATTATTGCACATCGCAAGGACAGGATTTTTAGTACATTTGTGAGAAATTCTGAATCCTGTTCATTAGTACATATGCCCCAAAGAGTGAATCCAATAATGCACCTTAAACTCATCACACAATTGTGCTCCAGTATTCTGTGGTAAGTACCTGCTTTGCTTTTCGGAGTGTGTGACATAATGTCCACGAGTTTGCATATTTTCTTATACAGCAAGTCGTACTCATCCTGGAGCTGTAGGGAGCCGGGGGGCTGATTGCCTCTCGCATCCAAACCATGAAAGTCAAAGGATTCCTTCTCCGCGTCACTGATGAGAATCAGCGCACAGGCGAATCTGTCTATCAGGGGCTGATCCTGTAATATCCTTCTCTTGTTGTTGTCACTAACATCCTCCGGGTCATCCAGCAACACAATGACATTTTCTTTTCCTGTTTAAAATTTGAATATAGAAAATGTAGTTAATACAAAACAGGTCAGAAATAATATCTTAAAGTCTGAAGTGTCGCTCTTAAGTTATGTAACAACAACAACAACAACAACATCAAAACAGAATGAGGATCAATCCCATAGAAACCGGCCTGCCCAATAACAGAGCACTCAGCGATAGCGGAAAATGCTGTCATAGGCAGGGGGAGTGCTATTTACACACTGTGGTGACATTTCAGCTGAAGAGTAGGTAATACCAAGGGGTGAGCCTCCTGGCCTTACATTAGAGTTGGAAGTGGACAGCTTACAGAGCTCTTGTGTTCTGCAGGAGCAATGTAAGATAAGTATTGGGACTTTCATTCCATCTCCAGGTTACGTGCTCAGAACCTACTGCACCCTTCAGTGTTCTCACTTCCGTATGTGCCAGAATGATAGCAGCATAGGTATAACAGGAGCAGGGAGGGGGCTCAGAGGAAGAGAAGAGGAGCAACAAAAAGGGAAGGAGAATAGAAAAAAAGTAAGAGAAGAGAAGTGGAGAGATAAAAAGTGGAGATAGTATAAAAATCAGACCATAGAGACAGAGATAAATCTAAGCAGCAATCACTTACACTGCATGACTTCCACAATACATCAGGATGCAGACTACAGGTAGCTGTGATACTGGGACTCACTGACCCTCACTAATAGATCAAATCATTGGACGTTTGGGGGGTATTTAACTTATTTCAAAACTTAAGTGAAGGATCTTCAATGTACAATAGGTAACACTATATAAGGATGGTGCTGCCACAACACAGAGGCCCTCATTCAGAGCCGCTCGTTATGAGCGATGTTCGCTCATCTACGCATGCGTACGGATTGTAATACGCATGCGCGAACCAGTCAGTGTGGCCGAAAATTGTTTGTTCGCTATATAGCGAGTGCCTGCTATTTTGAGTGACAGGATGAGACATATGTGGGTGGTAACAGGGGAAGGTGCTTGAAAACGGGGAGTGGAGATCAGAACGCAGGCGTGCTTAAAGGTCAAAACGGGCGTTTTAAGGGTGTGCATAATTAATACAGCAGCGTCAGTGACCACGTCACCTGGTTCTTTTATAGTCAGAACTGCTCGCAATATAGTGGTAGGAAAAACCAACCACAAGAATAGCGAGCAGTTCATACGCTGTACGATGTACTCGATTAATCTAATAAATAGCGGACATGACGTATGGTGCGAGCACCAGGGGGCATATTTTTCAAAATTACGACCGCATGTTTTGTTCGCTCGTTCAGACATAGAGGCGTGAACAGACCGCAAAGCGCGAACGGTTCATTTGAATAACCACCCCTTTTTCCTGAACGAGCGAGCGCTAATAGCGTCCGGCTCTGAATGAGGGCCAGAGTACTGCTTCAATGCCTGATTAATAGAATACCCCTTATTACTACTATACGTATACAGCAGGGTAAGGCAATACTGAAAGAAATAACACCTGGTGCTAAACCTAATAAATCAATTTAAGCTGAGACTACAGCTCTCTGGAGGAAATCTACTCACAATTTCCTTATCTGGCACCTAGAAATATATATATATAAAAGAGAGCGCTGAGACAGCTAGTAAATTATAATACGACTTTAATAATAAATCCCTATGATTCCAATAAAACATATAAAAATTATAACCATATACCAGATATGGACCGGCAATATTATAACCAATTGGTCATTGATATCAAGCAATTGGACATATAACACATATAAAATATATATAAACAGACCTAGACAACATATAACACTAAATATACATAATTAGAGGACCAATCTATGATGGTATCCGTGAATGTTATATTCAACAGAAGAATCAACAACTTCTGTAGTTGCACAGATATATATATATGTAGCAATTTATGTGCTTCTAATACAGATTGATGCAGTTATTATAACCATATACTGGATAGATTGACAATATGTAAAATTATATGTCATGGATCTCAGGCATTTGAATATATATCACAGAAAGATTTTTAGTAAAATATGATATTTAAAACTTTAACAGACCCTAAACATATAACACTTAATACACACAAATAAAGGACCAATCTACCGTATACTAATATCCGTGAATATTGCATTCAGCAAAGACCAGTAACTTCTATAGCTACATGGATATAATATAGAAATTTAAATGCTTCAGATGCAATTAGTATTTAGTACACAGTATTTTTCTCTCTCCACTGTTTTAATCAGTTTCCTGCAGTGAGCTGTTATTCCATGTCAGGATATCTCAGATGGATCCTTGTGAAATAGTCAGAAGATTCAAAATGTATCTGTAACAGTTTGTTTGTTACTTTAAACAGTATTTTTCTTCCCTCTTCACATCGGCAGTATCTGACTGAGGAAGCCGCTGATTGTTTAGGCGGAGAAACGCGTTTTGCACCATCCAGAGACGCTGGCGAATAATGCTCTGCAATTGATTGACCGTAACTCAAAAGGGTACCCCTAGAGACGAGCGATACATACTGGTGGTAACCGCTACAGGCTGAGGGCCAGATTCGGACCCGCTCGCGAGCGTCGCACGATGGTGGGAGCTCCGTCGTGCGCATGCGCGAGACCCGGCGAGCGACGAGGAATTTGTCGCTCAGTGTCTCGCACCAAAGGGGGCGTGCCGTCGATGGTGAGTGACAGCACGCCCCCTTTGGTGGGCGTTCCGGGGGCGTGGCTGCCAGACGGAGGTGTTCCCATTGGAACGCCTACCGTCTGAGTCCGGCCCCACTGACATCAGTAGTGATGTCAGTGGGAGTGATTTTGGCTCTGATAGAGCCAAAATCACTCCAGGGCTTGCGACAGCGAGACCCTACTGCAGGGTCTCATCGCAAGCCCGATGGTCGCGATGGTCTTGACCATCGCGACCATCATAATGGACGCTCACTATAGCTGTGGGTGGTAACCAACAGCTATGCGAGCGTCCATGAGGCCGCTCCATTTTCAGGTAGGAGGGCCCTGATTCAGAGCGAGCACTCTGGTAAGAGCGTTCGGCTCTGAATCAGGTCCTGAGTGCCCTGAGGATCCTTACTTTTGATGTGGAACAGCTCCTTGCTGATACACAGGTGATATAATTGTATCAATAACGGAGTTCAGCCGTAGCTGCTTTCTCTGTCTGAAAAACCTTCAGAGACTGCGGGCCCAACATACCGGTAAAATAATTAATTTCTTTGTTAAAAGAAATTCTTTTTTTTTTTTTTGCCATGGTGAACACTAATTAAAAGCATATGCTCTAAATTAATTAGAGGAATTCCTTGTGAGAGTACACAGTCTATAGGCTGTTAAAAGAGCTTGTGAACTGTTTCATTATATGCCGATGTGAAGAGGGAAGAAAAATACTGTTTAAAGTAACAAACAAACTGTTACAGATAAATTTTGAATCTTCTGACTATTTCACAAGGATCCATCTGAGATATCCTGACATGGAATAACAGCTCACTGCAGGAAACTGATTAAAACAGTGGAGAGAGAAAAATACTGTGTACTAAATACTAATTGCATCTGAAGCATTTAAATTTCTATATTATATCCATGTAGCTATAGAAGTTACTGGTTCTTTGCTGAATGCAATATTCACGGATATTAGTATACGGTAGATTGGTCCTTTATTTGTGTGTATTAAGTGTTATATGTTTAGGGTCTGTTAAAGTTTTAAATATCATATTTTACTAAAAATCTTTCTGTGATATATATTCAAATGCCTGAGATCCATGACATATAATTTTACATATTGTCAATCTATCCAGTATATGGTTATAATAACTGCATCAATCTGTATTAGAAGCACATAAATTGCTACATATATATATATATATATATATATATCTGTGCAACTACAGAAGTTGTTGATTCTTCTGTTGAATATAACATTCACGGATACCATCATAGATTGGTCCTCTAATATTTAGTGTTATATGTTGTCTAGGTCTGTTTATATATTTTATATGTGTTATATGTCCAATTGGTTATAATATTGCCGGTCCATATCTGGTATACGGTTATAATTTTTATATGTTTTATTGGAATCATAGGGATTTATTATTAAATTCGTATTATAATTTACTAGCTGTCTCAGCGCTCTCTTTTATATATATATTTTTCAAGGCAATACTGAGCAATTTTACTGGTGAAAACAATTTATCCTTCAAAAGCTTTGCTGCTCTTTGATAAATCAGCCCCTGTCCTTATCTAAAACCACCTGATAAGATTGCTCATGGGCTAGTGCCATGTGCTTGCCTCAGGCTAAACGTTCCGTACAGTTGAAACTTAATCACCACGGGAATAGGTACATGGGGGATTGCAATGACTACGGTACATATGGATGTGACCACCGCATCTCTGTGCCAAACTTTCCACAACTGTTTGAGTACGAGCCATGAGGATGTTCTGAGTGTAAATGGTGATGCAACCTTCTATTAAGTCTACACTCAGGGACTAATTCGCAATTGGACTCGTGCGAATGCGGATGAAACTCACGGATATCTGCTAACTATACATGCGCCGCAGAATTCAATTGTCTGCACAGGTCATGCTCATATGCAGTATGGAAGAAGATGACATGTCTGTTTCTGACAGAACTTTTGCACCCAGCATGCAGGGGGGGGGGCGGGGGGTGTAAACGCTGATAGTACTGATGACATCGGGGGTGTAAATGCTGATAGTACTGATGACCGCGGGGGTGTAAATGCTGATAGTACTGATGACAGTGGGGGGTGTAATTGCTGATAGTACTGATGACAGCGGGGGGTGTAAATGCTGATAGTACTGATGACAGCGGGGGGTGTAAATGCTGATAGTACTGATGACAGCGGGGGGTGTAAAAGCTGATAGTACTGATGACAGTGGGGGGTGTAAATGCTGAGAGTACGGATGACAGCGGGGGGTGTAATTGCTGATAAAACTGATGACAGCGGGGGTGTAAATGCTGATAGTACTGATGACAGCGGGGGTGTAAATGCTGATAGTACTGATGACAGTGGGGGGTGTAATTGCTGATAGTACTAATGACAGCGGGGGGTGTAATTGCTGATAGTACTGATGACAGCGGGGGGTGTAAATGCTGATAGTACTGATGACAGCGGGGGTGTAAATGCTGATAGTACTGATGACAGTGGGGATGTAAATGCTGATAGTACTGATGACAGTGGGGGTGTAAATGCTGATAGTACTGATGACAGCGGGGGGTGTAATTGCTGATAGTACCGATGACAGTGGGGGTGTAAATGCTGATAGTACTGATGTCAGTGGGGGTGTAAATGCTGATAGTACCGATGACAGTGGGGGTGTAAATGCTGATAGTACTGATGTCAGTGGGGGTGTAAATGCTGATAGTACTGATGACAGCGGGGGGTGTAATTGCTGATAGTACCGATGACAGTGGGGGTGTAAATGCTGATAGTACTGATGTCAGTGGGGGTGTAAATGCTGATAGTACTGATGACAGCGGGGGGTGTAATTGCTGATAGTACCGATGACAGTGGGGGTGTAAATGCTGATAGTACTGATGTCAGTGGGGGTGTAAATCCTGATAGTACTGATGACAGCGGGGGGTGTAATTGCTGATAGTACTGATGACAGCGGGGGGTGTAAATGCTGATAGTACTGATGACAGCGGGGGGTGTAAATGCTGATTGTTCTGCTGACAGCGGGGGTGTAAATGCTGATAGTACTGATGACAGCGGGGGTGTAAATGCTGATAGTACTGATGACAGCGGGGGTGTAAATGCTGATAGTACTGATGACAGCGGGGGGTGTAAACGCTGATAGTACTGATGACAGCAGTGGGTGTGGACAGAAAACACATGTTCGGGCTGAACATCCACACAAAGATGGACAGATAATTGGCACAGACAGGTGATACTTATGTGAGCATATGATAGCAAGCAGGCCGCCATGGCCAGATGGATAACTGTAAACTCACATTTTGGGGAGGGGCTGGGGGGATTGTTTTGAATGTTTTCACAAAGGATTCAAACCACAAATTGCACAACAAAGGGGGGGATGTAATAAATCTTGGAACAAGATAAAATTGTGAGAACTAAAGAACCAACCAATCAGCTCCTAACTGTCATGTTACAGGCTGTGTTTGAAAAATGACAGTTAGGAGCTGATTGGTTGATGCTTTATCTCTCTCCAATCATTACTAAATCTCCCCCTTAGTCACAGGAGCACAATGCTAAGTCGGAGCAATGGCACTGGCACTGATCCTGGCAGCTGTATACAAAGGAACTGACTGGCACCACTGGCGTCATTCTACAGGGCAAACTAGCATGTTGTGGTGCAGCCAGGGAGAGAAAGGGAACCCCCCCAAAAGTTCCCAGGGGTACATTGAGAAGTAAAGAGATTTATCTCCAGTGCTGAATTATCGACCAAATGACATAAAATTGTATAACTATAGTGTATAATAATATAAAGTATATATTGACCTTGAATTTGTGAATTCTTATCATTTCTACACTCACAGCAGGACTATAAAAATGAAACAATGTACAAAATGAATCAGATCATTATCATTCTGTATTATTGTGACACGTTTTGTGGATCACGGTCTCCTTTCTCCGGCAGGCCACTCTATTCTATAATTATACACTTTCATGTAATTGTGTTGATTTTCCAGTGCCATAGATAAATCCTTTTTATTCTCACTGGTTGTGGCAGGGTAGATTATGTGACGTCATCCCAGGGATTCAGTATGATTTACCGCCCGGCAGCAGTGAAAATCCCGATCGTCCAAAGGTAAGTATTGACTAACTATTCTACCCCCTAACCCTAACCCTCCCTTAGGGGTGCCTAACCCTAACCTCCCCCCAAGTGCCTAACCCCCATCTAAGTTCCTAACCCTAACCTCCCCCTAAGTGCCTAACCCTAAACCCCCTTCCCAGCCATCTAAAACTAAGGGCCTAATTCAAACCCGCTCACGAGCGCAGGACGCTCGCTAGCGGGTCGATGGTGCCCTAATGCGCATGCGCATGATGGAGGGAGCTCCGTCGTGCGCATGCGCGAGACCCACATAGCACCAAAGGGGGTGTGCTGTCGATGGTGATTGACAGCACGCCCCCTTTGGTGTTCATGCCGGGGGCGTTGCTGCCCAGACGGAGGCATTCCCATGGGAACGCCTTCCATCTGGAGCCGGCCCCACTGACATCACTAGTGATGTCAGTGGGAGTGATTTTGGCTCTGATAGAGCCAAAAGCACTCCTGGGCTTGCGGCAGCAAGACCCTACCGCAGGGTCTCGTCGCAAGCCCGATGGTCGCGATGGTCTTGACCATCGCGACCATCATCATGGATGCTCGCATAAGCTGTGGGTGGTAACCCACAGCTATGCGAGCGTCCAAGAGGCCACTCCATTTTTAGGTAGGAGGGCCCTGATTCAGAGCGAGCGCTTTGGTCAGAGCGTCCAGCTCTGAATCAGGCCCTAAGTCCCCTAGGGGGGTTCCTAACCCTAACCTCCCCCGGGATGCCTAAACCTAACCCGCCTTCCCCTAGCCTAAACCTAACCTCCTGGGGGGTATCTAACCCTAAGTCCCCCGGGAAACATAAAGCTAACCCTCACCTCCCCCCGTGGCTGTCCGCGCCCGGCATCCGGCTTACCTTCGATCGGTATGCCGGGTGTCGGGCTCCCAGCGTAGGGAAAATGACAGGCGTCGGGATTTCAACACCTGTCATTTAACCCTTGCCGGGATTAGACAGTCGGGAAGCTGACAGTCGGGATTCTGTCCATCGGCTTCCCGACTGCTTCCCATTTACCTAGTAGATTGCATTTGACTTTATAAATATTAAAGGGTTTCATAATCCAATCTGCACAGAGGGGTTGTGCAAATCAATTTTGCGGCAAATACTGGGCCTGATTCAGAGATGGACGTTGTTAGGTAATGCAGCAGCAGCTGGAGGTGCCTGGAGGAGAAAAAACATCTCCTGACCACATCGCAGATCCGAGTGCTCTGTCCTTAGATGCAGTATCAGATCTTCTGCAAGACCATCGGCCATCTGAGTAACCCTGAGGTTACTCAGATTGATCCTCGCAGCCTCGTTGCCGAGGCCAGGAAGTCAGCATCATTAAATGGGGGCCTCCCCTACCCACTCCGCACCCCAAAATGGCTGCAGCCTGTCAGTCAATCTGTGGCTCAGGGGGCACTGCGTAGAATGATGCAGAACCAGGTCTGCACATGAACCACCATCTGAGATTAAAGCAAACCCACTGTCATTTTTGTGCATTAAAAAATATATTTTTTAAATTAATTCTGTTAATTTTGATACCTCTAACTTGCTGCCATAGATTCCCACACTATAAACACATCCCTGCCCCCACTTGTTTATTAAAACATTTATCTCAGTCCAAAAGTGTATGTTTCCCAAATGATCCAGGTGGGATTACAGCCGGGGACCTCAGCTGCCTCATCTCCCAGTACTCACTAGGCCGAGGTGACATTTCTGTACATTTCTGCTGTATTCACTGCACATTTCCCCAAAGCAACTTATTGCTAACACTCATCGCCAGTCCTCAGTGAGAGACATTGCTCATAGAAGCACAGATTATAATAGCGAGTTTAAACAACCGCTCTAGAGGTTGACCTAATTTTTCACTGCTCCGTCATGCTTAATACTATCAGTCATTTAAAAGCAACGGACAATTGTTGAGATTTGTTTCCCTCACCCAGGTGACGAGACATATACTCCAGCTCTTGGTCATACAGAGAGTCCGTCACATTCGTGATGTTCAGTCGTCCTCTATTCTTGGTGTGATACAAGATGGCGAACGTGCACTTGGACAGAGCACTCTGAAAAGCCTGAAAATTATTGGATATGTACACAGGAATCACATCCTCTACCACTTTGTGAAACATCGGTGCCTGGAGTAAGTCAATCAGCCAACTGTAACTGTCTTCTCCATCTCTCGAGAAGATCCCGACTCTGTGCTTTTTTATAGCCATTTTATTTACTATGTTCCTGTGAAAAAAAAAAATCATACAATGAGTTTCACTGCTCCTCATGTGGCAGAATAATCCGTGACGTGATTGCTAATAATTGTTTTAGAATAATCTCTTCCCACCCACTATACAATATACATCTTGTTAGAATCCATGGCGTTAGTAAATTGCTGGTCCAAATTGCAGCCACGCCACATGCTCTGTGTTCTGGTCCCAGGGACCTACTTATTTATTAAACAGTGCTCAATATGGAGATTTCTCTGGAAGCCTCATTGCATTCACTGGACCTTACCACAGTTTTTGCTTGACGAGCTGATCCTATTCCATTATGAGAATACAATTAATTAGCAAAAGGCTGTGTATTACTGAGCTTGTTACATAACTTGTATTTAACCTCAATCAGTTATTTCCTCCAAGCTCCCTTCTACTCCTCTGCAGATGGTTGTTGTGTCTCTCTATCTAAACCAATGCATTGTTGGCAGATAGCAGTAAACCTATAATATTTAATTAGCACTCAATAGGCCGGATTGTGATGTAGGAGTAAAGGAAAAGAGAAAATAACTTTACACCTGCAAAAAAAATATGCAAGGAGAGCAAATACGAGATACGTTCAGTATCCTGACAAAGGGAAGAAGGCAGGTAATGGAATCCAGACACTTGTCAGAATCCTGGCTCCGGCATCCTGAAGGTAAGTAGTGAGGTTAGGGGGAGGGTTAGGGGGAGGTACTAGGGGGAGAGTTAGGTACTAGGGGGAGAGTTAGGGGGAGGGTTAGGTACTAGGGGGAGGGTTAGGGGGAGGGTTAGGGGGAGGGTTAGGGTTAGGTACTACTAGGGTAGGGTTAGGGGGATGGTTAGGGTTAGGTACTAGGGGAAGGGTTAGGGGGAGGGTTAGGGGGAGGGTTAGGTACTAGGGGAAGGGTTAGGGGGAGGGTTAGGTACTAGGGGGAGGGTTAGGGTTAGGTACTAGGGGGAGGGTTAGGGTTAGGTTCTAGGGGGAGGGTTAGGGTTTCTGTGCGGAGAGGGTGGGTTAGGTTTAGGCACTAGGGGGAGGTTAGGATTAGGCACCAGGGAGACAGGTTAGGGATAGGGGTTGGGAGAGGGGGAGGGTTAGGATACCGACAGAACTGTATCAGTATCCTATATAGTGAGTATATAGTGAGATAAAAGCGTCCGCTTTATATAAAATGGTGTTAACCAATCACTTACAGTACCACGTTGTAAAATAAAACAATTAAAAATGTTGCCCCTACAGCAGTGGTTCCCAAACTGTGTGCAACGGCACCCTGGGTGCCTGGGGACACTTGCAGGGGTTCCTTAGGTTGTTGGTCCAGCACCAAATCAAATTATTTATGGTCAATATAATGTAAATATGTGAACAAACAGAAGCACATCCCTGTCCCCATCACATAACTAAACCTGAGGATGACAGCTCAGCACATCCCTGTCCTCACCACATAACTGACCCTAAGGATGACAGGTCAGCACATCCCCGTCCTCACCACATAACTGACCCTAAGGATGACAGGTCAGCACATCCCTGTCCTCACCACATAACTGACCCTAAGTGTGACAGGTCAGCACATCCCTGTCCTCACCACATAACTGACCCTAAGGGTGACAGGTCAGCACATCCCTGTCCCCATCACATAACTGACACTAAGGGTGACAGGTCAGCACATCCCTGTTCCCACCACATAACTGACACTAAGGGTGACAGGTCAGCACATCCCTGTCCTCACCACATAACTGACCCTAAGGATGACAGCTCAGCAAATCCCTGTCCCCACCACATAACTGACCCTGAGGGTAACAGGTCAGCACATCACTGTCCTCAACACATAACTGAACCTGAGGGTGACAGGTCAGCACATCCCTGTCCTCACCACATAACTAACCCTAAGGATGACAGCTCAGCACATCCCTGTCCTCACCACATAACTGACACTAAGGATGACAGGTCAGCACATCCCTGTCCTCACCACATTACTGACCCTAAGGATGACAGGTCAGCACATCCCTGTCCTCACCACATAACTGACCCTAAGGATGACTGGTCAGCACATCCCTGTCCCCACCACATAAATGACCCTAAGGATGACAGGTCAGCACATCCCTGTCCTCACCACATAACTGACACTAAGGATGACAGCTCAGCACATCCCTCTCCTCACCGCATAACTGACCCTAAGGGTGACAGGTCAGCACATCCCTGTCCTCACCGCATAACTGACCCTAAGGATGACAGGTCAGCACATCCCTGTCCTCACCACATTACTGACCCTAAGGATGACAGGTCAGCACATCCCTGTCCTCACCACATAACTGACCCTAAGGATGACTGGTCAGCACATCCCTGTCCCCACCACATAAATGACCCTAAGGATGACAGGTCAGCACATCCCTGTCCTCACCACATAACTGACCCTAAGGGTGACAGCTCAGCACATCCCTGTCCTCACCACATAACTGACCCTAAGGATGACAGGTCAGCACATCCCTGTTCTCCACCACATAACTGACCCTAAGGGTGACAGGTCAGCACATCCCTGTCCTCATCACATAACTGACCCTAAGGGTGACAGCTCAGCACATCCCTGTCCTCACCACATTACTGACCCTAAGGGTGACAGGTCAGCACATACCTGTTCTCACCACATAACTGACCCTAAGGATGACAGATCAGCACATCCCTGTCCTCAACACATAACTGACCCTGAGGGTGACAGGTCAGCACATCCCTGTCCTCACCACATAACTAAACCTAAGGATGACAGCTCAGCACATCCCTGTCCTCACCACATAACTGACACTAAGGATGACAGGTCAGCACATCCCTGTCCTCACCGCATAACTGACCCAAAGGATGACAGGTCAGCACATCCCTGTCCTCACCACATAACTGACACTAAGGATGACAGGTCAGCACATCCCTGTCCTCACCACATAAATGACCCTATAGATGATAGGTCAGCACATCCCTGTCCTCACCACATAACTGACCCTAAGGATGACAGGTCAGCACATCCCTGTCCCCACCACATAAATGACCCTAAGGATGACAGGTCAGCACATCCCTGTCCTCACCACATAACTGACCCTAAGGGTCAGGTCAGCACATCCCTGTCCTCACCACATAACTGACCCTACGGATGACAAGTCAGCACATCCCTGTCCTCATCACATAACTGATCCTAAGGGTGACCGGTCAGCACATCCCTGTCCTCACCACATAACTGACCCTAAGGATGACAGGTCAGCACATCCCTGTGCTCACCACATAACTGACACTAAGGATGAAAGCTCAGCACATCCCTGTCCTCACCACATAACTGACCCTAAGGATGACAGGTCAGCACATCCCTGTTCTCCACCACATAACTGACCCTAAGGGTGACAGGTCAGCACATCCCTGTCCTCACCACATAACTGACCCTAAGGGTGACAGCTCAGCACATCCCTCTCCTCACCACATAACTGACCCTAAGGGTGACAGGTCAGCACATACCTGTCCTCGCCACATAACTGACCCTAAGGATGACAGATCAGCACATCCCTGTCCTCACCACATAACTGACCCTAAGGGTGACAGGTCAGCACATCCCTGTCCCCACCACATAACTGACCCTAAGGGTGACAGGTCAGCACATCCCTGTCCTCTCCACATAACTGACCCTAAGGGTGACAGGTCAGCACATCCCTGTCCTCACCACATAACTGACCCTAAGGGTGACAGGTCAGCACATACCTGTCCTCACCACATAACTGACCCTAAGGATGACAGATCAGCACATCCCTGTCCTCAACACATAATTGACCCTGAGGGTGACAGGTCAGCACATCCCTGCCCTCACCACATAACTAACCCTAAGGATGACAGCTCAGCACATCCCTGTCCTCACCGCATAACTGACACTAAGGATGACAGGTCAGCACATCCCTGTCCTCACCGCATAACTGACCCCAAGGATGACAGGTCAGCACATCCCTGTCCTCACCACATAACTGACACTAAGGATGACAGGTCAGCACATCGCTGTCCTCACCACATAACTGACCCTAAGGATGACAGGTCAGCACATTCCTGTCCCCACCACATAAATGACCCTAAGGATGACAGGTCCGCACATCCCTGTCCTCACCACATAACTGACCCTAAGGGCCAGGTCAGCACATCCCTGTCCTCACCACATAACTGACCCTAAGGATGACAGGTCAGCACATCCCTGTTCTCCACCACATAACTGACCCTAAGGGTGACAGGTCAGCACATCCCTGTCCTCACCACATAACTGACCCTAAGGGTGACAGCTCAGCACATCCCTCTCCTCACCACATAACTGACCCTAAGGGTGACAGGTCAGCACATACCTGTCCTCACCACATAACTGACCCTAAGGATGACAGATCAGCACATCCCTGTCCTCACCACATAACTGACCCTAAGGGTGACAGGTCAGCACATCCCTGTCCCCACCACATAACTGACCCTAAGGTTGACAGGTCAGCACATCCCTGTCCTCTCCACATAACTGACCCTAAGGGTGACAGGTCAGCACATCCCTGTGCCCACCACATAACTGAGCCTAAGGGTGACAGGTCAGCACATCCCTGTCCTCACCACATAACTGACCCTAAGGATGACAGGTCAGCACATCCCTGTCCCCACCACATAACTGACCCTAAGGATGACAGGTCACCACATCCCTGTCCCCATCACATAACTGACCCTAAGGGTGACAGGTCTGCACAATTTACTTCACTACATTTGTTTCTGAATTTCACATTAACAAACTTTTGGCTTAGGGGTGCCATGATAACAATGCTAATTTATAGTAGGGATGTGCACCGGCCACATTTTGTGTTTTGGTTTTGGATCTGGATCTTTCTTCGTGTTTTGGATCTGGATTGGTTTTGCCAAAACCACCCTTCCGTGTTTTGGGTTCTGGGTTTCGTGTTTTGGATCTGTATTTTTTTTTTAAAAAGCATAAAAACAGCTAAAATCACAGAATTTGTGGGTTTTTCTGCTCCTATGCTATTATTAACCTCAATAACCTTAATTTCCACTCATTTCCAGTCTATTCTGAACAACTCACACCTCACAATAGTGTTTTTATGTCCTAAAGGTTGCACCGAGGTAGCTGGATGACTATGCTAAGCGACTCGAGTGGGCGGCACAAACACGTGGCCCATCTAGGAGTGACACTGCAGTGGCAGACAGGATGGCAGTTTGAAAAACTAGGCCCCAAACACTACTTAATGCAAAGAAAAAAAAGAGGTGCGAGATGGAATTGTCCTTGGGCCCTCCCACCCACCGTTATGTTGTATAAACAGGACATGCTCACTTTAACAAACCAATCATTTCAGCGCCAGGGTCTGCCACACGACTGTGGCTGAAATGATTGGTTCGTTTGGGCCCGCACAAAACAAGCTGGCAATTAATCTGTCCCTGCACAAACTGGCTCTATGGAGGCAAGATGTCGTCCTCATCCTCCTCTTCCACCGATTCCTCACCCTCTTCAGTGTTGTGTACATCCTCACAGAGTATTAATTCATCCGCACTGGAATCCACCACAGGTCCCTCTGTACGTTCTGGAGGCTGGTCTCCCTGGAAGAGTTGATAATTCATTTTTATGAACATCATCTTCTCCACATTTTGTGGAAGCAACCTCCTACGCCTTTCGCTGACAAGGTTCCCGGCTGCACTAAACACTCTTTCGGAGTATACACTGGAGGGGGGGCAACTCAGGTAAAATAGAGCCAGTTTGTACAGGGGCCTCCAAATTGCCTCTTTTTCCTGCCAGTACAGGTACAGACTGTCTGACATGCCTACTTGGATGCTGTCACCAATGTAATCCTCCACCATTCTGTCAATGGTGACAGTATCATATGCACTGACAGTAGACATGTCAGAAATTGTTGCCAGGTCCAAACTTGGTCCTGCCTGCCCTGCATCACTGCCAGTGGGTTGCTTAGGATACCTAAGTTTTTTCCTGGCAGCCCCAGTTGCGGTTGAAAATGAAGAAGGAGCTGTTGACGTGTCATGTTCCGCTTCAGCTGACAGTGTTTTCACCAGCAGGTCTTTGCACCTCTGCAGGCTTGGGTCGGCCGGAAAGAGAGACACCACATAGGCTTTAAACCTAGGATCGAGCATGATGGCCAAAATGTAGTGGTCTGATGTCAACAGATTGACCACCCTGGAATCCTGGCAAAGCGAATGAAGGGCTTCATCCACAAGTCCCATATGCCGAACGGAATTGCTCCATCTTAGCTCCTCCTTCACTTTCTCCAGCTGCTTCAGCAAAAGCCTGATGAGGGGAATGACCTGACTTAAGCTGGCAGTGTCTGAACTGACTTCACGTGTGGCAAGTTCGAAGGGCTGGAGAACCTTGCACAACACGGAAATCATTTTACACTGCGCTTGAGTCAGGTGCATACCCCCTCCTTTGCCTATGTCATAGGTGGATGTATAGGCTTGAATGGCCTTTTGCTGCTCCTCCATCCTCTGAAGCATATAGAGGGTTGAGTTCCACCGCGTCACAACCTCTTGGTTCAGGTGATGGCGGGGCAGGTTCAAGAGTGTTTGCTGGCGCTCCAGTCTTCGGCACACAGGCGCTGAATGGCGAAAGTGGGCAGAAATTTTTTGGGCCACCCAAAGGGTCTCCTGCACGCCCCTGTCGCTTTTCAGAAATTTCTGCACCACCAAATTTATTGTGTGAGCAAAACATGGGACGTGCTGGAATTTGCCCAGATGTAATGCCCGCACAATATTGGTTGCATTGTCAGATATCACAAATGCCCAGGAGAGTCTAAGTGGGGTAAGCCACTGGGCGATGATTTCCCTCAGTTTCTCTAAGAGGTTTTCAGCGGTGTGCCTCTTACTGAAACCGGTGATACACAGCGTACCCTGCCATGGAACGAGCTGGTGTTTCTGAGATGCTCTACTGGTGATGCTGCTGTTGTTGCTGTATAAGGTGACACATCTACCCAGTGGGCTGTCACAGTCATATAGTCCTTAATCTGCCCTGTTCCACTTGTCCACATGTCCACGGTTAAGTGGACATTGGGTACAACCGCATTTTTCAGGACACTGAGGACACTTTTTCTGACGTTTCTGTACAGTCTCGGTATCGCCTGCCTAGTGAAGTGGAATCTAGACGGGATTTGGAAACGGGGACACACTACCTCCATCAATTGTCTAAATCCCACTGCACTAATGGTGGATACCGGACGCACGTCTAACACCAACATAGCAGTCAAGGCCTCAGTTATACATTTTGCTTCAGGATGACTGCTGTCGTACTTCATCCTCCTCGCTAAGGACTGTTGGAGGGTCAATTGTTTAGTAAAAGTAGTGGTGTTCCTACTTCCTCTCTGGGATGATGAACAACTCCCAGCAGCAGCAACAGCAGCAGCGGCAGCAGTAGGCGTAGCAATGCAGGATCCTCCGGAGGAACCCCGGATAGGAGAGTCAGTCATGCCAGTGACATGGCCTGCAGGACTACTTCCGATCCTGAATAAGGAGGAAATTGACGAGGAGGGAGTTGACGGTGTGGTTTGCAGGTGCTTAGATACAACAGGACGAAGGGATTTAGGTGTCCCTGGACTGCTTACGGTCTTAGCCAAAGTTTCTGAACTTGACAGTAACTTTTTATGAACGCGCTGCAGGTGACATATAAGGGAGGATGTTCCTAGGTGGTTAATGTCCCTACCCCTACTTATTTCACGTTTACATATGGTACATATGGCAAGACAGTTGTTGTCCGGATTTGGATAGAAATATTGCCAGACCAAAGAGGTGGAATGTTTGGTCTTCTGCCCAGGCATGACCGTGATGGGCTTTTTCATCCCACAGACAACAACTGTCTCCCCCAGAGCCTGATTTAAACAAAAAACATCACCATCAGAATCCTCCTCGCCAACTTCCTTCTCAGCGCCAGCTACACCAGTATCCTCATCCTGTTGTACTTCAACAGTGACATCTTCAATTTGCATATCAGCAAGTGGACTGTGGGTGCTCCTTTCAGCACTTGCAGAGGGCGTGCAAATGGTGGAAAGAGCCACCTCTTCCCGTCCAGTGCTGGGAAGGTCAGGCATCGCAACCGCCACCACACTTGGACTCTCCTTGGGGATTTGTGATATCTTCTTAGAATGCACAGTTCTTCGCTGTGCTTTTGCCAGCTTAACTCGTTTGATTTTTTAGCGGGAGGAGGGCTTCCATCGTCATGTGAAGCTGAACCACTAGTCATGAACATAGGGAAAGACCTTAGCCATTCCTTGCCACTCCGTGTCGTAAATGGCATATTGGCAATTTTACGTTTCTCTTCAGATGATTTAAATGTTTTTTTCAAGGTCATTTTCCTGAACTTTGTAATTTGGGATTGTATGTGCCCTCTACTATGACATTGGGCATCGGCCTTGGCAGACGACGTTGATGGCATGTTATCGTCTATGTCATGACTAGTGGCAGCAGCTTCAGCATTAGGAGGAAGTCGTTCTTGATCTTTCCCTATTTTATTTTTATCGGAGAAAGTTTGGTCCTCCATTTATGTTATATTGATATATACGTGCGGCTAAGGTGCACACAAACGCAGAAAATATTTTTTTATTTTTGTTGGAGACTAGAGCACTTTGTGGGTTACACCACCCTTTAAGAAATGAGCCAGACGGCCCTTTACTTATGGGACACAGGCACACACTTGGCGCTGCTCCTTTGTTGATGCACGTGCAGTCACAGTGCACACAATTCACAAACACAGAATTTTTATTTTATTTTGTTTGGAGTGCCCTTTGGGGGTTACAGCACCCTTTAGCGGTCAATCCAGCCGGCCCTTTATTTATGGGACACAGGCGCACGCTTGGCACTACTTTGTTGATGCACATGCGGCTACTGCGCACACAATTCACAAACACAAAAAAATATATTTTTTTATTTTGTTTGGAGTGCCCTTTGGGGGTTACAGCACCCTTTAACGGACAGCCAGCCGGCCTTTTAATTATGGGACACAGGCGCACGCTTGGCGCTGCTCCTTTGTTGATGCACGTGCAGCCACAGTGCACACAATTCACAAACACAGAAAAAATATAATTTTTTTTTGCACTTGGGGGGAGCACCCCTGATGGACAGAGCACCCCCTGGACAACACTACAGCACCCCTTTAGGACTGGGACACTGCACAGGACTTTGGAGTGGACACAGCCCCTATGGACAACTGACTGCACAACACAGTCCAGCCAGCCCCTATGGACAACAGCAGCACAGCGCAGCACAGCACAGCACAACACTACACTACACTACACTACACAGCCCAGCCAGCCCTAACTCCCACCCTCCCTCTTCACTGTCCACAGCCGAGTGAGAAAATGGCGCAGACGCGGGTACCTTATATAGGATCCAAAACCCACGAGACCCGGAAGGCGGGGTGATGACGTTTTGCCTCGATTTCAGATCCGAGTCAGGCGGGAAAAGTCGAGCCTGACTCGGATCGGCCTCGGATCTGGGGGGCTCGGGGGGGTTCGGATTTCAGAAATCCGAACCCGCTCACCCCTAATTTATAGGGCGCCATGATTCAAAAAAGTTTGGGAACCACTGCCCTACAGGGTAATCAGTTAGCTCATGGATTAATATAAAAATAAATGAAATGGTAAAAAATATATTTCAAATAAAAAATAATTTAAAAATTGAATCCAAAAGTTATGTTACTTTATCCAAATACATTTGCCAAGATACTCGTACATCATTATATACTTTGGAAGACAGACATCAAGTGCATTCACGATCTGTCTATTGATAGCATCAATAAACACATTGTTCAAACAACACTTTAGTAGGACAGATCTGATGGTCCATAGGTCATTATCAAATTGCCAAGCTATACAGTTACTATATTATGCTAGAATCAAAGCTAATTTCATATATAAATATGTTATGTGTTCTATCTGCATTACAGTCACTGCGTACCTGTGTGGGAGACGGTAAAGCTACTGTAGACTTCATGTGAATTGTTCCTATTTTCAATGAGCAGAACTAGCAGAGAATATGAAACCTTTGGACTGTCTAAATACAGCACTCAGGAAGAGCTCCGTGTTCTGCAGTTAATGCAGCTCAGTCTGTGTGTTTAGTGATGTTTGAACAACAGAACTATATCTCCTAAATCCCAGATCTATCTTGTGCAGATCCCACTGTAAGATGAAATAATATAGGCGCCAGACCTCTCTCATTCCTTATATATATATAATTTACCTTTCCCGGCCGGTCTATGTGCGTCTGTGGATAGAATTCTTCGGCTCTGATCTTTGCTCTCCAGACACACCCATTAGATACCAGGAAGACTTAACAGGAAACATAATCTAAATATTGTAATTGAGAAAATAGATTATATTATTATTATTATTATTATTATTATTATTATTATTATTATTATTATTATTATTATTATTAATATTATTATTATAGGTAGCAATAAAGATATGTTTGTTTAAGTTAACCTATCTTAGTGGTATTACCCTCCTCGTGTTTCTATGGTAATGTCCTGTACACCTTATGTTTCCAATTCAACAAAAATTATGTTGGGGATCATCTTAATATATAAAAACAAATGTGCCCCATCAACGCCAAGCCCAAACCCCTGGACAAAGAAACATGAAATTCCGGAAGTATATTCCTTCCATGACATAGGCACCCAATAAGTAGGGATTTAGGGCCTGATTCAGAGCCGCTCGCTATTTGCGGTCGTTCGTTTTATAAAAAGGGGTGGCTATTCAAATGAACCGTTCGCACTTTGCGGTCTGTTCACGCCTCTAAGTTTGAACGAGCGAGCAAAACTTGCGGTTGTAATTTTGAAAAATACGCCCCCTTGCCGCTCGCACCATACGACATGTCCGCTATTTATTAGATTAATCGAGTACATCGTACAGCATATGAACTGCTCGCTATTCTTGTGGTTGGTTTTTTCAACCGCTATTTTGCGAGCAGTTCTGAGTTAAAAAAAACCAAGTGACGTGGTCAATGACGCTGCTGTATTATTTATGCACTCCCTTAAAATGCCCGTTTTGACCTTTAAGCACGCCTGCGTTCTGTTCTCCACTCCCCGTTTTCAAGCACCTTCCCCTGTTACCACCCACATACGCCTCCTTCTGTCACTCAAAGTAGCAGGCATTCACTATATAGCGAACAAACGATTTTTGGCCGCACTGACTGGTTCACGCATGCTTATTACAATCCGTACGCATGCGCAGATGTGCGAACATCGGTCAGAACGAACGAGCGGCCGCTTACGAGCGGCTCTGAATCAGGCCCTTATTGAAGATCAACTGCTAAGGGGATGAAAAGGTGTAAAATGTTTCCTACCCCTGTGGAATGTGCTGACTGACTGACTCATCAATGGCCAGCCCAATGGCAGTGCTGTAGGACTGTTAGCTCATTTTCTGGGATGAGTGGTGGCTGCTACAAACTCCAATATTCAAATAGGGGAGCCACATCAACTGCCAGGGATGTTCAGCAGCATTTGGGTTGGCAGTTAGTGTGGCTCTATTTGAATATTGGAGTACGCTGCAGCACCACCACTGAAGCCGCCACTGCTTAGGACCTAACACTGTAAGGACTATAAGCTCATTGTCTGGGATGAGAGCACCATGTCACACAAGGGGGGTTAAAATACAGAGCAGAATCCTCAAAGACATTAGGAGCAACAATTGAGTGATGGGGACGTCACCATGCTGCTAGTTAGAATATTCTGGCAGACTTTGCAAGTAGTACCGAAGGGAAATCGAGCTGACAAAGATAAGGTGTGTGTCAAGGCATCATATCTGTGGCCCATCATCTGGAAACTCTCTGTCAGGAAAAACAGGAGGGTCCACCTGAGGGGGGTGATGTCTCCACTGGGCAATTCTCCAAGCTCCTACTCAAAATAGGGGTCGGAGTATATCCAAGGGAAAGGTGGCCATCCCTTTAGGCCTATGCACAGTAGTGAAAAACCTAGCAGACCTCACATCCAGGATATACCCTAATATTGCCAATATTCAAAAAAGTCCATGGACTGACTTTGCAAACATGCCATTTTGACCTCTAAAAATGACATGGCTACTATCATTAATAACAGTCTACTTTCAACATTCAATGGTACACAAATTGAGTACAGGTCTGTGGACTCGGTAGTGCATATGGATGAAGTAGTCCACTACCCTGCGGAGTTCCTCAACACCCTCAACCTTCCTGGCTTCCGATCCACAAGCTTGCTGCAGAACCTTAACCTGCCCAAACTTTTCAATAGCACAAAGCTTTAATTAAAGGCCCTACACTGGAACATCATTGTGGCCACAGTGTTCACCGGCTGTGCTCGGGGGATTGGGTGTTCATACCATGCATATTACTCATACCATCAGAGTACCCCTTTAAGTTCAAGAAGCTGCAGTTCCCCCTCAAGGTCTGCTTTACAATGACCATTAACAAGTCCCAGGGGCAGTTGCTGAAGGTTGCAGGGACTGACTTGAGGAAGGACTGCTTCTCACATGGGCAGTTCTATGTGGCCTGTCCAGAGTGACCTCAGCCAGCAGCCACCATTATAGTTTATAAAGAAATCCTTAACTAGAGAAAAAAAAAGGTTTACATACGTCTTATTACCCAGCTTCAATTAAAAAAAAGTTTAAAAAACAAAATGTATTTTAATGTGTACTACCACTCTCCTTTACGCCAGAGGCATACAATGAAGCAAGCATATAAGGTAAGTTAAAATGGGATGAATAAAACTGATATAGAAAATAGCTAAGGTCTACCTGGGTGAAACCGGGCACATCCTCTGATGAACCTTCATTAATGAAGGGAAATGCATTAGGACTGTGGAACTATTAGACCGCTCTTGTCTTTGACCAAGCCGAATTGTTTGCTGCTGACTGCAACTTGCACTTGATCTATAGTACAGAGTTTTTGCTTGCCGGAAACCATGGGGAGAAATAGACCTGATCTACACACCAGACTGGAATAGAACCAGGTCCCTACAAACTCAGGCCCTCATTCAGAGCCGTACGCTCTGAGCAGAGCGTACGCTCTGAATGAGGGCCGGGCTCCATTTTCATGGAGCGTCCTCCTGGACGCTCGTATAGCTGTGGGTCACCACCCACAGGCTATACGAGCGTGCATTGTGTTGGCCGCGATGGTCGAGACCATCGCGACCATCGAAATTGTGAGCCGGAGCCTGAGGTTGAGGTTTTCAACCGCAAGCTCCGGAGTGATTTTGGCTCTATCAGAGCCAAAATCACTCCCACTGACATCACTAGTGATGTCAGTGGGCCGGCTTTTGACGGGAGGCGTTCCCGTGGGAACGCCCCCGTCAGGGAGGCACGCCCCCGGCATGCCCACCAAAGGGGGCGTACTGTCAATCAACATTGACAGCACGCCCCCTTTGATCGGACACAACGAGCGAAGGACTTTCCTTCGCTCGTCGCGTCTGGCGCATGCGCACGACGGAGCTCCCTCCATCGTGCGCATGCTCAGTCCATAACATCGACCCACTTGCGAGCGGACAGCCGCTCGCGAGTGGGTCTGAATCAGGCCCTCAGTGTTATCCTATATCACGGATCTAGCTTGTTGTATTTCACAACCCCGCACAGTTTATAAAACATCTGCTGCATTTGGAGAAGTTTCATCTGTGACTATATACAAAAACTATATGGGGTAAATTTAATAAGAATCGAGTTTGGTCGAGATTGCAATCTCGCCTGTTTTTAGGCATGTTTTCCATCTCGCAAATTTACTAAAGGCAAACTCGTGCGGGTTTTTGTGTTGAGTTTGGTTCTCCCACCTGTTTTCTTGCACGAGATTTAAATCTCGCCATACCTTATTTTCCGCAAACAACAGTACTTTTTAACATGTCAGAAATACAGTCCGCAAATTTACCAAAAAACGAGTTTGTAAACTCGCCCGTGAAATTGATTATCTCGCGCAAGATTTCCTGATTCCAACAGACGTGCCTGTAAGCTGCGGGTTCTTGCGAGACCACTGTATATTAAGGGGCAAATGTCAACTTGACGCGAAACTCGCACCTGTTTTTTTCAATTTTACATGTGTTTGTACTTCCAGTACTGAGGACACTCCCAGGCAGACTATAAAATGACTGTTTTTTGGTTAGGGTTGTAGTGAGTGATTATGGTGTATTTATGAATGGTGGTGTGTTGGGTGTGTGGCTGGGATACCAGAGGCTCTACCAACAGGCTGATGGGGATTTGGAGCAAGAAACTGAGCAGGCTGAAGTGGTTGTTCAGGTACCATGGAGGCTGCACAGGCAGCATTTTTTTAGGGGGCGTTTGAACCTGAACGCATTGGCAATGCCGAGGTCATACAGATGTTCAGGCTCAATAGAGCCAACATATTCCATCTGTATGATCTTGTCAAACTGGACCTAGACCCTGAGACAGGTTGCTCACGTGTTGTCTCAGGACTGCTCAAGCTTTTGAGTGTGTTGCACTTTATTGCTACAGGAAACTTCCAGTCTGTCACTGGTAGGGTCATTGGAATTTCCCAGGCCACATTTTTAAGGTATTTAACCCAGGTCATGGCCTCATTTCAGCCTCTGCTCCAAGCCTCAATCTGCTTCCCTAACCAAGAGTCACACTAGTATGCAGTCAAGGTAGCTTTTTATGGCATTGCAGGCATGCCAAATGTCCTTGGCGCAATAGACTGTACACACATTGAGCTGAGACCTCCTCGGGATAGGGCCCATGTGTTTTTAAATAGGCACCTTGCCCATTCGACCAACGTGCAGGTGGTTTGTGATGCAAAACTCAAAATAATGAGTGTTGTAGTCAGCTACCCTGGCTCATGTCACGATGCCTCTGTCCTCAGTCAGTCATCCCTCCATGACAAATTCGAGGCTGGTCAAATGCCGGAAGGATGGCTGCTGGGTAAGTATTTTATTTTTTGTTTTTGTCTAAGTTACCTAGTAATACACACATTGTTCTAAATCTAATTTCTCTCTTCTGACCAATAGGTGACTCTGGCTATGGGTGTTTTCTTGGTTAATGACTCCACTGTCACTACCAAATTTTCCAGCTGAGCATAAGTATAATGATGCACATAAGTCCACCAGATGTGTAATAGAACGTACTTTTGGTCTGTTAAAGTCTAGATTCCGTTGTCTAGATAAATCTGGTGGAATTTTATTGTATGTGCCCAATAAAGTGTCAGATATTGTGCTCTGCTGCTGTCTTTTGCATAATATGTGTTTGCAGCAGCCTTTAACCGCTGATTATGTGGAGGACAGCCAGCTGGCTTTTTGGACACATCAGGTGACAGTGTGACCACAGAAACTGGAAGACAGGTGAGGCAGAATCTGATTCAAGAGCATTTTACTGGTAAGTGTCATTCCTCACCTGGTTTATTAAATGTCTCCTATGTTTTATTGTTACAAATTGTTTTTTTTTATTTTTAAAGTGCTTTTTTGCTGTCCAAGTTTTTGTCCCTTATTCTAATACCTACTTTTTACGTTTTTATGTATTTAATTAGGAATTTGCATATTTGGACAATATGTTTTCTCCATAGAGTTTTATGCTAGCTTGTTTTTAAGGTATGTTTGTAACCTGCTGTTTTGGTCCCCTGAATTTGTTGTGTCTGTGTTACTCCCATATCCGTGAGCCAACATTGCTGCTTTTACTGTTGTTTGTTATTCTGTTTTGTTGCTCAACCTTTGATGGAACCTGTACCTTTCTCATCTTTAACCAAAGCTTGATACATATTTCCCCCGTCATTACACCCATGTTGTGATGTCTAAGTAAAAAAAGTCTGCACTTTGGCATTCCAAAAATAGTTTTTATTTTGGAGTTTTATTCTAATTTCCGGTTGTCAAAAACAACCAACATAACCTATATTGTCATTTGAAATGTATCTTTTTATACAAAACAATCGGCTTGTTTTTTGGTACAAAAATATTACACAACATCTTTGTTAAATAAACAAACACATATTTGACACAAAAATGGATGAATAAGTGTATTAAAATACATTTGAAACACACACAACACCAAAAACAGGACCATCCCCTTTTGATGTTTGGAGGTCGCTTAACATCTCCAAATTTTAAGCAATAATAAAAAAAAATTGCAAATATTTACAAATGTACATAAGCATAAAATAGAAATTGGCTATTAACAATATTTTTAACATCAGTCTTTTGGTCTAAAAATTAGAATGACCCCTGCCACCCTGACTTGGTTTGCTGCCACCTCAGGTTCACAGTGTGTATCTAGGTGGTGTGTTAATTGGTGTTGGTGCCAGTGAAGTGCTGCTCGAGGTCAGGCTTGGTGTTGTTTCAGGTAAGCAACCTAACATTTGTGTACCTAAATTTTGCAAAACAGCACCAAACTCACGAAAGGCAGTGGTTTGGTTTGCCATGATGGTATTGAAATGAGTAGTTTGCCTAGTAGAAAACTCAGATTGTTGTACATGTGCACCCTCAAATCTCACAATTCTCTGTCTTATTTGTTCTAAAGAGTTGGCCATTCGTGTAAGCTCCACCCTCTGAGCCATCTGGATTTTGATATGCCTATGACCAATTTTGTTTATGGTCTGATTTTGTGAAATGTGCTGTCGCAATAAATCAATTAGTTGTTGTTGACATTTGTTGCCAGTATGTGGTTTCTGGCTGTGGTGGTGAAGGTTGAGACACTGGCTGAGCTTGTGGTGACCCTTGAAAAATTGGAGGAGTAGAGGGACTAAAATTTGATCCTGGCATCGTTGGTGTTGGAGGTATAATGTTTAATGTAAATGTGTTTTCAGGTTCAGAAAGTCCCTCTTCAGTCAATAAGGTGTCTTCCGGAGGATAAGGTTGTTCTGGATAATCTAGAAGAGAGTTTTCGGTAAGTTTTTTGAAGTTCACCTTCACATTTCTACTCTTTACCCAGAAGAATAACGTTTTAGTAGGTATTGTCCTACAAACCTACAAACATGATCCACATTATCTTGGTTTGCACACATTAAAATGCCAAATTAATGAGAATGTTGGGTTTCATTACAAACAAAATTAATGTTTTGGTAAATAACACCAAACTAGGGGGTAAGTTTACTAAAAAGAGAGTTTTTAGAAGTGAGTTTTAAAAGTGATGTTGCCCATAGCAAACAATCAGATTCTATTTAACATATAACTAGCACCTTCTAGAAGATAATAGCAAGAATATGAATGGTTGCTATGGGCAACATCACTTTTAAAACTCACTTCTAAAAACTCTCATTGTAGTAAATTTCCCCCTAGCATGGGCCAAAAAATTAGAACACAAAATAACAGGTGCAACATGACATACACAAGACCACAAAACCACAAAAATATTATGTAGGTTTCACAACATATAAAGCAAATTTATGTAAAAGAGAAGGCACATAGGTTGCAAAATCACCTTTTTTCAGCAATTAAGGTTCGGACATTATACAAATGCGTAAACTATGTTTGTAACATACATGTGGATGGCTCATAAAACAAACCACCGCATATCCAAATTTACATAAAAAAAACGACAAAGTCAATATATTATATGAACAGGGTAACTAAGTAAAAAAACACAGTTATCCTCTTTAAAATGCGAAATCACAGGTATGATCTAACATTTCAGTACCTAACTAAGTTGAGAAACCAACACAATACTGCAAATGAAAAGCACCACAAACCTCGCCAGTGTGTTTCCTTGGGCCAAATTCAAAGTACAACATTAAAAACCTTAAAACTGTTGTTATTTTTTGCAAACATCCAAAAAAAAAGTAAAACCCCCCAAAAAATGAGACCTTAAGCTAACAATGTCCACCTTGAAAAAGTTTGGGTCAAAAAATTACTTTACAACTAATAACAATTATGCATATCTTTATCCAAAACAGATCCACAACAACTCACCATTCTGAAGAGGTGAAGAGGGGCCTCCAGAAAACATGGCGACTTCATCACAAATTGGAGTTGTTGATTGGAGCTGCAAAAACTGGGGGGTCAGTCGCCTCTTTGGGGAGCAGATTTGATGATCCTACAGTAGAACATTTACATTACTGTGGATCTACACACAACTCCAGCTCCACAACTCACCAGCCTCCTCGGCCTCTTCGTGCTGTTGTGTTATTTGCTCTTGTTGAATCGGCTGTCGCTGGGGTGTTTGCTGCTCCCTTTGGGGGAGTATTTTTTTACTCTTTTTCTTGGCTATTTGTTTAAAAAAAAAAATGCATGATATTTGTATGTGCTAACAAGGTACCATAAAACAAAAATTAATGAAAAGGGCTTTAAAGAAATGAAGCAAGTTGCATTATGTGTGTTGCAGGGGTATTTCCTTTAAATTACCTGAAATTGTGAACCTGATCTTTGTTTAAATTAATTGTACTTTGGACCATTAATTATATAAAATCATTATGTTGTTAACTCCATTATCTAAATGAACATGTGTGTTTCACTTATTTTGTGCTTGGTTTTTTAAAGGGTTTTCCAAGAACAAATCCTGGAGGAAATGACAAACATGTTTGAACCCGCCAACTGCAAAATACACTGCAAGCTGGGTGAAAACAACTAACACAATGCATGTGATTGTAGGGTCCAAATACTTTCTGCAATAATGGTTGCTGTTGGTTACCACACTCAAATTAGTCAATTCTTTGCAAACAAACTTTAACAGAAAAAACAATCACACTGGACCATTAAGTGAAAAAAAAAAACACTTTTTACATGTTGAAATTAACAAATAAAAAAAAACAACTCACAGGTCTGCTTAGCGGCATCGGTGTCACGGACATACGTTTTACGGACAACCTCAGGAGGGATGATCTGCTTGACGGGTTCCTCATGATCTAAATAAATTGCATCATACAGGGATCCTCCGCCAGTACCACTGGCATACCTCAGCTCATCCGCCATTTTGGCCGTAACATTCCGCTTTATATCAGAAAAACGCTTTTTGCAGTGGTTGGCATCATGTTTAGCGGGCCCCACTGCATTGACAGCATTCACCACTCTGGCCCAAATAGCAGCTTTATGGCGTGCAGAGGTGCGGACAGCCAGTCTACCATACAACAAGTGCTGGTGCTTAAGAAACTCAGTGACAAGGGCCATATTCTGATCAAATGTAAATTTCATATTCCTGCCTGATTTTGTCTTTCCCCTGCGCCATGCATCAACCTCACTCTCCTCACTGCAATAAACATCAGGCTGGGCAAACGTCACCTCCATCCCCTCTATCTTTCCCTGGCTCTCCTGCTGGGCAGACATCACCATTGCCACAAAGACACAAATAACACTTAAAAATTAAAAGACTAACGAACACAAAACAAAACCACTACCACTACCTCTATATCACACACACACACACACACACACACACACACACACACACATATACACACACATGCACACACACACATATACACAAACACACACACGCGCACACACACACACACACACACAGATGACCACTGACAGGACGAAATTAAAATGACAATAGACAAAAATATAGACACAAAAAAATGAACTAGACTACAAACAGACACAAGACAAAATTCACTCACCAGTCAACAATCCAAATTACTACCAATATACCACCAACTCCTCACTGTCCCTCTCTTCTCTAACTCCTGCCACAAACCCACAAGGTCCAGACATCACAGGGCGAATTTATATTCTGTCTGAACATTCCAAAGCATGTGACCACTTCCACCAATCAAAACTAATATGAAAGGTGGTTTTAAAAGGTATCTGGTGTTCTCGGGCAAGTAATTACACTTAATTAGACGCAACTGACCGAAATCAGAAAAGAAACCCGCCAAAAAACACATTTCAAACAGAAGAGAGATATCTCCCCGAGTTAAAGCAAAACTGACCCGAGAAATCTCGATTTGCTTCACCATCGGAAAACTGACTTTCACTTAAACTCGCCTCATAGTAAATTTGCAGAACCAAAAATAAAAAACCAGCCCGAGTTTCGGCGATGCAAATCGAGATTTAAAAACAAAAAACTCGACCAAACTCGATACTTAGTAAATTTACCCCTAAGTCTCAATGGCGCAAAAGTGCTGCTTACACGAACAGCACGCTGCTTAGCTTGTGTGTGGCAAGCACCTTGATACTAATTATACGGGGAGTGAGTACATAACTCTTATAGACTAAGTTTATGTCATCTGCAAACTTCAGTAACAAAGTATTACTATTTGCAACATTGCACATCTAAATAGCATGACTGTCCAATGTAGCTGGTCCTAAAAAACATTAGCTGGGGAGACTGTTATATTGTTTCCAGCTGCTATGATCTAATTAGTGGAGTTTTTTATACAGACGCTGATTATATTGTGTATTTTTTATTCATATATTTTTTTATATTATTTTTTTTTTTTTTATCCAAAACTGCTACCTTTAGGGGTTTTTTTTACCCTGCACCTTATTTTATCTTTTTCCTTTTTGAGAACACTGTGATTGTTATTATCATTTTTTATTTTCTATGTATTGTTATTGTGAAGTCATATCTATTTGATCTTACATTTTTACACATTAAATTAGTGTTATATGTCAACCAGACTACCATGAATTAATATCTGAATACTAATTATTTGACTAGCACAATATCTGGTTTAGAATAAACAATATGGATCGTACAGGGCGCAAATAGAATAAGGATATTTATTAGGTCATATATAAAAGATGATAAAAAGCCCTGACGAAGCCCGCATTTGATTGGACAGGCGAAACGCGTAGGCCACGCCCCTTGTACGGAACACAACCCGGAAGAGGGAAGCCGACGGTGACATAGACGTGCACACACACCACCGGTAACAATCCCTCTACAGCGGCTGAAGACATCCACCGCCCCAGCTGCTACATCACGGGACCCACTTAGGACGGGTCTCCAACATCTCCAACAGGACCCGGGAAGTAACCGCAAGGAGGCAGGACACAACACACTAGTAAAGACCGTTATCATTGTCTTTACCGGCACGGAGGTAGGAGGTGCATGCACCGACTGATGTTTTTTACCAGTCTTTGGGTAATGATTTTTTCTATGATTTTTTTCTATGTTTCTATACAATAAGGATCCATGAGACACTTATTAAACTGGGATTTTATTATCTACAAATCATTTATTAAAAGACATTCCTGGACTTTTTAAATGTTTGCTGCAATCAGCTTGGACTATATTGACTGTATTTACATTACATATCCAACCTGCTAATTTTGTGCGATGAATAGATGAGTGTTTTATTTTAATCTAATATTGATTTGCGATCATTTATGTTTTGATTCATCCACCTATAAACGGTGACACCGCACCATTGTCAATATTGAAATTCTGACTCCACATAGGAGTAACAGAATATCATCATTTTACTCAATGGTTATATTATCTTTATGCTTTGAATTTCAATCCTTGTCTCACTAGGACCATTTTTCTAACATAAATGTAGTTTTTAATAATAATTATGTTTATCATCTTTTATATATGACCTAATAAATATCCTTATTCTATTTGCGCCCTGTGCGATTCATATTGTTTATTCTAACTGAGTGGTACAGGAAAGCCACAGGTATTTGAGGCAGCATTAGGATATAGAGAATAATTAGACAAACAAGTACCCAATATAAATCATCCCACATATAAGCTTACTGTTTAAGAGCGCACCGGACCACCTACATACTTTCACAATATCTGGTTATTTTGTTTTGTTTTTGTATACAGAGTGAGGGTTATACAGATACCCTTTTGCTAAATTGCTGCAGTCTTATTTTAGTAACGGATTAGCTTAGTATAATACACCAATTAGCGCCATCAGATCCTTTTTATCTTCCACATGAGTATATAAGCTCTGGTATAGTGCACTTAAGCTCTGTTATTTGTAGATGCCAATAGTCAAGAACTCTTTCACCCATGTACAGTATAAACACTTGTATCTAAAGGAATTATTTATTGTAATAGATATTTATTTATTATTTATTAACAGTTTCTTATATAGCGCAGCCTATTCCGTTGCGCTTTACAATTGGAAACATTAATAGAACAAAACTGGGTAATAACAGACAGACATAGAGGAAGGAAGGCCCTGCTCGCAAGCTTACAATCTATAGGGAAATAGGCATTAATACACAAGGATAGGTTCTATATATTGCATTTTGGTCCAGCCAGAATGCAGAGTTTCTTGGTGGCTGCATGATCCAGTCACATAGGAATGTCGGCCAAATGTCAGGAGGATGTGAAAGATATTCATTAGTTGTTATGGGCTATTCTACAAGGATCGGCTACCATATGAACTGGCATTGACAATCATTCATCTACCTTTGATTGATGCCCACTGTTTTGTATAATATAATTTATCATTTTCATTACATCCCATTACTTCCATTGTTATTACTGGTCGTTATGGCAACCGTAGGTACGATATGTTAATTTTTGTAAGTATTATTATACAATTCAACTACATAGAGGTTCCTATCAGTAGTATTGTATACTGAGGGGTCTTTTAACTTTTGCTGTGTTATTCTAAGTGTAGGAATGATGGATTCAATCACTGATGTCATTTCCTGTTAATGTCTGATTGGCTGTTCTTACCATATTTGCAACATTGCACATCTAAATAGCATGACTGTCCAATGTAGCTGGTCCCAATGTAGCTGGTCCAAGACACTCTGGATCATGTCTTGATAAAGGTCTATTACAGACCGAAACACATTGACCAGGAGTATGTACAGCCATCTATCATTTTTTAATCTGAGGTATGCTATCTCTATTATCCATTTACATGGACTATTTGTTATGTACATTTTGAGTTTATTATTGAGCTATTTTGTTTGCTCATTTGTGACTTTTTTAGCCTCATTATTCATGTCCATTTTATGACTTTCATTGCTTCATTTTTGTGGTCTAATGGTTTGGAGTTACTTGAATAAAACATAGATTTTTATACATCACCTGCTTTGGATGCTTTTGAGTTACTCATGTAGAAATACATTTTAAGTTAAACACATCCTGGATGCGATCACTAAAGAAACCTTTATGGGCGTATCATCATCTGCATTACTGTGAGTGGGGTACGCTCATTATTCCTTTCCAATTGATCACTTGTAAAAGAAACCTTGATGTGAGATATGTCTACTTTTTCATAGTGAATAGGGTACGCATGACTTACTGTTGCAGTGTTTTTCAACCTTTCCAACTCGAGGCAACTACACAAGAGTTTAAAATTGCCAAGGCACACTATCCGGCTATGCGGAGTGCGTGACTAATGAAAAAACATAAATATTGGCTCTCACATAAAAATATACACATATATTGGCAAGAATAGCAAAAAACCTACACCGTCGAAGTTTTTCCTGCAGGTGCAGGTTTTTTGCTATTCAAACACTGTAGTTGTGGATTTTTTCTTTTTTTACACACCGGGAGATTTTTATTCTCGCACCTCTAGAGCAAGTGTGATTTTTCCTAAAATTGTTAATTTTAGGAAAAATCAGCGGGACTTGCACTGGGACCCCGGCCGTACCCCCCTGAGCACTAATTAAGCTATTGGAAGTTTCCAGTGCTGTCTTCTTCATCCAGCGTCGGAAGCCGGGTCTTCTGCTGCAGGGTGAGTATGTCAGTGTGTGTGAGTGTTTGTTTGTATTTGTAAGTGTGTATGAGTGAATGTGTGTGTGCATGACTAAGTGTGTGTGACCCCTGGTTTGTGTGACCCCCAGTGTCTGTGTGCCCCAACCCTGGAATGGGCGCTGGGATAACTATATCTCCCAGCAGCCCTTGCCCCTCCGACCATCCCCTGGAGCCTCCCAGAAGCCCCCTTGGACTCCCAGCAGCCCCCTCTCCAGTGAGAAGATAGAGGAGAGCCACCGGGAGCCGCGGAGACCACCGGAGACCCCCAGGCAGGTAAGTGCAGAATATTTTTTTTTGCTTACATGGCGAAGGGTTAACATACAAACAAGAATTACAGCTGAAAACCCTGCATCCACTTTTTTTTAATTGGATACAGAGGGTATAGGGAGCGCGCATACCCGCAGTAATCCAAAATTGGGTGCCAGGGGTGCAAGGTTTTTTACCTCGCTATACCTCGCACGGAATTGAATATGCCTATAGAGTGGAAGTGGACAGAATACCAACTATATGTCATTTTTAAGAAGGGACATAATATATACGTTATTTCTTATACATAAGTGTGGAGCGCCTACACCTGTGTTCCTTCACATTTCTAAAATATTTGTATACCACCAAAATCTGACAATAAAATGTAATGACATCAATATTGCAACCTGTGAACTTGAGGAATTAGTATTGTGACATTTGCCATCAGGAGTGGAAAATGTACATATTGCTTTAAATATGTGCACTAAATAATTGAGAGCCATAAATATTTATAAATTCAGAATTCGGGCTTAGTAGACTTCCCTGCTTATCCTTGATTTGTTATCTATTCCATTTCTTATCCCACTATAATAAATATCCCAGTATAACAGACTTACAGAAGATTTTAGGTATGTTGTGCAGCCTCGTGAGAAAGGAGAATGTTGAGAGCTCTGCTATTGTGTGTGTTTGTAATTTAAACTATTCCAGTTCACACTTCATTGTCATGGGTGGCATGTAGTCATAATAATAACATTTACATGTACATTCATAATGTCAACATCACCATGTCAACAGTTACAATGTCGACATTATTGAAATGTCATCATAGCCAATGGCAATGCCTTGTCCCACATTCGGCTTGTACACCAGAAGGAAATTACACCCAATGCAAATAGCAACTTCATGGAAAAGAAATAGAGAGGCGGCAGCCAAGTGAGAGCAATTTGCTTAGATACCTGGATATTGCTGAGCACAACAACTATTATCTTACTCCGTAGGAAACACAGAGTGTAATCCATTGGTGGACACATGAGTTAATGAAGAACGTTCTCATATCTAACTTATTAATGACCTGTAAGAATGCGCATCACATATAGTTAATGACTGGGATAAACTGGCTTCACCCATGTAGGTCTTGAACTGTGTTTGACAGAACAATGTATTTTTTCTGTTTAATATAATGCTTCCCTAATGAATTTGGACTGCGCTGCAGCCCCACCTCAGGATCCACCACTGGTTGCTATCATTAAGGGGTTCAATGGAAGTATAAACTCACTGGACATCATTTGTCTCCCATTTGCAGCCTTCTTGCCATTTGAAGTCTGTTTGGAGTTGTAGTAGGGAAGTGGTAACCAGGGCCGTAACTAGGGTGGTGCGACCTGTGCCATGGCCTCCCCTATCTCTTCCCTGGCCCTTCCCCATAAGGCCATGGCCCTCTCTCAGGTGCACTATGCTATGTCCCTATTTATCCCCAGCATGTCTTTGCCTCCCCTCTCTCTTCCCTGGCCCTTCCCCATGAGGCCATGGCCATCTCTCAGGTGCACTATATTATGTCCCTATTTATCCCCAGCATCTCCTGGCCTCCCCTATCTCTTCCCTGGCCCTTCCCCATGAGGCCATGGCCCTCTCTCAGGTGCACTATATTATGTCCCTATTTATCCCCAGCATCTCCAGGCCTCCCCTATCTCTTCCCTGGCCCTTCCCCAGGAGGCCATGGCCCTCTCTCAGGTGCACTATATTATGTCCCTATTTATCCCCAGCATCTCCTGGCCTCCCCCTATCTCTTCCCTGGCCCTTCCCCATGAGGCCATGGCCCTCTCTCAGGTGCACTATATTATGTCCCTATTTATCCCCAGCATCTCCTGGCCTCCCCTATCTCTTCCTTGGCCCTTCCCTATAAGGCCATGACCCTTTTTCAGGTGCTTCTATTTTAAAAATGGGGGGGGCTGCCTATGCTCTCTCTGGCACAGGGCACCAAAAAGTCTACTTATGGCTCTGGTGGTAACTTTCAGTTGTAAAGGTAGTCCCACTACTTACAGTATTTTTTTTAGAAAGACATCCACCTATTCTGAGTCATGGGAAGTAAGAGAATTCATTCCAGGCAGTCTTTCAAGATATATATGATTTTTATACATTGTATCCAAATAACATTTAGATTAAGTTAATTTGTTTCTTAGTGATGTACCTATGTCTTTCTTCCGATTTTCACACATATTATAAGTTATTGATTATTGTTCAGGCTGGTTACCTTTAACAGTACATTCTAGGTAGATTTGGGTCGATTAGACTTGAGTATATTTTAAATTATTTTATTTCATATCTTAGATTAGGTCTGGTTTTATGTTTACATTTATGTGATTAAATATGTTATTTTAATTACAGACAGCGCTTCAATATCTATTTTTTTATTTTATTCACGTATCCCTTGATAGGCAGGTATAACCTATCTTGAATTTGGAGCAGCAGTCTCTTTTCTACATTTTGTTTAAATATTATCAGCTGTGCACAGATCCAGCACCAGATTTTGTGTGTATATATGATTTTGGCTCTGATTTTGGCTGCAAAATACAGTACAATATGGGAATTACTGGGTATTTTTGTCATATGTTAGAATTTTAATTTTTATAAATTTTATATTTACTGAAGAGCAGGTGCAAGGATATCTTGTGAATTAAGGTCAAGATCCACAGTGAGATCATTAGGCAGTGGTGTGTAGAAAACCTTAGAATTTACAAGTCTTTTGGCTTTGGTAATATAATCTAATGCAATATATTCAAAATAACCAAATTACCTACTTTATCAGCTTGTTTAATCACAATATTATCATTATCTATTAATTGTTTCACAGCCTCTACTCAAAAAAAATGTTTTTATAATTTTGACAATAAAAGAATTAGGTCCTGATTCAGAGCCGCTCGTAAGCGGCCGCTCGTTCGCTCCGAGCGATGTTGGCCAACTGCGCATGCGTACGGATCGTTATACGCATGCGCGAACCAGTCAGTGCGGTCGAAATTCATGTGCTCGCAAAATAGCGAATGCCTGAAAATTTGAGTGACAGAAAGAGGCGTATGTGGGTGGTAACAGGGGAAGGTGCTTGAAAACGGGGAGTGGAGATCCGAACGCAGGCGCGCTTAAAGGTCAAAATGGGCGTTTTATGGGTGTGCATAATTAAAACAGCAGCGTCATTGACCATGTCACTGGGTTATTTTATAGCCAGAACTGCTCGCAAAATTGTGGTAGCAAAAACCAGCCACAAGAATAGAGAGCAGTTCATACGCTGGTCGATGTACTCGATTAATCTAATAAATAGCGGACATGACGTAGGATGAAAGCGGCCAGGGGGCGTAGTTTCCCAAAAAACGACCGCAAGTTTTGTTCGCTCGTTCAGACCTAGAGGCATGAACAGACCGCAAAGAGCGAACAGTTCATTTGAATAGCCACCCCTATTTTCTGGATGAGCGAGCGCTAATTGCGTCCGGCTCTGAATCAGGCCCTTAGTACCAAGGTTAGCCTTTACCAGTTGATAGAAGATATCAACATGGCTCCCCTTAGACTCCAGAAAGATGTAAATGAGGTTTTGGAAACATCAGCCTCGGTACAGTATCTTACTACAAAAACAAACTTAAAAAGAGAATGCCAATACTAAGGTTTTAAACCTGACAAATTTCTGCTTCTAATTGAAGGGAATTAAAGGGAATAACTGTAACATTTCTAAAATATAAACCAGAAACAAACAAGGAAAGGAAGTGCTATTTGTCAGAAGAAAAGCCAGATCTCTGTGCACGGATGTAAATGTGGGATTATGAGCACTCCTGCACTGCCACCATCATCAACAGGTAACTGAGTCTGCAGTGTCCAGGACCTGCCAGAGCTCAGCAGGAGGCCTGATCTTCAACATGTGCTACTGCAGGGAGGAAAGACGCCTTGTTCACACGTCTTTCCTCCCTGGTCTTGCTATTGAATTGATGCAACTCTGAGACTCCCACTGATATTGCAGCCCTGCAGAGCCCACAGAGTATTGCAAGTATTCTATATCACCACTGCTACATTAGAGCGACATAGTTCTATTCCCCGCAAGTGCTGTTACCACTCTGATGCCCGGTGCACTACAATGCCCAGTGATACCTTAATGCTCAAGGCTGCATCAATAGTACTGTTATATCCCAGTGTCTTATGCTACTTGTTGTTCTGCCTGGCTAAATAAATCTAAGACCTGGTGAAGCTGTACCACGTGTAGAGTAACCGCCTCCAGCATCAAATAACTGTGCCACACATTTACCACCTTATATATTCTGGGCCTATTATATTGACTGTTATAAGGTGGGAGTATTTACATAACATTAATTCCACCCATTGTCATTATACTGCACATCTCCGCTATTGCTACTCTGTTATTGGTTTATGAGACCAGCAGCCTCTAATTAACAGGTAATGGTACCCATACACTGACACTACCAACAGGTTATGGCCCCAGTCATTGCTCAAAATTCATTCCTCACTCAAACGCCAGTTATTGCTCAAGCCCCAGATACAGACTTCAACTAGCGCAAGTGGTTGTTGAACCCAGGCTATCACCATGCCTGAATCCACCTGCCAAAAGTCCAAATATAATATATATTGGTGTGGAACAAGCCAGTACCAAGATAAATAAATCTGCAAATTACATGGAGTAAGAGGATCTGAGTGAGCATAGGCAGACCTTTATACGCCTGTTACAGTGCAGGGATCAGCATGAATTTTGAGTATCAGGCAGGTGCAGAAGACTATGCTAGATGGGAAATGCAGTTACAATGAGAGAAGTTATGGAAAGTTGCTAGCAAGCCTGGTGATATTTCAAGCTTAGAAGAAGTAGATACGCTATTGGTCTAGCTATGGGATCACACATTTATTTTATCATCCACAGTAAAGTAAAAGTAACTCTGCAAATGGCTTATAAAGGTAAAGAGCTACTAAGAAAAATTAACTTGAGGCAAATATTGTATGCAGCAAAGCTTAGTGCATGTAAGAGCATAAACAAGTATATAAACAAAATGTTAGCTCTTCAATGGGCATCATAATAGATGAGGAGGTTGCAATGGCAATAAAAAAATGTTACACAAAAGCAATTCTTCCTTGTAGTAGCATTAGAGCCAAGTACTAAATTATTGCAGTTTCAAGAACACATACCTACAGATGGGTGCTAGTACTTGGGAACCAGTATTGGTACCAGTACCTGCTGACAAGCTGTTCTACTGTCAAAAAGAAACTAAAGGAAAGATGTTTCAAATGTCATAAGTTGGGATCTCCAAATTCAAATCAAATATATCAAGTGATAACTAGTCACCTAAATGTGAGAGCAGGAATGAGTAAGCATTGAATGTAAAACATATACACCATAAGGACCGCTGGTACATAGGGCTTCATTCAGAGCCGCTCGTAAGCGGCCGTTCACTCGTTCCGAGCGATGTTCGCACATCTGCGCATGCGTACGGATTGTAATACGCATGCATGAACCAGTCAGTGCGGCCGAAAATGTTTGTTCGCTAAATAGCGAGTGCCTGCTATTTTGAGTGACAGGAGGAGGCATATGTGGGTGGTAACAGGGGAAGGTGCTTGAAAACGGGGAGTGGAATTCAGAACGCAGGCGTGCTTAAAGGTCAAAACGGGCGTTTTATGGGTGTGCATAATTAATACAGCAGCGTCATTGACCACGTCACTTGGTTGTTTTATAGTCAGAACTGCTAGCAAGATTGCGGTATGAAAAACCAATCACAAGAATAGCGAGCAGTTCATACGCTGCTCGATGTACTCGATTAATCTAATAAATAGCGGATATGTCGTATGGTGCGAGCGGTCAAGGTGCGTTTTTTTCAAAATTACGGCCGCAAGTTTTGTTCGCTCGTTCAGACGTAGAGGCGTGAACAGACTGCAAAGAGCGAACGGTTCATTTGAATAGCCACCCCTTTTTTGTGAACGAACGACCGCAAATAGCGTCCGGCTCTGAATGAGGGCCATAGTTTCAGGGACCATTGGGCATTTTATCTATAACAAAAGTTTGTTCAAACATTAAAATCTGTGAGTCAGTAAAAGTCAGAGGAAGTGGAGACGCAGTTCTAGATGCCATAAACATCAAATGTCAAAGTGTGTGACACTCACGTTGTGTAACATGATGTGAGACAGTCTTGAGCAAAGGGGGGTGTTGGATGAGGAGCACTTCTGTGCTGGTTCCATCCTCAGTGTAACAGCTAACTGAGCTGGTGGTCTATAGAAAATTCCAAAGCTCAGCAGGAGGCCTGACCTCCAACATGTGCTACTGCACATGCCCACCTTGTTCGCATGTATTTTCGCCCTTCTGTTCCAATTAAAAGGACACACCTCTGAGACTTCCAGATATATACCATCCCAGCAGAGCTCTCAGACATGAGGGGCATATTTACCACTCTGATGCTGGGCTTCATCAATGCTACTATTTGTACACCTTTTATATTTGTGTATTAGGCTACTTGTTGCTCCACCTGGGTCAATAAATCACATATGGACTAACTGCCACCAGCATCAAACAACTGTGCAACACATTTAATATCTAATACTGTACACTCTGGCCTAGTGTAGTGACTCTAATCTAGTGGTACTATTTAAATAACCTTAATTCTACTCAGTGTCATTCTGCTGTATGTATTCACTACCTATACTCTGCTAATAGTTTATAAGACCAGCAGCCTCAAGTTAATAGGTTCCGGTCCCCATATTCTACCAACATTAAATGTCTAGTTTTTTTGCATACAGTGCATCTGCATCTGCCTTTCGGTGAAATTGTTGTGCTTTATGGTGGGAAATAAATGGCACAAATGTGTTCACTTGGAACTGCTCTTGCTTTTGGATATGTCATGGGAGTGTTGTGGGTGGGTATTTAATACTTGGTGATATTCTGAGAGGTGTTTCTGGAGAATTGCAGCTACTGTAGATGGCTTCACTTGGCACTATGAGTTGATTTCAGTTGTAAGTGGGAAGCTACAAATTGAGGTTTTATGTACTGCTATTATAGAGGCTGTAGGAGGATTTTTTTTCCAGAAGTCACCTCTCAGGGGGTATATGATCAATGGACATGAAGTGAAAGTAAATCATGGTGTGTGTTTTTTGTAGCAAAATGTCTTGTTACCAGTGCAGTATTATTGTCCAAAGTATTAAATGTAATTTTTTTATTAGCATGAAAGAACATTTCATCTAGTCAAATGTGGTCACAGCGCAGTGCCTGTGTCATTATATATGTGTTTATATTAGGAGTTCACACTAAACTCCAAGCAGTTGCAGCTGATCACGATTGACAGTTTTATATTTATCCTTATTAGCGCCAGGAGCTGGGTAGCATTCTACCCTTTCCCCTCTTTTTTATTAGAGAAGTAATTTTGGGCAATTAATTATTTCAGCATCCTCGTTTTTCTAACACACAATTTAATGTTACATCTAACATAATGTGCAATAGAATATTGTTTGTTAGACACAGGATAATGAAATCAATCTCTTGTACCTAAATATTTGCAGCTAACACACCCATGATACCTACTGTATATACATCTTGTTTATGATGGTGCTATTTTCATGCTTTAACAAGATTATGTCCAACCTGACCATTAGATCATTGATGCTACTTCTTCTTTTGTTACAAATAGCGGAGACTCCTATCAAAAAGAGCCAAGCTCTCATCTGTTTGTAATGATGTGTCAGTGTCACAGGATGGTTCTGAGTTTCTGATTAGAAGCAACAGAATGAGCGTGTGGCATCTTGCAGTAGCCTCATCAATGTTTTTTTTCATCATAATTGCATTCTTTATACTTTTTTAACCATTGTTTATAAGGTTTGTGGCAAGTAATCATTATCATATGTCACTCCTATCACTCGTAGCAATTGTAACAAGAGTAAGGGAGTCTCCATTGTAGTGGTTGAGGGTGTAAGCTGTGTGCAAACATAAACTTATTATTACAGTCACTTTTTTTGTAAATAGATATAGACATTCCAAAATTAGTTTTAGTAATACAAACTTCCTTTCTACTAAACAAAATCATCAATATATCTAATATAAAAAATTTATGTTAGATACATTATATTGATGATATATTTTTGTGTTCTGGTAGTGTTGGCTAACTGACTGACTTTAAAAAAACTTGCTTAATGCATTGGACACCACCTTACATTTTACTTTTTCTGGAGTGCAGTTCCCATTTATTATTTGGATTCTTAGATAAAAAAACTGTATTCAACTATTATTATAAGGACACTTCAGAGAATAATAGAAGGATACAGAGAGATAAGGTAAGATGCATACATCTACATAAATGTTCTAAAATATAATTATAATTTTTTAGTTGGGACATTAAAGAAATATAAGCAATGCACTAACACACGCAAGGTGGTGGTTCTGAGTACCCCAAAACTCCCCCTGACAGCATCAGTGGATCCAGAGGGGGCAATTAGGGAGATCTTCTTCCATACACATAGCCCCTATGTCTAAAAACCTGCCAACTTAATGACACAACTAGTGTCAGCCAGCCTGGCTTAGCTGCTGGTGCAGCTGCCTGTCAATAGTGCAGCCCGCAGGTGGTCGCAGTGCACCACCAACACGATGATCTGTTATATGATTTTGTTTCATTGACACAGTCACAAGACATCTCTGTGTCTGGGCTGGCAGGACTGCAGATGGCACCGTGGAAGGGAGGGTGGGCCAGCTGTGGTAATAACCATTTCTGCCGCTGGCTCCCCCTGTCCTTCTTGCATGCGCATGGTCAGATATTTGATTTCTGACATGCGCAGTGAGGACAGTGAATTGAAAAATAAATAGGTAGAATATATAGTCAGTATTCCCCAGCCATTTTGCTATTGCTAGACAAGTATTCGGGTAGTGGTGGTGATCACTAGAGTTAGGTAGACTTAAGAAAAATTAAGAAGAAGGATGGAACTCTGTTGGGTGAGCACTCTTGGAAATGATATTTTTTTAAATTTAAAACATAACTTTTAATATATAATAGTTGATACATATATCTCTATCACACTTGGCAAGCTTTATGGTATAAATTAAAACTATTGGCACACATTATTTACAATTCAGTAGTTCCCTCCCAGACTCAAAACACATACACACATAAATAGTATTAAGGAGATATGAGATAGTTATACCTCCTAAATCTCAACAGTCATGAGGCTGAAATTTGAAAAAGTAACATGTAACAAAATACAGTAGTACACTATTTCCTTTATAATAGTGCGAAATGGAATTCCAAACAATAATAAATCTATTTTATAAGGTAGTGGGTGTTATTTCCCCTTTTCCCTACATCAAATGTCAAAATATTCAGAAATGGTCCCAAATATGTGTTGGGCTTCAACTGCACAATTACAAAATATCAGTTTGTCCCTGTTGTATGATTACCTTAATAATGGAAAATTAGGAGGGTCAGGGTAGAGAAATTGCTATTCCTAATTCTGGTGCTCCTCACTTAAGATAAAGGCTATCTATGAGGAGTGAGAGATTATTAGATTATTGGAATGCAGGTTGCCCTTAGAAACAATAAAAAGTCCTCATTTACACAGGAATATTATTTTATAACATCCCAGAAGACACATAATAAACACAATTACATCAAGTGTTACACTAGTGTGTATTGGTGTAATTTTGCTTTTTATGTGTCTACTCATTATTATGTTGACAAAATATATCACATATTCCTGAGGTGTAGTCAGTGGAGGAGACTGAGAAGAAGTGGTTAGTGAGGTATGAGGACAATCAGCATGGACAGAGTTGTGTAGACAACAGGATTGGAGTGCCTGGAGGAGGAGCGAGTGATATATAGCAGCAAAAGCTGCAGATAGGTCCAGGAAGATGAATAGAGGTAAATGACTCTTGAATTGATCAAAAAAACAGATCATTAATGACCTTAGTGAGAGTTGTTTCTGTGGAATGGATACAGTGAAAACTAGACTATGAAGGAAGTAGTGGAAAATACCAGAAAAGGAGGACTGGTTGAAAAGGTAAGCAAGGTAAAAGCAAGCATCTGGAGAGGAAGACAAGGAAGTGCCTGGGAATGGGGCTTAGCAGGCAGTTGGAGGGATGAGAGGATGTGTAAAGGGCATGGGCTTTATTACAAGTGCCTGGGGAGAAGGTGGACAGTGTGGACAGGCAGTCAGATATATCACAAAATGGGACAGGAGGAGAATGGAGGAGATGTTCTTGCATATAGCATTAATCGTGGATGTAAAAGAGTTGGCAAAGTCAAGGGCACTGTGGGAGGAATGTAAGAGAGGGGAACAGAGGAGTGTGTTGATAGTTGCTATGAGTCAACGGTGATTGGAGGACTGGACAGAGATGAGGGTTCTGAAAATAGAATTTATAGGGGTAGATACTGCATAGGATCTGATGAATTTAAAATCCAAGTCAGAGATACTGTAAGGCGGAGTTGTAAAGAGATAAAGCCGGGTCAGAGCAAGTGAGTGTGGAGATAGAGGAGAGAATTTTGTCAGGAAGATAACAGGACTGGATCAAGTTTTCTGAGGTTGCATGCGGTGTAGGTGGACTTGGGATGGGGAGAAGGAAACAGGGGAAACACAAGGCTAAAGGAGAGGAGAGAGGAAAGTGTTAGGTAGAGAGTTGGGATGAGGATGAGGTTGGCAGGGTCACTGGTATGTAGTAATTTCTTGTGGTAGGAGCATGAAGAACTAGCAAAGGAGAGATAGTAGAATTACACAGTGTAATGGGGAAGGTGAGGGTGTGTTGAGAGTGGAGGAGGAGAGAGTACTTAGAGGGAGAGGGGAGGGAACAGAAAGCAGCGAGAGATATAATGAAGTATGAAAAAATGATAATGAAGATAGAGAGGTGGGTATGAGTGCAGAATTACAGTAGTACTGTAATACCAGGGAGGAGGACTGCAGAGTGAGGGAGGATGGCACGGACTATTAAGAGAACTATGCAAACAGTTCATGCTCACCCCAAGACATACATTTCAGATGTGTCCTCATATACTTTTTGTGCCATGTGGTCTAAGATGCATTATGTTACTTATCCGTTCTGCCATGGGCAGCGATTCCTGGATCTTCATACTTTTTTCTGAATTCTGTCATCTTATTGACATTGTAGCCACATACAAAGCCAGTTATAGTGTACTAGACACTTAGGGCCATATTCAATTTGAGGCAAAAATGTCGGAATCGGCGTAAATTTATCGCCGATGACGTCATTTTTGCCTACTTTCATTATCCCGTATTCAATTACATTGACTTTTCGCTGGGGGGGAAAGTCAATGTAAAAAAACAGGGATAAATATACGCCTGCCTTTAGCTGGTGAAAGAAAATGCAGAATTGGGGTTTAGTGGTGCAGACTTAAAAAAATTAGCTTGCACCCTTGGGAATGGCCCCTTAAAAATTGATTTGTTTCAAAAAATCAAAAATCGGGACACCCCCAATTTTTTTTTACAATTTTGGGGTGAAAAAAAAAATAAGAAAAACTACTTTTAGAAAAGTTAAATAGATTCCAGAGGGGGTCGGAAGTATGCGGCAAGTCTTTTCTTCAATGCGGGTGACAGCGGCAGGTGCATTTTTGCAGAATTTAAAAAAATCATTTTAGGGACTTAAAAATATGCCTGCACCCATTTTCATGTGCCCCAAATTTGATTGGACCACTTCTAAAAATGAAAAAAAAACAAAAACAAAGTGCTCTTCTGCATCACTTCTTTCAATGTCCGGAAAAAACACCAGCCGCGGCTAATACAAACCCCGACTTCCTTCAGCAGGTGAAAATGGGGGTACCCATAGTGATCCCCGATGTCTGGACATCTTTAGGGGGGTCCCAGGCACATTTCCCGAAAATTCCTGTTTTTGCTCATAGATGGTGAAATAAGTCAATTGAAAAAAATGGGGATAAATTTTCACATCACTTTAGCAGGTTAAAAAAAGTGCAGAATTGGGGTTTAGGGGTGCAGGCTTTAAAAAAATAGCCTGCACCCTTGTGACACTGCAAAAAAATATTTTTTTGGGGGGGTGAAAATAACAAAAACTGAAAACCACTTCTAAAATAGACAAAATAAATCCACAGGGGTTCCCTTATATGCGGCAGGTGTTTTCTTCATTGCACAGAGTAGCGGCAGGTGCATTTTTGCAGAATTTAAAAAAAATTAGTTTAGGGGCTCAAAAAAATGTAATGGGACCACTGTTAAAAACTGGAAAAAAAAAGCTAAGTGCTCTTCTACATCACTTCTTCAAAGTCGGGAAAAAAGCACATGCCGCGGCTATTTAAAAACCTGACTATCTTCTGCAGGCAAAAATGGTGGTACCCATAGTGAACCCCCAGGTCTGGACATCATCCTACTATTATTTCCAAAAAATTCCCAAATTTTTTCGCTGATCCAAGTTTCACCTGTTCCCGTTTTCGCCTACTTTTTAAATTGAATACGGGAAATAGCGAAAAGTCCAGCAGGAGAAAAGATTGGACTTTTCACCTCAAATTGAATACGGGCCTTAGAAGTACTGTTTGCAAAAGAAATTAGTATAAAGTCAGAGATTAAACTGAACAATGGCCCTCATTCAGAGCCGCTCGCAATTAGCGCTCGCTCGTTCAGAAAAAGGGGGTGGCTATTCAAATGAACCGTACGCTCCTTGCGGTCTGTTGCCGCCTCCATGTCTGAACGAGCGAACAAAACATGCGTTCGTTTATTTGATAAAAACGCCCTCTGGCCGCTCGCATCCTACGTCATGTCCGCTATTTATTAGATTAATCGAGTACATTGAATGGCGTATGAACTGCTCGCTATTCTTGTAGTTGGTTTTTGCTACCACTATATTGCGAGCAGTTCTGACTATAAAAAAACCAAGTGACGTGGTCAGTGACGCTTCTGTATTAATTATGCACACCCATAAAACGCCCGTTTTGACCGTTAAGCACGCCTGCGTTCTGATCTCCACTCCCCGTTTTCAAGCACCTTCCCCTGTTACCACCCACATACGCCTCATTCTGTCACTCAAAATAGCAGGCATTCGCTATTTAGCGAGCAAACGATTTTCGGCCGCACTGACTGGTTCGCGCATGCGTACTAAAAACCGTACGCATGCGCAGATGTGCGTACATCGCTCGGAGCGAGCGTACTGCCGCTAATGAGCGGCTCTGAATGAGGGCCAATGTGCAGCGTGATGTATGGTAAATGTCACTCGTATCGGTCCTAAGGCTTTAGCTTTGTTACCCACGTTAGTCTCTGAGGGGCACGCAACCACTACATAGAATGCCGCTGTCGGTGTCCAGGGTTCTCATGCACTGTACCCTTGTCACATTAGTGATGCGAATAAGACTCATACAGTATTTTGTACAAAAGTTTGTGGTGGGGCACGTGGCGCGGTTTAGTCACAAAGCTTGTGATGCGCCAAATGGGGCTAATTGGTGCAATTTGAGGACTGGCGTTTCAGCACACCTGTCCTGGAGAGCTTGAAAACACCTCTTTAATCTTTGCGGAGTCGCTGTAAGCGAGGAGGGGGCCCGTGTGCAGGCTCCTATCATGCTGCCTCCTCTCCGGCACAGCAGTAGACTCTGGCAATGTGCCAGAGTCTACTGCGCAAGCTCAGATCTCCGAGAATATGGTGCCAACGCCATATTCCTGGGATATTGCTACTGCGCATGCACAAATCACCAGGGAAATGGCCGCGGTGGCCATGTTCCCGGTGATTTCTGCAGCGCCGCAGCCAGCGCCGGGCTGACGGAGGGGTCATTATTTGATATTGGGTGCAGGGTGCACAGTTCGCGGGCCCCCCCAGGATGCAGGGATTCGTGTGCACCGAGTCTTAGTTTGGATGCCTCCGTTTACACATAAACACTGCTAGCACATTGATACATAATTACAGATAGAGGAAAAAGAAACATACAAACTCCATTACCTCTGTATAAATGTGTCCCTCACATGTCCCTGTTACAGTATGTCTTGTAGTTATTTTATGGGGTTTTTGTATCTGTGTTTGTGCTAGTGGTAATTGTGCATGACTTAGTATTATGAAGCCAAGGATGTGCTATAATTCTCAATTGTAATCTTGTACCTCATATATTTTCATATTGTATTAATTTATTGCATTTCTGTATAATGATTGACCTACAGTACACAATGGAATGGGGGTGGTATAAGAGATAGACAGTAATTAGTTACACAATGTCTAGATAGAAACCAGATGTTAAACAGTCAATAGTTAGACAGGGAAAAAAGTTAGACACAAACAAAAGTCAGACACATTAAAGTTAGACATGTAAAAAGTTCGACAGGTACAGAAGGTCGACAGGGTCAAAAGTTCAACATGAAAATGGTCGATACAAACATGGTCAACAATTATTATTATTATTTTTTTGGCCCTAATCTTCACCCTAACCCTAACCCTCCCCTTGGTGCCTAACCCTAACCCTCCCTCCTGGTGCCTAACCCTAACCGTCTGGATAAGTGCCTAACCCTAACCCTCCAGTAAAAGTGCCTAACACTAACCCTCCAGTAAGTGCCTAACCCTAACCCGATCCCTAAACCTAACCCTAATCCTAAAAAAATACAAAAAAATGTGTCGACCATTTTTGTGTCGATCCTTTTCATGTCAAACTTTTGACCCTGTCGATCTTTTGTACATGTCTAACTTTAGTGTGTCTAACTTTTGTTTGTGTCAAACTTTTATCCTTGTCTAACTATTAACTGTCTAGCATCTGGTGTCTTTCTAGACATTGTCTAACTAATTACTGTCTGTCTATAGTCCGGAACCCCAATGCAATCTGGCATCGATTTGAAAAGTGCATCATCTAACCCATGGAGGTACAGTAGGGAAAGCTACACTATTACACTATGTAAGACAAAAGTGATTAAATACTGATAGCATGTAGATCAGTGAGATGTTAGTGATGTCAGTACTGTGTAGGTCACCATGTACAGTGATTACTGCAGACGCCCTTCTTGGCAAACTGGCCACAAGTTCCTGGACAGCAGCAGGCGGTATGTTTTGCCATTCAGCCTTATGTACAGTGACCAACTGTGACACTGAGGTAGGTCGAGTCGGCCTAGAACGCACCTGTCACTCCAATTAATCCCAGAGGCTCTCAGTGGGGTTAAGATCTGGACTCTGAGCTGGCCAGTCCATCCGGGTTACCAAATTTTCTGTACACCAGTCCAGCGTCGCCCTGGAAACATGACAGGTGGCATTGTTGTCCTGATAAAAACATTTATTGTTTCCATAGAACTGCCACAATGTAGGGAGCACAGAGTAATCAAGAACATCTCTTTACTTCTCAGAGTTACAGTAATGTGAACACGCATTACAACTAGTGTACCCAGGTCAAACCAACTGAAACTGGGGGTGTCCTATCACTTTTGTGTACATAGTGTATATTATTATTATTATTATTATTATTAGCTCATATTATACACTTGGTCAATCTCTGAATTTGTCAGTGAATTTAGAATTGAGCACCTTCATAAGTTGTACGTATATCCCAGGTCTGGCTCAGAATGTTTCAGCAGCCCTTGTGTAGTTTTCTGATGACACTGCATAGTATAAGATTAAATTGCATGTAAGAAATATATACTTAGATTTATGACCATAACTCCTGAACTTACTGTCTTACAGAAATTGATACTGTAGATGAAATATAGCAAAAGATCTCAAAGTGTCCTCTAACATACTATAAGAATGAATACTAAGTTTTAGTCCCCTTACTTTTTTCTTTCCATGAGTAGATTAAATATAAATTGCAGATATCTATTTTTACATTTAGCTTCTACATGCCATTTGGCGCAAGACACCCGGCACAACTGAGATGCTCGGAGTCGAGCTTGGTTCTGTGTTTTCATTAAATGGTGCATCTTGTTTACCTTGACAGATGTAGCCAAAAGTAGCTCACAGTAAATAGTCCCAGAGAAGCAGCTCACAGTGTACAGTGCCAGAGAAGCAGCTCACAGTGTACAGTACTAGAGAAGCAGCTCACAGTGTACAGTGCCAGAGAAGCAGCTCACAGTGTACAGTACCAGAGAAGCAGCTCACGGTGTACAGTGCCAGAGAAGCAGCTCAAAGTCTAAAGTACAAGAGAAGCAGCTCACAGTGTACAGTGCCAGAGAAGCAGCTCACGGTGTACAGTGCCAGAGAAGCAGCTCAAAGTCTATAGTACAAGAGAAGCAGCTCACAGTGTACAGTACCAGAGAAGCAGCTCACAGTGTACAGTACCAGAGAAGCAGCTCACAATGTACAGTACCAAAGAAGCAGCTCACAATGTACAGTACCAGAGAAGCAGCTCACAGTGTACAGTACCAGAGAAACAGCTCACAGTGAATAGTACCAGAGAAGCAGCTCACAGTGTACAGTACCAGAGAAGCAGCTCACAGTGAATAGTACCAGAGAAGCAGCTCACAATGTACAGTACCAGAGAAGCAGCTCACAATGTACAGTACCAGAGAAGCAGCTCACAGTGTACAGTACCAGAGAAGCAGCTCACAGTGTATAGTACCAGAGAAGCAGCTCACAGTGTGCACTACCAGAGTAGCAGCTCACAGTGTATAGTACCAGAGATGCAGCTCACAGTGTACAGTACCAGAGAAGCAGCCCACTGTGTACCAGAGAACAGCGCTGTGACTTTAACCACACATGAATTGGTTTTACACACATAAAAAGTTGCAGATGAAACACAATGGAACTTGGAGAGAGGAAAAGCCACGGTCACTGCATTGGGGCCCATTTAAAATAGATTTGGAGTTCGAAATTCACTTACAGATGTAAACATGTTGCAAGCCCCAATGGTACATGTATGATAGCAATGCTGTTTTATCGCTTCCAGTTGTTGTATTTGTGAGAATAAGACACATTTTGCGCTGAGAGACGTTATTTGGCGTTACTGAAGCCTGAGTATAAGAGGGCACTTCTGTAGGATATAATATTATAGGAGAAGCAAATGGTTTGCAAAAAGTAATATACATTTGTATTGTAATCTGCTGTCCTGCTACTATACCTACAGTAACTGGGGCTGCTTTTGTCTGTTTCATTTTTATTTAATGCCATTTTCTATTAGCAGAAATACAGAGAACTGATGTGAGGATGGATATGTGATCAATTTAAATTTCATATCGAAAAATTCCACCAGAGTAATAACGTAATAGTCAGAGCAAAATCATTTCCATCAGCCCCTCACAGGATAATGGATATAGATGGAATTTCAGCTAGCCAGCGCAATACAGCAACTGGCAAATGTTGTACCTTGGCAAATCCAAGTTCTCCTACAGGGGGAGCAAATGTAATATGTGTGGGCAGATTTAGTGTCAGGAGGGCAGATCAGTGTAATATTAATGGCCTATATTTGCTACATTAAAAACTAGGGGATATCTTTCATGCATGCAAAACATATGCATTTTCCCCCTTGCATTCAAACTTTGTCTATTCAGGTGCAAATCTACATCATTCGTCCCTTTTTTATTTTATCTAGCACCTTACCCCCATTAGTAATCAATGCAGTTATTACAGTGGATAACAATTATATCCTGGGTGCGCAGTTACTGTTCTGTGTAGTCAGTCACATACTGTACTGTAAGCTGGATTTGTTCCTAAGTGGACCAAAAATTTCCAACTGTGAGGTCCCTATAGACTGTAAACAATGCTAAATGATGTAAAAAATAGAACAAAAACATCTCAAAATAATACGGTTTAACATTTATTTTACAAACTTTCATAAAGGTTATTCAGTACAGTTTGTGAATTCTGAAACCCTAAAGTGTGTGTAGAACCCAAAAACATGAGGTACATAGTTTCCACCTAATTGGGGGGCACCTCAGGTATCTGTCACTGGTAAATAATTCCAGATGTACAGTAAAAGGCCACTATTTGGGAGACAACTTAATACTGCTGAGATACTCATTAAATTAACAGCCACAATCAGTTCTAAGGCAAAGCCAGGATTAATTCCCCCTCTAAATCTAGTGACTATTATACCAGAATTGCGTTATCTCCAGCAAATCACGGCCTATTACATATGATCCTTAGTCTACAGTCATTATTCAGCCTACATCAGAGACTTATAATGTCTAAGCAGTTCATAGTCATTCTATCATAGTAAGTAGTATCCCAGTACCATAGTAAGTAGTATCCCAGTACCATAGTAAGTAGTATCCCAGTACCATAGTAAGTAGTATCTTTTCAACTAATAACATAATCTACAGTAACACAATATAGAATTATGGAACATGAACAAGAATGTGCTACTTTACATTTACATTTACTTTACATTTAGGGGTTGGTGTAACAAGCAGTGAAAAGACTGGAAAAGTGAATCGGGGAGAAGTTGCCCACAGCAACCAATCAGCTTTGAGGTAGCATTTATCAAATACATTCTATACAATTACAGTAAAAGTTAATTTGAAGCTATAGGGCAACGTCTCCAATGTTCCACTTCTCCACTTTTTTCCCTGCTTGACATATCTGTCCCTTACTGTGGTAACTACATAACTGTGGCAACTACATAACTGTGGTAACTACATAACTGTGGCAACTACATAACTGTGGTAACTACATAACTGTGACAACTACATAACTGTGACAACTACTATACATACAGTAACTGTGACAACTACATAACTGTGACAACTATATAACTGTGACAACTACATAACTGTGGCAACTACATAACTGTGACAACTACTATACATACAGTAACTGTGACAACTACATAACTGTGACAACTATATAACTGTGACAACTACATAACTGTGACAACTATATAACTGTGACAACTACATAACTGTGGCAACTACATAACTGTGGCAACTACATAACTGTGACAACTACATAACTGTGACAACTATATAACTGTGACAACTACATAACTGTGGCAACTACATAACTGTGGCAACTACATAACTGTGACAACTACTATACATACAGTAACTGTGACAACTACATAACTGTGACAACTACATATCTGTGACAGCTACATAACTGTGACAACTACATATCTGTGACAACTATATAACTGTGACAACTATATAACTAGTCAACTATCAGAACTACAAGCTGAATAATCTGTATGATATACTGTATAGTGGTGAACAAGCAGAAGCCATTACATGTCATTCATTTTAGAATAGTATTTATTCCACCTTTACCAGCCATATACTTTACACAATGTTTCCCATTTTAATGAGCAGCAGTTATCAAACCTTTCACATTGAGTTTTCTCAGAGCTGCCTTCATGTCTGAGTTCTTCAGGCTGTAGATCAGAGGATTAATTGTGGGAATTACGACGCAATAGAAAATGGCTGTCATTCTGTCTTTGTAAGAAGAACATGGTGCCCCAAGGCGCAGGTGCACATACATAGCAGACCCATAGAATATTATAACAGAGACAAGGTGAGAAACACATGTGGACATTGCTTTTTGACGAGCCTCTGATGAGTTTAAGAGGAATACAGAGGTCAGGATCTTGATATAGGAGCAGAAGATTAGTATGAATGGGAGTAAAGCTCCACATATACAAAGTATGAAGATATATAGCTCGATTTTGAAGGTGTTTGTACAGGCTAAGTTGAGTAGAGGTGGGATGTCACAAAAAAAATGGGCAATTCTGTGAGAACCACAGAAAGGGTACATAAATATCGTGCTGGTGATGACAATTGAACAAAACAAACCTAAAAGACAAGGTCCAGTTGCTAGCTGGTAACATAATGTTGTAGTCATCACTGAGGTGTATCTCAGAGGACAACAGATGGCCATAAACCGGTCAAAGGCCATCACTGCAAGGAAAAGACATTCTGACACTGCAACAGCAAAGAAAAAGTACATCTGAGCGGCACAACCAATGAAGGAGATAGATCTATCCACTGACAGGAAGAGCTCAAGAACCTTGGGAACAGTAGTATTGATAGAACAGATCTCAAGAATTGACAGGCCCCTCAGGAAGAAGTACATGGGGGTGTGAAGTTGAGGGCTATGAGTAACAGTCAGGATGATTAGGCCATTACCTACCAGCGAAAGAGTATAGGCAAACAGGAGGAATATCATTAAGATGACCTGAACTGGGAAAGACATATCAGAGAACCCTAGGAGGGTGAACTGTGTAACATTGTGGAGGCTGTACGGATCTGTGACCATAGTTTAGGATATTCTCTCTTGTCACAAAGTTAGAGGGAATGTTATGATTAATCATTGCTCACAGATTACATTGTGTGTTAAAAAGTCAGTACTGTAAGTCGTTAAGAACTGCTGAAAGCTGGGAAATCTGTCATTACATATGTGCATATAATGTGTGAGTTAGTATTGAACCCTAAATGTCACAATGCATACACACACATAAAATCAGAGCACAAAGATTCAGGGTTGGATTATCCTCAGGCTCGCAGTTCACTTGCAGGGCATGATGTGTATAAAACGTGCAGGTCCTTACTAAACCGGGTGATCAACTGTCGCGGTGGACATTGCTGATTATCTGTCTATAATGCTTCCATACAAGATAACATGTTCATTTATTTTCATTCATTTTTGTGAACATGTTTATACAGTTTTCATAATGTGCACCTCCTGCCCTTTAGTCTACCTAATCTAATTAAACCACTTGTAAATTTATTAAAGGCAATGCATTTATTTTACCAATAAATACTTTGATACGCCCATGAATCTACAGTAACTTCAAAACATTATTTGTTTCTCAGCAGATCATAGTTAGATATACAGGGGAAACCAATATAGAACAATAATGGACTCTGCAAATAGGTGGTTTTTAGTATACAAACATCATTTATCTGTATATAGAGAGATATAGTGATACAGGTAATAGTAGCAGTGTGAGAGGAAGACATAATCACTCTTTGTAATTTCACCAGATAATATCATTCTAATGTCTTCCCACTCGGTATAAATCTAACAGAAATAAGCGCAGTACCAGGTACACGTAATCCACTATTTTAGTAAGAAAATGCTGACAAATGACTTATACATTGAAATAATAATAATAATTTCATCAGTGGTATCACAGTGCCTTCTCTGTATCACCCAGTGACAGTGTAAGAGGCCGGCAGGCACTGCAATCCACCAGCACAGTGTGTACCTCCACCCTAATACAGAAACCCACCCTTGCCCGAGCAGTATTTCCCAAAGCTGAGAGAGATCTGTCTTATATAGTGATATGAACCTTGGGGAAGCTGGTTCCTCAGGTCTGCATCACTTGTTATTCTGGTTGTTAATATCCAGCTGATAGGATTTCTAAGTGATCAGAGTGAGGGTGTATAAAGACTGAGGAGCCAAAAAATAGATACTAATTGGCCCAAAGCAGTTATGTGTGATTCCCAGGGTAATGACAGTATTCATGAAGAAAGTTTGTTTATGACACTTACAAAACTGCAAGTAAATAACACAATGTAATGTAAGAGAATAACATTGGAATAATACATTTTAACACAAACAGTGAGATTTTTATTGTACCAGCACCATAGATGTCCATTTGTTACATTAGTTGCTTAATATGATTAATTTAAAAGTATATGTCACATGTATTATCTACTGTACAAAATCAGGAAATAATAAATTCATCCGAGTAATATACCATCACATAAAAGCACATTTACTGTTCGACTTTCATTTAAATTGGTAAAACATTTTCGGTTCTGCTACATTTAGTTTTCCAGTACACTTTCAAGGTATTTATTTCCGTAAATAAATATTCTACTTAAAGTAACATCATATTTCAATCACAAGACATTTGTCGTAATAGGCAGAGCTGCTCTTTCTATGTGTTATCAATTGAAATAAGAAATCAAACTTGACCTGGTTTTCAGTGGTAAAGTATCTACAGTATAAGCTGTAATTGTGTGTAATGTATTATGTTGTTGAAAATAAAAGTACATTGAGGGAGGGAATACAGAGCCGCTTTCAGGTGGGCTAATGTCGGATCATGGTTACTCATGGGCCAGGTGATACACCTTAATCTTTATTCCCATACAGGATGGGAAAATGTGAATGTACCATTAGAATCAATCAATAGTAAGCGTCTCCAAGTATAACCAAGGGGTAAGAAAAGCTGCACACAAAACTTAGCAATGACTGCACAGTGCTGAGGTGGGAAGATTTACTATTCTAGGGACTAGACCTGTGACTGCCAGAAGAAAAGCAAAAGACATATAGCTAGGCATAAAATGCTGACATTGGTAATGTAAAGCATTGGGAAGCAGGGGCCGAACTATGGGAGACAATGGAGGCGCCTTCCGCCGGGCTCCAGCTCTGAAGGGGGCACCTCCTCCATTGCCCACAACATATTCACCCCACTTAGGGCTGTAACTATGTACCTTGTAACATCATGGCCCTTCACGGCACCTGAGAAACCACCATACACTAGTGGAGAGCTCCATGTCAGACCATCAGCTGCTGTCTTCGTCTATCTATAGCCTTGTCTTCATGCAAATTGCTACATTACAGTGTCTGCGGCTGTGACAGGGGGGGCACCAAATTATAACTTGCCTCCGGGCATCTGGGATGAACTTACGCCACTGTTGGGAAGAATATGATGCTTCTGACAGAGAAATAATTTGAGGTGCCTTTATAATAAACTGACCCTATATATCTTCTAGCAGAGAAGGGAGAAAGATGATTAAAAGGGCTATATTAAGTTACGTTTAATAACCTGGCAGTTGCCATCATTGAAGTCAATGGTGAGAACTGCTTATTGGCTGAGAGAGGTGGAGGCTCACCTTTATCAGCCAATGAACGCTAAGCCAATGCATTTCTGTGTCTCATTCATATATTAATGTACTTAAAGGGCAGTACATGTCCGTGGTGTGGGTATTGGTGGTTTGATGTGTTTGTGGATGCCTACATGGACCAAAGAGAACAAGAAACAAGGGGTAGGTGAGCATGATTTTTTTTTACAGGTTAGGTGGATGCTACATGGAGAAGAGGATGTGAATGGCTACAGAGATTGTAGATGAGTATGTATGAGTGTGAGTGTAATAAACTTGTACTTTCACAGTGTGTCCTGTGTTTATTTTAATATTTATTTTGCAGGTGAACTAGATGTATCAGCAGGCTTATAATGGCCCATATGGTACCTGCGGTTCTCCTAGTATGAGTATGCGAGGGAAGTTTGCTGGGACCTCTAGTTCTACTGTAAAAGACAATATTATTAATTTTATTTTTTACACATTCAACCTGGCACCCACCGCCCAGGGGTGTCATGCATACCCTGGGGATAGCCTTGGAAGATGTTGACCCACCACCCTTATTGGGGGGGTCCCCACCTCCCCAGAAATCCCTGACCTGGGCTGACTAGCAGTCAGGTGTTGAATGCTTTGACTGGGGAACCTGGTGAAAGCACTCCACTAGAAAGAGTACGGTGCTATTTGTGGAAAATACAGGGGATCCCTACTCATTTTGTCCCCTCTATTTCCACATCAAAGACTGGCTCACTGAACCCGGTGCTGATTGATGTAAATAAAGTAGACCCCGGCATTTTTTCCTCCCTGTATTTTCACAGCCAGGACCAGCTCAGAAAAGACCGGTATTGGTTGAGACATGATCCTATTCCAAATATATCAGGAATACTCCTAACCCAATGAGATGTAATTGATCATAGTCATCCAAAGTTATTTGATTGTTTAGAAATTCTGCAAACTTAGAACTTGCTAATTCACTGCTAAATTGTTGATTCACAGAATAGCAAAGAAAAATGATAATGTTGAAAGTAGCCAACAAATTTGTGAAATGTGAATTATATTGTTTATTATTCCTTATGTAACATGCAATTTACATGATCATGAATTGACACTGAGGAGAATAGAGATGAGGCTTACCAGTGTTCATAGTAAATGCAAGTCACATTAACCTAATTGTACCCACTAAATGTCTATATTGAAGAGTCTGGACAGTGTTATTCATACTATAAATTTGAAAGGTGAACTTACAATTTAAAATACAATTAAACACAAATACAAAATAAAACTACAAAAGTAATTCTACTAAATAAAAACATTGACTACCTTCCATTTTGAAAACTAAATTTCCTTAACTGTTGCTTTACAAATGCAAACATCAATTAAGTGATTTGAATAGATGGCTGTATCTGCGTATAATGTAGTCACTAACAGTGGGCAGGTCTAGATGCAATCAACCAATCATAAGTGCCTGGAGATGATCACAATCAACATCATTATGTATTGCACCAGGGGTTGAATTCTGTCAATAGATACATACAGTATGTGTCTGAGTCCAGGCCTACCTTGTTCGCATTTACATGTTTTCCCCCAGTGTATGCTTTAGTGCTCCTAATACAATTTATAAAGCAAAGGGATTCATATGCCTAAGATGCAACTAAATATGCTTATGGGTGCAAGTTTTTTTTTCATGTGCATAAACAGTACAGAAAGTACAGTACAGAAATGTATAGCAAACAAATGAATAATAATGTGTAAGTCCAACCCCACATGAGGCTCTGAGTGATACAGAATGTTCCCATGACAAAATGGGAGTCTATCTTAAAACAAACACCTTCTTATGAAATCTGTGCTTAACATTTCTAGTATTGTATTGTTATGACTATGTAAATATGAATTTTTTATTGATTGTATAATTCCTAGATATTGATGGGGTGCAGTCACACACATTGTTACTTTTGTGTAAACAGGCCTTTTGTTGTGTACTGTTAGTTGTGTAACATATATACTGTCTTTTGCATCTATGGGTGTCTCACAGAGACACATCCTGCTTTAGCAGGTATGCTGGAGCCACACACTGTAGTGTGCCCACAAGTGAGCTAAGGGAAGGAGTATGTGCATGGGCAGCCCATTTCAAGTGGAAACTTCATTCCAGGTGGAGTTATAGGCTAAAGGACTGTCCATCTGAAACCACTCCACCATGTGTATGTGAGAGGGGTTATAATGAATCTCATGGGATCTCACTCTCCGGAACAGTGATGACCAAAAGCATTGATCTTAGTCTCTACATTGTGGATAAAGTAGTGCAGAGCTAACACACATACTGTAGTGATAACATATTAAAAATAATAAAACAAATAAATAAAATAATAATAATAATAGATTATACTGAGATGTGTGCTTATAATTGCAAGTTCCATCTGCAAAATAGACTTTTGTTCAACTCTTTCAGTTTAGAAGATATAACTTTTTACTCCATAGATAATATTTGCTAGACAAGGTTTTTAAGACAAGGGGTGGAGTTGAGTTTTCTTCACAGTATTTGGCAATAATGCTTACCTATTTGTTACAGTGTTTATTTTATATTGGACAGGAAAACACAGAAAAAAGAACTTTTAAAGGCAGGTCCATCATTTTAAGGGGCAAAATTACCATTGAGACCACAGTTCTTGCAGCATTTAGGGTCAGAAATAGGGAACATCTTGTTTAGTCTCTTCGGTTATAAGGCCATCTAATATAACATCTAGTATATAATTTTATTGCTGGAATAAACATGGAATTCCTTGCAATACCTCCCTCATATCTTCACATCCTTCCTCATTTTGAGGAGAACTCACATTTCTTTACCAATCTCTTTCATAGGGATGTATTCATAATGTTGACATCACAATTTCATCAGGTATGATGACACATTGTTGAAATGTGCAGAATGTACAGTAGACCATGTGCACAATGTCAACATGTGAAACAAAGACACTCCACACAGATCTGCAGCAGAGGGTTAGGATTAGGCTGTGGGAGGGTAGGGTTATGGTTATGCACTAAGGGAGGGTTAGGCTGTGGAAGGGTGGGGTCAGGGTTAGGCACTAGGGAGGGAATTAGGGTTAGGAACTAGGGCAAAGGTTAGGATTAGGCTGCAGAAGGGTATATTTATGGTTAGGCACTAGAAATTGGATTAGGGTTATACTGCAGAAGGATAGTGTTAGGGCTTGGCACTAGAAAGGGGTTAGGGTTTGGCTGCAGAAGGGTAGGGTAAGAGTTAGGCACTAGGGGAGGGTTAAATTTAGGCTGTGGAAAGGTATGGTCAGGGTTAGGCACTAGTGGGAGGGTTTGGGTTAGTCTATGTCATGGTTAGGCACTAGGGGGAGGATTAGGGGTTATGATTTGTCATACTTATACCAGAAGCCATGCAGGATCCCCAGGAAGTCATCTTGATGTCAGCTTCAAACCCATAAAACACTGGACCTTCTGCTCTAGGTAAGTCACCACTGGATCACCAGGGATGTTGTGTTGACATTATAATAATATATGTCAACATTATATGTCAACATGATGAGTGTCAACATACCTAGCATATGGACATGATGCATTTCAACATTATCACCATGTTGACATTCTCATGTTGACAAAATTTACCACATATTCCTGAGGTGGAGTCAGTGGAGGAGATTGAGATGAAGTGGTTAGTGAGGCAGGAGGACAATCGGGAGAAGACAGAGTTGTGAGACCACAGGATTGGGTGTTTGAGGGAGGAGAGATTGATCTATAGTAAAGAAAGGCTACAGATAGGTCCAGGAGGATGCATAGAGGTAACGGATCCTTGGATTTAGAAACAAACTGATCATTAGTTAACTTTGTGAGGGCTGTTTCTGCGGAGGCAGTGGAAATGAGAGTCAAGGAAGTAGTGGGAGGAGGAGAGGAAAGAGGTGAGGTGACTATATACAAGTATTGCAAGAATCTTGGAGGTAAAGGGAAGGAATGAGACAGGGTATTAGTTGCAGAGGAAGATTCAGGGTCAATAAAGGGTTTTTTGATGGTGGATGTGATGAGAGCATGTGTGAAGAAGAAATATTGGAAAATACGAGATAAGGTGGACCGATTGAAAAGGTAAGTGAGGTAGAAGCAATCATCTGGAGAGGGAGCGAAGAAAGTGCCTGTAAATGGGGCTAAGTGTGATGCTGGAGGGATGAGTGGATGTGTAAAGGGCATGGACTGTATTTCCAGTGGCAGGTGAGAAGGAGAACAGTGTGGACAAGCAGTCAGAGTAAAGAAAAAATGGGACAGGGGTGAGTGATTGGAGGAGATGATCTGCCATATAGCATTAATATTGGATGTAAAATAGGTGACAAAGTCAAGGGAACTGTAGGAGGAAGATGCAGCAAAAAGCAGCTCACAGAGTACAGTACCAGAGAAGCAGCTCACAGTGTACAGTACCAGAGAAGCCACTTACAGTGAACAGTACCAGAGAAGCAGCTCACAGTATACAGTCCCAGAGAAGCCGCTCACAGTGTACAGTACCAGAGAAGCAGCTCACAGTGTACAGTACTAGAGAAGCAGCTCACAGTGTACAGTATCAGAGAAGCAGCTCACAGTGTTCCAGAGAAGCAGCTCACAGTGTACAGTACCAGAGAGCAGCTCACAGTGTACAGTACCAGAGAAGCAGCTCACAGTGTACAGTACCAGAGAAGCCGTGCATAGTGAATAGAACAAGAGAAGCAACTCACAATGTACAGTACCAGAGAGCAGCTCACAGTGTACCAGAGAACAGCTCACAGTGGACCAGAGAAGCAGCTCACAGTGTACAGTACCAGAGAAGCAGCTCACAGTGTACAGTACCACAGAAGCAGCTCACAGTGTACCAGAGAAGCAGCTCACAGAGGACCAGAGAAGCAGCTCACAGTATACAGTACCAGAGAAGCAGCTCACAGTGGACCAGAGAAGCAGCTCACAGTGTACAGTACCAGAGAAGCAGCTCACAGTGTACAGTACTAGAGAAGCAGCGCACAGTGTACAGTACCAGAGAAGCACCTCACAGTGTACACTACCAGAGAAGCAGCTCACAGTGTACAGTACCAGAGAAGCAGCTCACAGTGTACAAGAGAACAGCTCACAGTGGACCAGAGAAGCAGCTCACAGTGTACAGTACCAGAGAAGCAGCTCACAGTGTACAGTACCACAGAAGCAGCTCACAGTGTACCAGAGAAGCAGCTCACAGTGGACAGTACCAGAGAAGCAGCTCACAGTGGACCAGAGAAGCAGCTCACAGTGTACAGTACCAGAGAAGCAGCTCACAGTGTACAGTACTAGAGAAGCAGCTCACAGTGTACAGTACCAGAGAAGCACCTCACAGTGTACACTACCAGAGAAGCAGCTCACAGTGTACAGTACCAGAAAAGCAGCTCACAGTGTAACGTACCAGAGAAACAGCTCACAATGTACAGTACCAGAGAGCAGCTCACAGTGTACCAGAGAACAGCTCACAGTGGACCAGAGATGCAGCTCACAGTGTACAGTACTAGAGAAGCAGCTCACAGTGTACAGTACCAGAGAAGCAGCTCACAATGTACAGTACCAGAGAGCAGCTCACAGAGTACCAGAGAACAGCTCACAGTGGACCTGAGAAGCAGCTCACAGTGTACTGTACCAGAGATGCAGCTCACAGTGTACAGTACCACAGAAGCAGCTCACAGTGTACCAGAGAAGCAGCTCACAGTGGACTGTACCAGAGAAGCAGCTCACAGTGGACCAGAGAAGCAGCTCACAGTGTACAGTACCAGAGAAGCAGCTCACAGTGTACAGTACTAGAGAAGCAGCTCACAGTGTACAGTACCAGAGAAGCACCTCACAGTGTACACTACCAGAGAAGCAGCTCACAGTGTACAGTACCAGAGAAGCAGCTCACAGTGTACAGTACCAGAGAAGCAGCTCACAATGTACAGTACCAGAGAGCAGCTCACAGTGTACCAAAGAACAGCTCACAGTGGACCAGAGAAGCAGCTCACAGTGTACAGTACCAGAGAAGCAGCTCACAGTGTACAGTACCACAGAAGCAGCTCACAGTGTACCAGAGAAGCAGCTCACAGTGGACCAGAGAAGCAGCTCACAGTGTACAGTATCAGAGAAGCAGCTCACAGTGTACAGTACTAGAGAAGCAGCTCACAGTGGACCAGAGAAGCAGCTCACTGTGTACAGTACCAGAGAAGCAGCTCACAGTGTACAGTACTAGAGAAGCAGTTCACAGTGTACAGTACCAGAGAAGCACCTCACAGTGTACACTACCAGATAAGCAGCTCACAGTGTACAGTACCAGAGAAGCAGCTCACATTGTACAGTACCAGAGAGCAGCTCACAGTGTACCAGAGAAGCAGCTCACAGTGGACCAGAGAAGCAGCTCACAGTGTACACTACCAGAGAAGCAGCTCACAGTGTACAGTACCAGAGAAGCAGCTCACAGTGTACAGTACCAGAGAGCAGCTCACACTGTACCAGAGAAGCAGTTCACAGTGGACCAGAGAAGCAGCTCACAGTGTACTCTACCAGAGAAGCAGCTCACAGTGTACAGTACCAGAGAAGTAGCTCACAGTGTACCAGAGAACAATGCTGTGACTTTAACCGCTGAGGAGTTGGTTTTACTCACGTAAAAGTTTCAGATGAAACAAAATGGAACTTGGAGAGAGGAAAAGCCACGGCTGCTGCATCGGGGCCCATTTAATATAGATTTGGAGTTTGAATTTCGTGGACAGATGTAAACATGTTGCAAGCCCCAATGATACATGTATGATAGCAATGCTGTTTTATCGCTTCCAGTTGTTGTATTTGTGAGAATAAGACACATTTTGTGCTGAGAGACGTTATTTGGCGTTACTGAAGCCTGAGTATAAGAGGGCACTTCTGTAGGATATAATACTACAGGAGAAGCAAATGGTTTGCAAAAAGAAATATACATTTGTACTGTAATCTGCTGACCTTCTACTGTACCTACGGTAACTGGGGCTGCTTTTGTCTGTTTAATTTTTATTTAATTCCATTTTCTATTAGCAGAAATACAGAGAACTGATGTGAGGATGGATATTTGGTCAATTTAAAATGAATAACAAAAAAAAACACCAGGATAATGAATGTAATATTCAGAGGAAAATCATTTCCATCAACCACTCACAGGATAATGTATATAGATGGAATTACAGCTACCAAGCGCAATACAGCTATTGGCAAATCCAAGTTCTCCTACAGGGGGAGCAAATGTAATATGTGTGGGCAGATTTAGTGTCAGGAGGGCAGATCAGTGTAATATTAATGGCCTGTATTTGCTACATTAAAAACTAGGGAGTAACTTTCCTGCATTCAAAACATATGCATTTGCCCCCTTGCATTCAAACTTTGTCTATTCAGGTGCAAATCTACATCATTCGTCCCTTTTTTATTTAATCTAGCACCTTTTCCCCATTAGTACTCAATGCAGTTATTAAAGTGGATAAGAATTATATCCTGGGAGCGCAGTTGCTGTTCTGTGTAGTCAGTCACATACTGTACTGTAAGCTGGATTTGTTCCTAAGTGGACCAAAAGTTAGCAACTGTGAGGTCCCTATAGACTGTAAACGATGCTAAATGATGTAAAAAATAGAACAAAAACATCTCAAAATAATAAGTAACATTTATTTTACAAACTTTCATAAAGGTTATTCAGTACAGTTTGTGAATTCCAAAACCCTAAAGTGTGTGTAGAACCCAAAAACACGAGGTACATAGTTTCCACCTAATTGGGGGGCACCTCAGGTATCTGTCACTGGTAAATAATGCCAGATGTACAGTAAAAGGCCACGATTTGGGAGACAAGTTAATACTGTTGAGATACTCATTAAATTAACAGCCGCAATCAGTTCTGAGGCAAAACCAGGTTTCATTTCCTCTCTTAATCTAGTGACTATTATACCAGAATTGCATCGGCTCCAGCAAATCACGGCCTATTATATTTGATCCTCAGTCTACAGTCATTATTCAGCCTACATCAGAGACTTATAATGTCTAAGCAGTTCATAGTAATTTCTATCATAGTAAGTAGTATCCCACAGTTCCCTCTTTTCAACTAATAACATAATCTACAGTAAAACAATATAGAGATATGAAACATGGACAAGAATGTGCTATTGTACATTTACTGTACATTTACTTTACATTTACATTTACTTTATATTTACTTTACATTTAGGGGTTGGTGTAACAAGCAATGAAAAGATTGGAGAAGTGAATCAGGGGAGAAGTTGCCCATAGCAACCAATCAGTTGTGAGGTAGCATTTATCAAATACATTCTATACAATTACAGTAAAAGTTAATTTGATGCTATAGGGCAACATCTCCAATGTTCTACTTCTCCTCTTTTTTCCCTCCCTGATATATCTGCCCCTTACTGTGGTAACTACATAACTGTGGCAACTATATAACTGTGACAACTACATAACTGTGACAACTACTGTACATACAGTAACTGTGACAAGTACATAACTGTGGCAACTACATAACTGTGACAACTACATAACTGTGGCAATTATATAACTGGGACAACTACATAACTGTGACAACTACTGTACATACAGTAACTGTGACAATTACATAACTGTGACAACTACATAACTGTGAAAACTACATAACTGTGACAACTACATAACTGTGACAACGACTGTACATACAGTAACTATGACAACTACATAACTGTGAAAACTATATAACTGTGACAACTACATAACTGTGACAACTATATAACTGTGACAACTAAATAAATGTGGCAACTACATAACTATTGCAACTATATTACTGTGACAACTACATAACTGTGACAACTACTGTACATACAGTAACTGTGGCAACTATATAACTCTGGCAACTATATAACTGTGACAACTACATAACTGTGACAAATACTATATATACAGTAACTGAGACAACTACATAACTGTGACAACTATATAACTGTGACAACTTTATAACTGTGACAACTACATAACTGTGGCAACTACATAACTGTGACAACTACAAGTACATAACTGTGGCAACTACATAACTGTGACAACGACATAGCTGTAACAACTACATAGCTGTGGCAACTACATAACTATGACAACTACATAACTGTGACAAGTACATAACTGTGTCAACTACATAACTGTGACAACTACATAACTGTGGCAACTATATAACTGGGACAATGACATAACTGTGACAACTACTGTACATACAGTAACTGTGACAAGTACATAACTGTGACAACTACATAGCTGTGAAAACTATATAACTTTGACAACTACATAACTGAGACAACTACTATACATACAATAACTGTGACAACTACATAACTGTGAAAACTATATAACTGTGACAACTACATAACTGTGACAACTATATAACTGTGACAACTAAATAAATGTGGCAACTACATAACTATGGCAACTATATAACTGTGACAACTACATAACTGTGACAACTACTGTACATACAGTAACTGTGGCAACTATATAACTGTGGCAACTATATAACTGTGACAACTACATAACTGTGACAACTACTTTATATACAGTAACTGTGACAACTACATAACTGTGACAACTTTATAACTGTGACAACTATATAACTGTGACAACTACATAACTGTGACAAATTCTATGCATACAGTAACTGTGACAACTACATAACTGTGACAACTATATAACTGTGACAACTACATAACTGTGGCAACTACATAACTGTGACAACTATATAACTGGGACAACTACATAACTGTGACAACTACTGTACATACAGTAACTGTGACAATTACATAACTGTGATAACTATATAACTGTGACAACTGCATAACTGTGGCAACTACATAACTGTGACAACTATATAACTGGGACAACTACATAACTGTGACAACTATATAACTGTGACAACTACATAACTATGGCAACTACATAACTGTGACAACTATATAACTGGGACAACTACATAACTGTGACAACTACATAACTGTGACAACTATATAACTGGGACAACTACATAACTGTGACAACTACTGTACATACAGTAACTATGACAACTACATAACTATGGCAGCTATATAACTGTGACAACTACATAACTGTGACAACTACTGTACATACAGTAACTGTGGCAACTATATAACTGTGGAACCTATATAACTGTGACAACTACATAACTGTGACAACTACTTTATATACAGTAACTGTGACAACTACATAACTGTGACAACTTTATAACTGTGACAACTATATAACTGTGACAACTACATAACTGTGACAACTTCTAAGCATACAGTAACTGTGACAACTACATAACTGTGACAAGTACATAACTGTGGCAACTACATAACTGTGACAACTACATAACTGTGACAAGTACATAACTGTGGCAACTACATAACTGTGACAACTACATAACTGTGGCAACTACATAACTGTGACAACTATATAACTGTGACAAGTACATAACTGTGGCAACTACATAACTGTGGCAACTATATAACTGGGACAACGACATAACTGTGACAACTACTGTACATACAGTAACTGTGACAAGTACATAACTGTGACAACTACATAACTGTGAAAACTATATAACTTTGACAACTACATAACTGAGACAACTACTATACATACAGTAACTGTGACAACTACATAACTGTGAAAACTATATAACTGTGACAACTACATAACTGTGACAACTATATAACTGTGACAACTAAATAAATGTGACAACTACATAACTATGGCAACTATATAACTGTGACAACTACATAACTGTGACAACTACTGTACATACAGTAACTGTGGCAACTATATAACTGTGGCAACTATATAACTGTGACAACTACATAACTGTGACAACTACTTTATATACAGTAACTGTGACAACTACATAACTGTGACAACTTTATAACTGTGACAACTATATAACTGTGACAACTACATAACTGTGACAACTTCTATGCATACAGTAACTGTGACAACCACATAACTGTGACAACTATATAACTGTGACAACTACTTAACTGTGGCAACTACATAACTGTGACAACTACAAGTACATAACTGTGGCAACTACATAACTTTGACAACGACATAGCTGTAACAACTACATAGCTGTGGCAACTACATAACTGTGACAACTATATAACTGTGACAACTACATAACTGTGGCAACTACATAACTGTGACAACTACAAGTACATAACTGTGGCAACTACATAAATTTGACAACGACATAGCTGTAACAACTACATAGCTGTGGCAACTACATATCTGTGAAAACTATATAACTGTGACAACTACATAACTGTGACAACTGCTATACATACAGTAACTGTGACAACTACATAACTGTGAAAACTATATAACTGTGACAACTACATAACTGTGACAACTATATAACTGTGACAACTAAATAAATGTGACAACTACTGTACATACAGTAACTGTGGCAACTATATAACTGTGGCAACTATATAACTGTTACAACTACATAACTGTGACAACTACTGTACATACAGTAACTGTGGCAACTATACAACTGTGGCAACTATATAACTGTGGCAACTATATAACTGTGACAACTACATAACTGTGACAACTACTTTATATACAGTAACTGTGACAACTACATAACTGTGACAACTTTATAACTGTGACAACTATATAACTGTGACAACTACATAACTGTGACAACTTCTATGCATACAGTAACTGTGACAACCACATAACTGTGACAACTATATAACTGTGACAACTACTTAACTGTGGCAACTACATAACTGTGACAACTACAAGTACATAACTGTGGCAACTACATAACTTTGACAACGACATAGCTGTAACAACTACATAGCTGTGGCAACTACATAACTGTGACAACTATATAACTGTGACAACTACATAACTGTGGCAACTACATAACTGTGACAACTACAAGTACATAACTGTGGCAACTACATAAATTTGACAACGACATAGCTGTAACAACTACATAGCTGTGGCAACTACATATCTGTGAAAACTATATAACTGTGACAACTACATAACTGTGACAACTGCTATACATACAGTAACTGTGACAACTACATAACTGTGAAAACTATATAACTGTGACAACTACATAACTGTGACAACTATATAACTGTGACAACTAAATAAATGTGACAACTACTGTACATACAGTAACTGTGGCAACTATATAACTGTGGCAACTATATAACTGTTACAACTACATAACTGTGACAACTACTGTACATACAGTAACTGTGGCAACTATACAACTGTGGTAACTATATAACTGTGACTACTACATAACTGTGACAACTACTATATATACAGTAACTGTGACAACTACATAACTGTGAAATCTATATAACTTTGACAACTACATAACTGAGACAACTACTATACATACAGTAACTGTGACAACTACATAACTGTGAAAACTATGTAACTGTGACAGCTACATAACTGTGACAACTATATAACTGTGACAACTAAATAAATGTGGCAACTACATAACTATGGCAACAATATAACTGTGACAACTACATAACTGTGACAACTACTGTACATACAGTAACTGTGGCAACTATATAACTGTGGCAACTATATAACTGTGACAACTACATAACTGTGACAACTTCTATGCATACAGTAACTGTGACAACTACATAACTGTGACAACTATATAACTGTGACAACTACATAACTGTGGCAACTACATAACTGTGACAACTACAAGTACATAACTGTGGCAACTACATAACTGTGACAACGACATAGCTGTAACAACTACATAGCTGTGGCAACTACATAACTGTGAAAACTATATAACTGTGACAACTACATAACTGTGACAACTGCTATACATACAGTAACTGTGACAACTACGTAACTGTGAAAACTATATAACTGTGACAACTACATAACTGTGACAACTATATAACTGTGACAACTAAATAAATGTGGCAACTACATAACTATGGCAACTATATAACTGAGACAACTACATAACTGTGACAACTACTGTACATAACTGTGACAACTACTGTACATACAGTAACTGTGGCAACTATATAACTCTGGCAACTATATAACTGTGACAAATACATAACTGTGACAAATACTATATATACAGTAACTGTGACAACTACATAACTGTGCCAACTATATAACTGTGACAACTACATAATTGTGACAACTTCTATACATACAGTAACTGTGACAACTACATAACTGTGACAACTATATAACTGTGACAACTACATAACTGTGGCAACTACATAACTGTGACAACTACAAGTACATAACTGTGGCAACTACATAACTGTGACAACGACATAGCTGTAACAACTACATAGCTGTGGCAACTACATAACTGTGAAAACTATATAACTGTGACAACTACATAACTGTGACAACTGCTATACATACAGTAACTGTGACAACTATGTAACTGTGAAAACTATATAACTGTGACAACGACATAGCTGTAGCAACTACATAGCTGTGGCAACTACATAACTATGACAAGTACATAACTGTGGCAACTACATAACTGTGGCAACTATATAACTGGGACAACTACATAACTGGGACAACTACATAACTGTGACAACTACTGTACATACAGTAACTGTGACAAATTCATATCTGTGACAACTACATAACTGTGAAAACTATATAACTTTGACAACTACATAACTGAGACAACTACTATACATACAGTAACTGTGACAACTACATAACTGTGAAAACTATATAACTGTGACAACTACATAACTGTGACAAATATTTAACTGTGACAACTAAATAAATGTGGCAACTACATAACTATGGCAACTATATAACTGTGACAACTACATAACTGTGATAACTACTGTACTTACAGTAACTGTGGCAACTATATAACTGTGGCAACTATATAACTGTGACAACTACATAACTGTGACAACTACTATATATACAGTAACTGTGACAACTACATAACTGTGACAACTATATAACTGTGACAACTATATAACTGTGACAACTACATAACTGTGACAACTTCTATACATACATTACCTGTGACAACTACATAACTGTGACAACTATATAACTGTGACAACTACATAACTGTGGCAACTACTTAACTGTGACAACTACACGTACATAACTGTGGCAACTACATAACTGTGACAATGACAAAGCTGTAACAACTACATAGCTGTGGCAACTACATAACTGTGAAAACTATATAACTGTGACAACTACATAAGTGTGACAACTACTATACATACAGTAACTGTGACAACTAGATAACTGTGAAAACTATATAACTGTGACAACTACATAACTGTGACAACTATAAAACTGTGACAACTAAATAAATGTGGCAACTACATAACTATGGCAACTATATAACTGTGACAACTACATAACTGTGACAACTACTGCATATACAGTAACTGTGGCAACTATATAACTGTGGCAACTATATAACTGTGACAACTACATAACTGTGACAACTACTATATATACAGTAACTGTGACAACTACATAACTGTGACAACTATATAACTGTGACAACTATATAACTGTGACAACTACATAACTGTGACAACTTCTATACATACAGTAACTGTGACATCTACATAACTGTGACAACTATGTAACTGTGACAACTACATAACTGTGGCAACTACATAACTGTGACAACTACAAGTACATAACTGTGGCAACTACATAACTGTGACAACGACATAGCTGTAACAACTACATAGCTGTGGCAACTACATAACTATGACAACTACATAACTGTGGCAACTACATAACTGTGGCAACTCAATAACTGGGACCACTACATAACTGTGACAACTACTGTACATACAGTAACTGTGAATAGTACATAACTGTGACAACTACATAACTGTGAAAACTAAATAACTGTGACAATACATAACTGTGACAACTACTAAACATACATTAACTGTGACAACTACATAACTGTGACAACTATATAACTGTGACAACTACATAGCTGGGGCAACTACATAACTGTGACAACTACAAGTACATAACTGTGGCAACTACATAACTGTGACAATGACATAGCTGTAACAACTACATAGCTTTGGCAACTACATAACTATGACAACTACATAACTGTGACAAGTACATAACTGTGGCAACTACATAACTGTGACAACTGCATAACTGTGGCAACTATATAACTGGGACAACGACATAACTGTGACAACTACTATACATACAGTAACTGTGACAACTTCATAACTGTGAAAACTATATAATTGTGACAACTACTTAACTGTGACAAATATATAACTGTGACAACTAAATAAATGTGGCAACTACATAACTATGGCAACTATATAACTGACAACTACATAACTGTGACAACTACTGTACATACAGTAACTGTTGCAACTATATAACTGTGGCAACTATATAACTGTGACAACTACATAACTGTGACAAGTACTATATATACTGTAACTGTGACAACTACATAACTGTGACAACTATATAACTGTGAAAACTATATAACTGTGACAACTACATAACTGTGACAACTTCTATACATACAGTAACTGTGACAACTACATAACTGTGACAACTATATAACTGTGACAACTACATAACTGTGGCAACTACATAACTGTGACAACTACAAGTACATAAATGTGGCAACTACATAACTGTGACAACGACATAGCTGTAACAAATACATAGCTGTGGCAACTACATAACTGTGAAAACTATATAACTGTGACAACTACATAAGTGTGACAACTACTATACATACAGAAACTGTGACAACTAGATAACTGTGAAAACTATATAACTGTGACAACAACATAACTGTGACAACTATATAACTGTGACAACTAAATAAATGTGGCAACTACATAACTATGGCAACTATATAACTGTGACAACTACATAACTGTGACAACTACTGTATATACAGTAACTGTGGCAACTATATAACTGTGGCAACTATATAACTGTGACAACTACATAACTGTGACAACTACTGTATATACAGTAACTGTGGCAACTATATAACTGTGACAACTACATAACTGTGACAACTATATAACTGTGACAACTATATAACTGTGACAACTACATAACTGTGACAACTTCTATACATACAGTAACTGTGACAACTACATAACTGTGACAACTATATAACTGTGACAACTACATAACTGTGGCAACTACATAACTGTGACAACTACAAGTACATAACTGTGGCAACTACATAACTGTGACAACGACATAGCTGTAACAACTACATAGCTGTGGCAACTACATAACTATGACAACTACATAACTGTTGCAACTACATAACTGTGGCAACTCAATAACTGGGACCACTACATAACTGTGACAAGTACTGTACATACAGTAACTGTGACAAGTACATAACTGTGACTACTACATAACTGTGAAAACTATATAACTGTGACAACTACTTAACTGTGACAACTACTAAGCATACTGTAACTGTGACAACTACATAATTGTGAAAACTATATAACTGTGACAACTACATAACTGTGACAAATATATAACTGTGACAACTATATAACTGTGACAACTAAATAAATGTGGCAACTACTGTACATACAGTACCTGTGGCAACTATATAACTGTGACAACTATATAACTGTGACAACTACTATATATACAGTTACTGTGACAACTACATAACTGTGACAACTATATAACTGTGACAACTATATAACTGTGACAACTACATAACTGTGACAACTTCTATACATACAGTAACTGTGACACCTACATAACTGTGACAACTATATAACTGTGACAACTACATAACTGTGTCAACTACATAACTGTGACAACTACAAGTACATAACTGTGGCAACTACATAACTGTGACAACAACATAGCTGTAACAACTACAAAGCTGTGGCAACTACATAACTATGACAACTACATAACTGTGTCAACTACATAACTGTAACAACTACATAACTGTGGCATCTATATAACTGTGGCAACTACTTAACTGTGACAACTACTATACACACAGTAACTGTGACAACTACATAACTGTGACAACTAAATAACTGTGACAACTACATAACTGTGACAACTATATAACTGTGATAACTAAATAACTGTAGCAACTACATAACTGTGGCAACTATATAACTGTGACAACTACATAACTGTGACAACTACTATATATACAGTAACTGTGACAACTGCATAACTGTGGCAACTACATAACTGTGACAACTACATAACTGTGGCAACAACATAACTGTGACAACTACATAACTGTGAAAACTACTGTACATACAGTTACTGTGACAACTACATAACTGTGACAACTATATAACTGTGACAACTAAATAAATGTGGCAACTACATAACTATGGCAACTATATAACTGTTACAACTACATAACTGTGACAACTACTGTACATACAGTAACTGTGGCAACTATATAACTGTGGCAAATATATAACTGTGAAAACTACATAACTGTGACAACTATATAACTGTGACAACTATATAACTGTGACAACTTCTATACATACAGTAACTGTGAAAACTACATAACTGTGACAACTATATAACTGTGACAACTACATAACTGTGACAACTACATAACTGTGACAACTACATGTACATAACTGTGGCAACTACATTACTGTGACAACAACATAGCTGTGGCAACTACATAACTATGACAACTACATAACTGTGGCAACTACATAACTGTGACAACTACATAACTGCGGCAACTACATAACTGTGGCAACTATATAACTGTCGCAACTACTTAACTGTGACAACTACTGTACATACAGTAACTGTGACAAGTACATAACTGTGGCAGCTACATAACTGTGACAACTACATAACTGTGACAAGTACATAACTGTAGCAACTACATACTGTAACTGTGACAACTACATAACTGTGGCAACTACGTAACTGTGACAACTACTGTACTTACAGTAACTGTGACAAGTACATAACTGTGGCAGCTACATAACTGTGACAACTACATAACTTTGAAAACTATATAACTGTGACAACTACATAACTGTGACAAATATTTAACTGTGACAACTAAATAAATGTGGCAACTACATAACTATGGCAACTATATAACTGTGACAACTACATAACTGTGATAACTACTGTACTTACAGTAACTGTGGCAACTATATAACTGTGGCAACTATATAACTGTGACAACTACATAACTGTGACAACTACTATATATACAGTAACTGTGACAACTACATAACTGTGACAACTATATAACTGTGACAACTATATAACTGTGACAACTACATAACTGTGACAACTTCTATACATACATTACCTGTGACAACTACATAACTGTGACAACTATATAACTGTGACAACTACATAACTGTGGCAACTACTTAACTGTGACAACTACACGTACATAACTGTGGCAACTACATAACTGTGACAATGACAAAGCTGTAACAACTACATAGCTGTGGCAACTACATAACTGTGAAAACTATATAACTGTGACAACTACATAAGTGTGACAACTACTATACATACAGTAACTGTGACAACTAGATAACTGTGAAAACTATATAACTGTGACAACTACATAACTGTGACAACTATAAAACTGTGACAACTAAATAAATGTGGCAACTACATAACTATGGCAACTATATAACTGTGACAACTACATAACTGTGACAACTACTGTATATACAGTAACTGTGGCAACTATATAACTGTGGCAACTATATAACTGTGACAACTACATAACTGTGACAACTACTATATATACAGTAACTGTGACAACTACATAACTGTGACAACTATATAACTGTGACAACTATATAACTGTGACAACTACATAACTGTGACAACTTCTATACATACAGTAACTGTGACATCTACATAACTGTGACAACTATGTAACTGTGACAACTACATAACTGTGGCAACTACATAACTGTGACAACTACAAGTACATAACTGTGGCAACTACATAACTGTGACAATGACATAGCTGTAACAACTACATAGCTGTGGCAACTACATAACTATGACAACTACATAACTGTGGCAACTACATAACTGTGGCAACTCAATAACTGGGACCACTACATAACTGTGACAACTACTGTACATACAGTAACTGTGAATAGTACATAACTGTGACAACTACATAACTGTGAAAACTAAATAACTGTGACAATACATAACTGTGACAACTACTAAACATACATTAACTGTGACAACTACATAACTGTGACAACTATATAACTGTGACAACTACATAGCTGGGGCAACTACATAACTGTGACAACTACAAGTACATAACTGTGGCAACTACATAACTGTGACAATGACATAGCTGTAACAACTACATAGCTTTGGCAACTACATAACTATGACAACTACATAACTGTGACAAGTACATAACTGTGGCAACTACATAACTGTGACAACTGCATAACTGTGGCAACTATATAACTGGGACAACGACATAACTGTGACAACTACTATACATACAGTAACTGTGACAACTTCATAACTGTGAAAACTATATAATTGTGACAACTACTTAACTGTGACAAATATATAACTGTGACAACTAAATAAATGTGGCAACTACATAACTATGGCAACTATATAACTGACAACTACATAACTGTGACAACTACTGTACATACAGTAACTGTTGCAACTATATAACTGTGGCAACTATATAACTGTGACAACTACATAACTGTGACAAGTACTATATATACTGTAACTGTGACAACTACATAACTGTGACAACTATATAACTGTGAAAACTATATAACTGTGACAACTACATAACTGTGACAACTTCTATACATACAGTAACTGTGACAACTACATAACTGTGACAACTATATAACTGTAACAACTACATAACTGTGGCAACTACATAACTGTGACAACTACAAGTACATAAATGTGGCAACTACATAACTGTGACAACGACATAGCTGTAACAAATACATAGCTGTGGCAACTACATAACTGTGAAAACTATATAACTGTGACAACTACATAAGTGTGACAACTACTATACATACAGAAACTGTGACAACTAGATAACTGTGAAAACTATATAACTGTGACAACAACATAACTGTGACAACTATATAACTGTGACAACTAAATAAATGTGGCAACTACATAACTATGGCAACTATATAACTGTGACAACTACATAACTGTGACAACTACTGTATATACAGTAACTGTGGCAACTATATAACTGTGGCAACTATATAACTGTGACAACTACATAACTGTGACAACTACTGTATATACAGTAACTGTGGCAACTATATAACTGTGACAACTACATAACTGTGACAACTATATAACTGTGACAACTATATAACTGTGACAACTACATAACTGTGACAACTTCTATACATACAGTAACTGTGACAACTACATAACTGTGACAACTATATAACTGTGACAACTACATAACTGTGGCAACTACATAACTGTGACAACTACAAGTACATAACTGTGGCAACTACATAACTGTGACAACGACATAGCTGTAACAACTACATAGCTGTGGCAACTACATAACTATGACAACTACATAACTGTTGCAACTACATAACTGTGGCAACTCAATAACTGGGACCACTACATAACTGTGACAAGTACTGTACATACAGTAACTGTGACAAGTACATAACTGTGACTACTACATAACTGTGAAAACTATATAACTGTGACAACTACTTAACTGTGACAACTACTAAGCATACTGTAACTGTGACAACTACATAACTGTGAAAACTATATAACTGTGACAACTACATAACTGTGACAAATATATAACTGTGACAACTATATAACTGTGACAACTAAATAAATGTGGCAACTACTGTACATACAGTACCTGTGGCAACTATATAACTGTGACAACTATATAACTGTGACAACTACTATATATACAGTTACTGTGACAACTACATAACTGTGACAACTATATAACTGTGACAACTATATAACTGTGACAACTACATAACTGTGACAACTTCTATACATACAGTAACTGTGACACCTACATAACTGTGACAACTATATAACTGTGACAACTACATAACTGTGTCAACTACATAACTGTGACAACTACAAGTACATAACTGTGGCAACTACATAACTGTGACAACAACATAGCTGTAACATCTACAAAGCTGTGGCAACTACATAACTATGACAACTACATAACTGTGTCAACTACATAACTGTAACAACTACATAACTGTGGCATCTATATAACTGTGGCAACTACTTAACTGTGACAACTACTATACACACAGTAACTGTGACAACTACATAACTGTGACAACTAAATAACTGTGACAACTACATAACTGTGACAACTATATAACTGTGATAACTAAATAACTGTAGCAACTACATAACTGTGGCAACTATATAACTGTGACAACTACATAACTGTGACAACTACTATATATACAGTAACTGTGACAACTGCATAACTGTGGCAACTACATAACTGTGACAACTACATAACTGTGGCAACAACATAACTGTGACAACTACATAACTGTGAAAACTACTGTACATACAGTTACTGTGACAACTACATAACTGTGACAACTATATAACTGTGACAACTAAATAAATGTGGCAACTACATAACTATGGCAACTATATAACTGTTACAACTACATAACTGTGACAACTACTGTACATACAGTAACTGTGGCAACTATATAACTGTGGCAAATATATAATTGTGAAAAATACATAACTGTGACAACTATATAACTGTGACAACTATATAACTGTGACAACTTCTATACATACAGTAACTGTGAAAACTACATAACTGTGACAACTATATAACTGTGACAACTACATAACTGTGGCAACTACATAACTGTGACAACTACATGTACATAACTGTGGCAACTACATTACTGTGACAACAACATAGCTGTGGCAACTACATAACTATGACAACTACATAACTGTGGCAACTACATAACTGTGACAACTACATAACTGCGGCAACTACATAACTGTGGCAACTATATAACTGTCGCAACTACTTAACTGTGACAACTACTGTACATACAGTAACTGTGACAAGTACATAACTGTGGCAGCTACATAACTGTGACAACTACATAACTGTGACAAGTACATAACTGTAGCAACTACATACTGTAACTGTGACAACTACATAACTGTGGCAACTACGTAACTGTGACAACTACTGTACTTACAGTAACTGTGACAAGTACATAACTGTGGCAGCTACATAACTGTGACAACTACATAACTTTGAAAACTACTGTACATACAGTTACTGTGACAAGTACTTTACTGTGACACCTACATAACTATGAAAACTATATAACTGTGGCAACTACATAACTGTGACAACTACTATACATACAGTAACTGTGACAACTACATAACTGTGACAACTATATAACTGTGACAACTACATAACTGTGGCAACTACTTAACTGTGACAACTACACGTACATAACTGTGGCAACTACATAACTGTGACAACGACATAGCTGTAACAAATACATAGCTGTGGCAACTACATAACTGTGAAAACTATATAACTGTGACAACTACATAAGTGTGACAACTACTATACATACAGTAACTGTGACAACTAGATAACTGTGAAAACTATATAACTGTGACAACAACATAACTGTGACAACTATATAACTGTGACAACTAAATAAATGTTGCAACTACATAACTATGGCAACTATATAACTGTGACAACTACATAACTGTGACAACTACTGTATATACAGTAACTGTGGCAACTATATAACTGTGGCAACTATATAACTGTGACAACTACATAACTGTGACAACTACTATATATACAGTAACTGTGACAACTACATAACTGTGACAACTATATAACTGTGACAACTATATAACTGTGACAACTACATAACTGTGACAACTTCTATACATACAGTAACTGTGACAACTACATAACTGTGACAACTATATAACTGTGACAACTACATAACTGTGGCAACTACATAACTGTGACAACTACAAGTACATAACTGTGGCAACTACATAACTGTGACAAAAACATAGCTGTAACAACTACATAGCTGTGGCAACTACATAACTATGACAACTATATAACTGTGACAACTATATAACTGAGACAACTATATAACTGTGACAACTACATAACTGTGACAACTTCTATATATACAGTAACTGTGACAACTACATAACTCTGACAACTATATAACTGTGACAACTACATAACTGTGGCAACTACATAACTGTGACAACTATAAGTACATAACTGTGGCAACTACATAACTGTGACAACAACATAGCTGTAACAACTACATAGCTGTGGCAACTACATAACTATGACAACTACATAACTGTTGCAACTACATAACTGTGGCAACTCAATAACTGGGACCACTACATAACTGTGACAACTACTAAGCATACAGTAACTGTGACAACTACAAAACTGTGAAAACTATATAACTGTGACAACTACATAACTGTGACAAATATATAACTGTGACAACTAAATAAATGTGGCAACTACTGTACATACAGTAACTGTGGCAACTATATAACTGTGACAACTATATAACTGTGACAACTACTATATATACAGTTACTGTGACAACTACATAACTGTGACAACTATATAACTGTGACAACTACATAACTGTGACAACTTCTATACATACAGTAACTTTGACACCTACATAACTGTGACAACTATATAACTGTGACAACTACATAACTGTGTCAACTACAAAACTGTGACAACTACAAGTACATAACTGTGGCAACTACATAACTGTGACAACAACATAGCTGTAACAACTACAAAGCTGTGACAACTACATAACTATGACAACTACATAACTGTGTCAACTACATAACTGTAACAACTACATAACTGCGGCAACTACATAACTGTGGCAACTACTATACACACAGTAACTGAGACAACTACATAACTGTGACAACTATATAACTGTGACAACTACATAACTGTGACAACTATATAACTGTGATAACTAAATAACTGTAGCAACTACATAACTGTGGCAACTATATAACTGTGACAACTACATAACTGTGACAACTACTATATATACAGTAACTGTGACAACTGCATAACTGTGGCAACTACATAACTGTGACAACTACATAACTGTGGCAACAACATAACTGTGACAACAACATAACCATGAAAACTACTGTACATACAGTTACTGTGACAACTACATAACTGTGACAACAATATAACTGTGACAACTAAATAAATGTGGCAACTACATAACTATGGCAACTATATAACTGTTACAACTACATAACTGTGACAACTACAGTAAATACAGTAACTGTGGCAACTATATAACTGTGGCAAATATATAACTGTGAAAACTACATAACTGTGACAACTATATAACTGTGACAACTATATAACTGTGACAACTTCTATACATACAGTAACTGTGACAACTACATAACTGTGACAACTATATAACTGTGACAACTACATAACTGTGGCAACTACATAACTGTGATAACTACATGTACATAACTGTGGCAACTACATAACTGTGACAACGACATAGCTGTGGCAACTACATAACTATGACAACTACATAACTGTGGCAACTACATAACTGTGACAACTACATAACTGCGGCAACTACATAACTGTGGCAACTATATAACTGTGGCAACTACATAACTGTTACAACTACTGTACATACAGTAACTGTGACAAGTACATAACTGTGACAACTACATAACTGTAGCAACTACATACTGTAACTGTGACAACTACATAACTGTGGCAACTACGTAACTGTGACAACTACTGTACTTACAGTAACTGTGACAAGTACATAACTGTGACAACTACATAACTTTGAAAACTACTGTACATACAGTTACTGTGACAAGTACTTTACTGTGACACCTACATAACTATGAAAAATATATAACTGTGGCAACTACATAACTGTGACAACTACTATACATACAGTAACTGTGACAACTACATAACTGTGACAACTATATAACTGTGACAACTACATAACTGTGACAACTATATAACTGTGACAACTAAATAACTGTAGCAACTACATAACTGTTGCAACTATATAACTGTGACAACTACATAACTGTGACAACTACTATTTATAGAGTTACTGTGACAAGTACATAACTGTGGCAACTACATAACTGTGACAACTACTGTACATACAGTAACTGTGACAAGTACATAACTGTGGCAGCTACATAACAGTGACAACTACATAACTGTGACAACTTCATAACTGTGACAACTACATAACTGTTGCAACTACGTAACTGTGACAACTGCTGTACATACAGTAAATGTGACAAGTACAAAACTGTGGCAGCTACTTAACTTTGACAACTACATAACTGTGAAAACTACTGTACATACAGTTACTGTGACAAGTACATAACTGTGAAAACTATATAACTGTGACAACTACATAACTGTGACAACTAATATACATACAGTAACTGTGACAACTACATAACTGTGACAACTATATAACTGTGACAACTACATAACTGTGACAACTACTATACATACAGTAACTGTGACAACTACATAACTGTGACAACTATATAACTGAGACAACTACATAACTGTAACAACTATATAACTGTGACAACTAAATAACTGTAACACCTACATAACTGTTGGAACTATATAACTGTGACAACTACATAACTGTGACAACTACTATATATACAGTAACTGTGGCAACTACAGTACATAACTGTGGCAACTATATAACTGTGACAACTACATAACTGTGACAACTACTATATATACAGTAACTGTGACAAGTACATAACTGTGGCAACTACATAACTGTGACAACTACTGTACATACAGTAACTGTGACAAGTACATAACTGTGGCAGCTACATAACTGTGATAACTACATAACTGTGACAACTTCATTACAGTGGCAACTACATACTGTAACTGTGACAACTACATAACTGTGGCAACTACGTAACTGTGACAACTACTGTACATACAGTAACTGTGACAAGTACATAACTGTGTCAGCTACATAACTTTGACAACTATATAACTGTGGCAACTACATAACTGTGACAACTACTGTACATACAGTAACTGTGACAAGTACAGTACATAACTTTGGCAACTATATAACTGTTTCAACTACATAACTGTGACAACTACTATATATATACAGTAACTGAGACAAGTACATAACTGTGGCAACTACATAACTGTGACAACTACATAACTGTGGCAACTACATAACTGTGACAACTACATAACTGTGAAAAGTACTGTACATACAGTTACTGTGACAACTACATAACTGTGGCAACTATATAACTGTGACAACTACATAACTGTGACAACTACTGTACATACAGTAACTGTGACAAGTACATAACTGTGGAAACTACATAACTGTGACAACTACATAACTGTAATAACTACTGTACATACATTTACTGTGACAACTACATAACTGTGGCAACTATATAACTGTGACAACTACGTAACTGTGACAACTACTGTACATACAGTAACTGTGACAAGTACATAACTGTGAGAACTACATAACTGTGAAAACTATATAACTATGACAACTACATAACTGTGACAGTTATATAACTGTGACAGCTAAATAACTGTGGCAACTACATAACTATGGCATCTATATAACTGTGACAACTACATAACTGTAACTACTACTGTACATACAGTAACTGTGGCAACTACATAAAGGTGGCAACTATATTACTGTGACAACTACATAACTGTGACAACTATATACTTGTGACAACTATATAACTGTGACAACTTCATAACTGTGACAACTTCTATACATACAGTATCTGTGACAACTACATAACTGTGACAATTATATAACTGTGACAACTATATAACTGTGGCAACTACATAACTGTGACAACTACAACTACATAACTGTGGCAACTACATAACTGTGACAACTTCATAACTGTAACAACTACATAGCTGTGGCAACTACATAACTATGACAACTACATAACTGTGGCAACTGCATAACTGTGACAACTACATAACTGTGGCAACTACATAACTATGGCAACTATATAACTGTGACAACTAAATAACTTTGGCAACTACATAACTATGGCAACTATATAACTGTGACAACTACATAACTTTAATGACTACTGTACATACAGTAACTGTGACAACTACATAAAGGTGGCAGCTATATAACTGTGACAACTACATAACTGTGACAACTATATAACTGTGACAACTTCATAACTGTGACAACTTCTATACATACAGTAATTGTGACAACTATATAACTGTGACAACTATATAACTGTGACAACTATATAACTGTGGCAACTACATAACTGTGACAACTACAACTACATAACTGTGGCAACTACATAAATGTGACAACTACATAACTGTGGCAACTACATAACTATGGCAACTATATAACTGTGACAACTACATAACTGTAACAACTAATGTACATACAGTAACTGTGGCAACTACATAAAGGTGGCAACTATATAACTGTGACAACTACATAACTGTGACAACTATATAACTGTGACAACTTCATAACTGTGACAACTTCTATACATACAGTAACTGTGACAACTACATAACTGTGACAACTATATAATGGTGAAAACTACATAACTGTGACAGCTATATAACTGTGACAACTAAACAACTGTGGCAACGACATAACTATGGCAACTATATAACTGTGACAACTACATAACTGTAACAACTACTGTACATACAGTAACTGTGGCAACTACATAAAGGTGGCAACTATATAACTGTTACAACTACATAACTGTGACAACTTCTGTACATACAGTAACTGTGACAAGTACATAACTGTAGCAGCTACATTGCTGTGACAACTACATAACTGTGAAAACTACTGTACATACAGTTACTGTGACAAGTACATAACTGTGACAACTCAATAACTGTGAAAACTATATAACTGTGACAACTACATAACTGTGACAACTACTATACATACAGTAACTGTGACAACTACATAATTGTGACAACTATATAACTGTGACAACAACATAACTGTGACAACTATATAACTGTGACAAATAAATAACTATAGCAACTACATAACTGTTGCAACTATATAACTGAGACAACTAAATAAATGTGGCAACTACATAACTATGGCAACTATATAACTGTTACAACTACATAACTGTGACAACTACTGTACATACAGTAACTGTGGCAACTATATAACTGTGGCAAATATATAACTGTGAAAACTACATAACTGTGACAACTATATAACTGTGACAACTATATAACTGTGACAACTTCTATACATACAGTAACTGTGACAACTACATAACTGTGACAACTATATAACTGTGACAACTACATAACTTTGGCAACTACATAACTGTGACAACTACATGTACATAACTGTGGCAACTACATAACTGTGACAACGACATAGCTGTGGCAACTACATAACTATGACAACTACATAACTGTGGCAACTACATAACTGTGACAACTACATAACTGCGGCAACTACATAACTGTGGCAACTATATAACTGTGGCAACTACATAACTGTGACAACTACTGTACATACAGTAACTGTGACAAGTACATAACTGTGGCAGCTACATAACTGTGACAACTACATAACTGTGGCAACTACGTAACTGTGACAACTACAGTACTTACAGTAACTGTGACAAGTACATAACTGTGGCAGCTACATAACTGTGACAACTACATAACTTTGAAAACTACTGTACATACAGTTACTGTGACAAGTACTTTACTGTGACACCTACATAACTATGAAAACTATATAACTGTGGCAACTACATAACTGTGACAACTACTATACATACAGTAACTGTGACAACTACATAACTGTGACAACTATATAACTGCGACAACTACATAACTGTGGCAACTACTTAACTGTGACAACTACACGTACATAACTGTGGCAACTACATAACTGTGACAATGACAAAGCTGTAACAACTACATAGCTGTGGCAACTACATAACTGTGAAAACTATATAACTGTGACAACTACATAAGTGTGACAACTACTATACATACAGTAACTGTGACAACTAGATAACTGTGAAAACTATATAACTGTGCCAACTACTTAACTGTGACAACTATAAAACTGTGACAACTAAATAAATGTGGCAACTACATAACTATGGCAACTATATAACTGTGACAACTACATAACTGTGACAACTACTGTATATACAGTAACTGTGGCAACTATATAACTGTGGCAACTATATAACTGTGACAACTACATAACTGTGACAACTACTATATATACAGTAACTGTGACAACTACATAACTGTGACAACTATATAACTGTGACAACTATATAACTGTGACAACTACATAACTGTGACAACTTCTATACATACAGTAACTGTGACAACTACATAACTGTGACAACTATATAACTGTGACAACTACATAACTGTGGCAACTACATAACTGTGACAACTACAAGTACATAACTGTGGCAACTACATAACTGTGACAACGACATAGCTGTAACAACTACATAGCTGTGGCAACTACATAACTATGACAACTACATAACTGTGGCAACTACATTACTGTGGCAACTCAATAACTGGGACCACTACATAACTGTGACAACTACTGTACATACAGTAACTGTGAATAGTACATAACTGTGACAACTACATAACTGTGAAAACTATATAACTGTGACAATACATAACTGTGACAACTTCTAAACATACAGTAACTGTGACAACTACATAACTGTGACAACTATATAACTGTGACAACTACATAACTGTGGCAACTACATAACTGTGACAACTACAAGTACATAACTGTGGCAACTACATAACTGTGACAACGACATAGCTGTAACAACTACATAGCTTTGGCAACTACATAACTATGACAACTACATAACTGTGACAAGTACATAACTGTGGCAACTACATAACTGTGACAACTGCATAACTGTGGCAACTATATAACTGGGACAACGACATAACTGTGACAACTACTATACATACAGTAACTGTGACAACTTCATAACTGTGAAAACTATATAATTGTGACAACTACTTAACTGTGACAAATATATAACTGTGACAACTAAATAAATGTGGCAACTACATAACTATGGCAACTATATAACTGTGACAACTACATAACTGTGACAACTACTGTACATACAGTAACTGTTGCAACTATATAACTGTAGCAACTATATAACTGTGACAACTACATAACTGTGACAAGTACTATATATACTGTAACTGTGACAACTACATAACTGTGACAACTATATAACTGTGACAACTATATAACTGTGACAACTACATAACTGTGACAACTTCTATACATACAGTAACTGTGACAACTACATAACTGTGACAACTATATAACTGTGACAACTACATAACTGTGGCAACTACATAACTGTGACAACTACAAGTACATAACTGTGGCAACTACATAACTGTGACAACGACATAGCTGTAACAAATACATAGCTGTTTCAACTACATAACTGTGAAAACTATATAACTGTGAAAACTACATAAGTGTGACAACTACTATACATACAGTAACTGTGACAACTAGATAACTGTGAAAACTATATAACTGTGACAACAACATAACTGTGACAACTATATAACTGTGACAACTAAATAAATGTGGTAACTACATATCTATGGCAACTATATAACTGTGACAACTACATAACTGTGACAACTACTGTATATACAGTAACTGTGGCAACTATATAACTGTTGCAACTATATAACTGTGACAACTACATAACCGTGACAACTACTATATATACAGTAACTGTGACAACTACATAACTGTGACAACTATATAACTTTGACAACTATATAACTGTGACAACTACGTAACTGTGACAACTTCTATACATACAGTAACTGTGACAACTACATAACTGTGACAACTATATAACTGTGACAACTACATAACTGTGGCAACTACATAACTGTGACAACTACAAGTACATAACTGTGGCAACTACATAACTGTGACAACAACATAGCTGTAACATCTACAAAGCTGTGGCAACTACATAACTATGACAACTACATAACTGTGTCAACTACATAACTGTAACAACTACATAACTGTGGCATCTATATAACTGTGGCAACTACTTAACTGTGACAACTACTATACACACAGTAACTGTGACAACTACATAACTGTGACAACTAAATAACTGTGACAACTACATAACTGTGACAACTATATAACTGTGATAACTAAATAACTGTAGCAACTACATAACTGTGGCAACTATATAACTGTGACAACTACATAACTGTGACAACTACTATATATACAGTAACTGTGACAACTGCATAACTGTGGCAACTACATAACTGTGACAACTACATAACTGTGGCAACAACATAACTGTGACAACTACATAACTGTGAAAACTACTGTACATACAGTTACTGTGACAACTACATAACTGTGACAACTATATAACTGTGACAACTAAATAAATGTGGCAACTACATAACTATGGCAACTATATAACTGTTACAACTACATAACTGTGACAACTACTGTACATACAGTAACTGTGGCAACTATATAACTGTGGCAAATATATAATTGTGAAAAATACATAACTGTGACAACTATATAACTGTGACAACTATATAACTGTGACAACTTCTATACATACAGTAACTGTGAAAACTACATAACTGTGACAACTATATAACTGTGACAACTACATAACTGTGGCAACTACATAACTGTGACAACTACATGTACATAACTGTGGCAACTACATTACTGTGACAACAACATAGCTGTGGCAACTACATAACTATGACAACTACATAACTGTGGCAACTACATAACTGTGACAACTACATAACTGCGGCAACTACATAACTGTGGCAACTATATAACTGTCGCAACTACTTAACTGTGACAACTACTGTACATACAGTAACTGTGACAAGTACATAACTGTGGCAGCTACATAACTGTGACAACTACATAACTGTGACAAGTACATAACTGTAGCAACTACATACTGTAACTGTGACAACTACATAACTGTGGCAACTACGTAACTGTGACAACTACTGTACTTACAGTAACTGTGACAAGTACATAACTGTGGCAGCTACATAACTGTGACAACTACATAACTTTGAAAACTACTGTACATACAGTTACTGTGACAAGTACTTTACTGTGACACCTACATAACTATGAAAACTATATAACTGTGGCAACTACATAACTGTGACAACTACTATACATACAGTAACTGTGACAACTACATAACTGTGACAACTATATAACTGTGACAACTACATAACTGTGGCAACTACTTAACTGTGACAACTACACGTACATAACTGTGGCAACTACATAACTGTGACAACGACATAGCTGTAACAAATACATAGCTGTGGCAACTACATAACTGTGAAAACTATATAACTGTGACAACTACATAAGTGTGACAACTACTATACATACAGTAACTGTGACAACTAGATAACTGTGAAAACTATATAACTGTGACAACAACATAACTGTGACAACTATATAACTGTGACAACTAAATAAATGTTGCAACTACATAACTATGGCAACTATATAACTGTGACAACTACATAACTGTGACAACTACTGTATATACAGTAACTGTGGCAACTATATAACTGTGGCAACTATATAACTGTGACAACTACATAACTGTGACAACTACTATATATACAGTAACTGTGACAACTACATAACTGTGACAACTATATAACTGTGACAACTATATAACTGTGACAACTACATAACTGTGACAACTTCTATACATACAGTAACTGTGACAACTACATAACTGTGACAACTATATAACTGTGACAACTACATAACTGTGGCAACTACATAACTGTGACAACTACAAGTACATAACTGTGGCAACTACATAACTGTGACAAAAACATAGCTGTAACAACTACATAGCTGTGGCAACTACATAACTATGACAACTATATAACTGTGACAACTATATAACTGAGACAACTATATAACTGTGACAACTACATAACTGTGACAACTTCTATACATACAGTAACTGTGACAACTACATAACTCTGACAACTATATAACTGTGACAACTACATAACTGTGGCAACTACATAACTGTGACAACTATAAGTACATAACTGTGGCAACTACATAACTGTGACAACAACATAGCTGTAACAACTACATAGCTGTGGCAACTACATAACTATGACAACTACATAACTGTTGCAACTACATAACTGTGGCAACTCAATAACTGGGACCACTACATAACTGTGACAACTACTAAGCATACAGTAACTGTGACAACTACAAAACTGTGAAAACTATATAACTGTGACAACTACATAACTGTGACAAATATATAACTGTGACAACTAAATAAATGTGGCAACTACTGTACATACAGTAACTGTGGCAACTATATAACTGTGACAACTATATAACTGTGACAACTACTATATATACAGTTACTGTGACAACTACATAACTGTGACAACTATATAACTGTGACAACTACATAACTGTGACAACTTCTATACATACAGTAACTTTGACACCTACATAACTGTGACAACTATATAACTGTGACAACTACATAACTGTGTCAACTACAAAACTGTGACAACTACAAGTACATAACTGTGGCAACTACATAACTGTGACAACAACATAGCTGTAACAACTACAAAGCTGTGACAACTACATAACTATGACAACTACATAACTGTGTCAACTACATAACTGTAACAACTACATAACTGCGGCAACTACATAACTGTGGCAACTACTATACACACAGTAACTGAGACAACTACATAACTGTGACAACTATATAACTGTGACAACTACATAACTGTGACAACTATATAACTGTGATAACTAAATAACTGTAGCAACTACATAACTGTGGCAACTATATAACTGTGACAACTACATAACTGTGACAACTACTATATATACAGTAACTGTGACAACTGCATAACTGTGGCAACTACATAACTGTGACAACTACATAACTGTGGCAACAACATAACTGTGACAACAACATAACCATGAAAACTACTGTACATACAGTTACTGTGACAACTACATAACTGTGACAACAATATAACTGTGACAACTAAATAAATGTGGCAACTACATAACTATGGCAACTATATAACTGTTACAACTACATAACTGTGACAACTACAGTAAATACAGTAACTGTGGCAACTATATAACTGTGGCAAATATATAACTGTGAAAACTACATAACTGTGACAACTATATAACTGTGACAACTATATAACTGTGACAACTTCTATACATACAGTAACTGTGACAACTACATAACTGTGACAACTATATAACTGTGACAACTACATAACTGTGGCAACTACATAACTGTGACAACTACATGTACATAACTGTGGCAACTACATAACTGTGACAACGACATAGCTGTGGCAACTACATAACTATGACAACTACATAACTGTGGCAACTACATAACTGTGACAACTACATAACTGCGGCAACTACATAACTGTGGCAACTATATAACTGTGGCAACTACATAACTGTTACAACTACTGTACATACAGTAACTGTGACAAGTACATAACTGTGACAACTACATAACTGTAGCAACTACATACTGTAACTGTGACAACTACATAACTGTGGCAACTACGTAACTGTGACAACTACTGTACTTACAGTAACTGTGACAAGTACATAACTGTGACAACTACATAACTTTGAAAACTACTGTACATACAGTTACTGTGACAAGTACTTTACTGTGACACCTACATAACTATGAAAAATATATAACTGTGGCAACTACATAACTGTGACAACTACTATACATACAGTAACTGTGACAACTACATAACTGTGACAACTATATAACTGTGACAACTACATAACTGTGACAACTATATAACTGTGACAACTAAATAACTGTAGCAACTACATAACTGTTGCAACTATATAACTGTGACAACTACATAACTGTGACAACTACTATTTATAGAGTTACTGTGACAAGTACATAACTGTGGCAACTACATAACTGTGACAACTACTGTACATACAGTAACTGTGACAAGTACATAACTGTGGCAGCTACATAACAGTGACAACTACATAACTGTGACAACTTCATAACTGTGACAACTACATAACTGTTGCAACTACGTAACTGTGACAACTGCTGTACATACAGTTACTGTGACAAGTACATAACTGTGACAACTACATAACTGTGAAAACTATATAACTGTGACAACTACATAACTGTGACAACTAATATACATACAGTAACTGTGACAACTACATAACTGTGACAACTATATAACTGTGACAACTACATAACTGTGACAACTACTATACATACAGTAACTGTGACAACTACATAACTGTGACAACTATATAACTGAGACAACTACATAACTGTAACAACTATATAACTGTGACAACTAAATAACTGTAACACCTACATAACTGTTGGAACTATATAACTGTGACAACTACATAACTGTGACAACTACTATATATACAGTAACTGTGGCAACTACAGTACATAACTGTGGCAACTATATAACTGTGACAACTACATAACTGTGACAACTACTATATATACAGTAACTGTGACAAGTACATAACTGTGGCAACTACATAACTGTGACAACTACTGTACATACAGTAACTGTGACAAGTACATAACTGTGGCAGCTACATAACTGTGATAACTACATAACTGTGACAACTTCATTACAGTGGCAACTACATACTGTAACTGTGACAACTACATAACTGTGGCAACTACGTAACTGTGACAACTACTGTACATACAGTAACTGTGACAAGTACATAACTGTGTCAGCTACATAACTTTGACAACTATATAACTGTGGCAACTACATAACTGTGACAACTACTGTACATACAGTAACTGTGACAAGTACAGTACATAACTTTGGCAACTATATAACTGTTTCAACTACATAACTGTGACAACTACTATATATATACAGTAACTGAGACAAGTACATAACTGTGGCAACTACATAACTGTGACAACTACATAACTGTGGCAACTACATAACTGTGACAACTACATAACTGTGAAAAGTACTGTACATACAGTTACTGTGACAACTACATAACTGTGGCAACTGTATAACTGTGACAACTACATAACTGTGACAACTACTGTACATACAGTAACTGTGACAAGTACATAACTGTGGAAACTACATAACTGTGACAACTACATAACTGTAATAACTACTGTACATACATTTACTGTGACAACTACATAACTGTGGCAACTATATAACTGTGACAACTACGTAACTGTGACAACTACTGTACATACAGTAACTGTGACAAGTACATAACTGTGAGAACTACATAACTGTGAAAACTATATAACTATGACAACTACATAACTGTGACAGTTATATAACTGTGACAGCTAAATAACTGTGGCAACTACATAACTATGGCATCTATATAACTGTGACAACTACATAACTGTAACTACTACTGTACATACAGTAACTGTGGCAACTACATAAAGGTGGCAACTATATTACTGTGACAACTACATAACGGTGACAACTATATACTTGTGACAACTATATAACTGTGACAACTTCATAACTGTGACAACTTCTATACATACAGTATCTGTGACAACTACATAACTGTGACAATTATATAACTGTGACAACTATATAACTGTGGCAACTACATAACTGTGACAACTACAACTACATAACTGTGGCAACTACATAACTGTGACAACTTCATAACTGTAACAACTACATAGCTGTGGCAACTACATAACTATGACAACTACATAACTGTGGCAACTGCATAACTGTGACAACTACATAACTGTGGCAACTACATAACTATGGCAACTATATAACTGTGACAACTAAATAACTTTGGCAACTACATAACTATGGCAACTATATAACTGTGACAACTACATAACTTTAATGACTACTGTACATACAGTAACTGTGACAACTACATAAAGGTGGCAGCTATATAACTGTGACAACTACATAACTGTGACAACTATATAACTGTGACAACTTCATAACTGTGACAACTTCTATACATACAGTAATTGTGACAACTATATAACTGTGACAACTATATAACTGTGACAACTATATAACTGTGGCAACTACATAACTGTGACAACTACAACTACATAACTGTGGCAACTACATAAATGTGACAACTACATAACTGTGGCAACTACATAACTATGGCAACTATATAACTGTGACAACTACATAACTGTAACAACTAATGTACATACAGTAACTGTGGCAACTACATAAAGGTGGCAACTATATAACTGTGACAACTACATAACTGTGACAACTATATAACTGTGACAACTTCATAACTGTGACAACTTCTATACATACAGTAACTGTGACAACTACATAACTGTGACAACTATATAATGGTGAAAACTACATAACTGTGACAGCTATATAACTGTGACAACTAAACAACTGTGGCAACGACATAACTATGGCAACTATATAACTGTGACAACTACATAACTGTAACAACTACTGTACATACAGTAACTGTGGCAACTACATAAAGGTGGCAACTATATAACTGTTACAACTACATAACTGTGACAACTTCTGTACATACAGTAACTGTGACAAGTACATAACTGTAGCAGCTACATTGCTGTGACAACTACATAACTGTGAAAACTACTGTACATACAGTTACTGTGACAAGTACATAACTGTGACAACTACATAACTGTGAAAACTATATAACTGTGACAACTACATAACTGTGACAACTACTATACATACAGTAACTGTGACAACTACATAATTGTGACAACTATATAACTGTGACAACAACATAACTGTGACAACTATATAACTGTGACAAATAAATAACTATAGCAACTACATAACTGTTGCAACTATATAACTGAGACAACTAAATAAATGTGGCAACTACATAACTATGGCAACTATATAACTGTTACAACTACATAACTGTGACAACTACTGTACATACAGTAACTGTGGCAACTATATAACTGTGGCAAATATATAACTGTGAAAACTACATAACTGTGACAACTATATAACTGTGACAACTATATAACTGTGACAACTTCTATACATACAGTAACTGTGACAACTACATAACTGTGACAACTATATAACTGTGACAACTACATAACTTTGGCAACTACATAACTGTGACAACTACATGTACATAACTGTGGCAACTACATAACTGTGACAACGACATAGCTGTGGCAACTACATAACTATGACAACTACATAACTGTGGCAACTACATAACTGTGACAACTACATAACTGCGGCAACTACATAACTGTGGCAACTATATAACTGTGGCAACTACATAACTGTGACAACTACTGTACATACAGTAACTGTGACAAGTACATAACTGTGGCAGCTACATAACTGTGACAACTACATAACTGTGGCAACTACGTAACTGTGACAACTACAGTACTTACAGTAACTGTGACAAGTACATAACTGTGGCAGCTACATAACTGTGACAACTACATAACTTTGAAAACTACTGTACATACAGTTACTGTGACAAGTACTTTACTGTGACACCTACATAACTATGAAAACTATATAACTGTGGCAACTACATAACTGTGACAACTACTATACATACAGTAACTGTGACAACTACATAACTGTGACAACTATATAACTGCGACAACTACATAACTGTGGCAACTACTTAACTGTGACAACTACACGTACATAACTGTGGCAACTACATAACTGTGACAATGACAAAGCTGTAACAACTACATAGCTGTGGCAACTACATAACTGTGATAACTATATAACTGTGACAACTACATAAGTGTGACAACTACTATACATACAGTAACTGTGACAACTAGATAACTGTGAAAACTATATAACTGTGCCAACTACTTAACTGTGACAACTATAAAACTGTGACAACTAAATAAATGTGGCAACTACATAACTATGGCAACTATATAACTGTGACAACTACATAACTGTGACAACTACTGTATATACAGTAACTGTGGCAACTATATAACTGTGGCAAATATATAACTGTGACAACTACATAACTGTGACAACTACTATATATACAGTAACTGTGACAACTACATAACTGTGACAACTATATAACTGTGACAACTATATAACTGTGACAACTACATAACTGTGACAACTTCTATACATACAGTAACTGTGACAACTACATAACTGTGACAACTATATAACTGTGACAACTACATAACTGTGGCAACTACATAACTGTGACAACTACAAGTACATAACTGTGGCAACTACATAACTGTGACAACGACATAGCTGTAACAACTACATAGCTGTGGCAACTACATAACTATGACAACTACATAACTGTGGCAACTACATTACTGTGGCAACTCAATAACTGGGACCACTACATAACTGTGACAACTACTGTACATACAGTAACTGTGAATAGTACATAACTGTGACAACTACATAACTGTGAAAACTATATAACTGTGACAATACATAACTGTGACAACTACTAAACATACAGTAACTGTGACAACTACATAACTGTGACAACTATATAACTGTGACAACTACATAACTGTGGCAACTACATAACTGTGACAACTACAAGTACATAACTGTGGCAACTACATAACTGTGACAACGACATAGCTGTAACAACTACATAGCTTTGGCAACTACATAACTATGACAACTACATAACTGTGACAAGTACATAACTGTGGCAACTACATAACTGTGACAACTGCATAACTGTGGCAACTATATAACTGGGACAACGACATAACTGTGACAACTACTATACATACAGTAACTGTGACAACTTCATAACTGTGAAAACTATATAATTGTGACAACTACTTAACTGTGACAAATATATAACTGTGACAACTAAATAAATGTGGCAACTACATAACTATGGCAACTATATAACTGTGACAACTACATAACTGTGACAACTACTGTACATACAGTAACTGTTGCAACTATATAACTGTAGCAACTATATAACTGTGACAACTACATAACTGTGACAAGTACTATATATACTGTAACTGTGACAACTACATAACTGTGACAACTATATAACTGTGACAACTATATAACTGTGACAACTACATAACTGTGACAACTTCTATACATACAGTAACTGTGACAACTACATAACTGTGACAACTATATAACTGTGACAACTACATAACTGTGGCAACTACATAACTGTGACAACTACAAGTACATAACTGTGGCAACTACATAACTGTGACAACGACATAGCTGTAACAAATACATAGCTGTTTCAACTACATAACTGTGAAAACTATATAACTGTGAAAACTACATAAGTGTGACAACTACTATACATACAGTAACTGTGACAACTAGATAACTGTGAAAACTATATAACTGTGACAACAACATAACTGTGACAACTATATAACTGTGACAACTAAATAAATGTGGTAACTACATATCTATGGCAACTATATAACTGTGACAACTACATAACTGTGACAACTACTGTATATACAGTAACTGTGGCAACTATATAACTGTTGCAACTATATAACTGTGACAACTACATAACCGTGACAACTACTATATATACAGTAACTGTGACAACTACATAACTGTGACAACTATATAACTTTGACAACTATATAACTGTGACAACTACATAACTGTGACAACTTCTATACATACAGTAACTGTGACAACTACATAACTGTGACAACTATATAACTGTGACAACTACATAACTGTGGCAACTACATAACTGTGACAACTACAAGTACATAACTGTGGCAACTACATAACTGTGACAAAAACATAGCTGTAACAACTACATAGCTGTGGCAACTACATAACTATGACAACTATATAACTGTGACAACTATATAACTGAGACAACTATATAACTGTGACAACTACATAACTGTGACAACTTCTATACATACAGTAACTGTGACAACTACATAAATGTGACAACTATATAACTGTGACAACTACATAACTGTGGCAACTACATAACTGTGACATCTAAAAGTACATAACTGTGGCAACTACATAACTGTGACAACAACATAGCTGTAACAACTACATAGCTGTGGCAACTACATAACTATGACAACTACATAACTGTTGCAACTACATAACTGTGGCAACTCAATAACTGGGACCACTACATAACTGTGACAAGTACTGTACATATAATAACTGTGACAAGTACATAACTGTGACTACTACATAACTGTGAAAACTATATAACTGTGACAACTACTTAACTGTGACAACTACTAAGCATACAGTAACTGTGACAACTACATAACTGTGAAAACTATATAACTGTGACAACTACATAACTGTGACAAATATATAACTGTGACAACTAAATAAATGTGGCAACTACTGTACATACAGTAACTGTGGCAACTATATAACTGTGACAACTATATAACTGTGACAACTACTATATATACAGTTACTGTGACAACTACATAACTGTGACAACTATATAACTGTGACAACTATATAACTGTGACAACTACATAACTGTGACAACTTCTATACATACAGTAACTGTGACACCTACATAACTGTGACAACTATATAACTGTGACAACTACATAACTGTGTCAACTACATAACTGTGACAACTACAAGTACATAACTGTGGCAACTACATAACTGTGACAACAACATAGCTGTAACATCTACAAAGCTGTGGCAACTACATAACTATGACAACTACATAACTGTGTCAACTACATAACTGTAACAACTACATAACTGCGGCAACTACATAACTGTGGCAACTACTATACACACAGTAACTGAGACAACTACATAACTGTGACAACTATATAACTGTGACAACTACATAACTGTGACAACTATATAACTGTGATAACTAAATAACTGTAGCAACTACATAACTGTGGCAACTATATAACTGTGACAACTACATAACTGTGACAACTACTATATATACAGTAACTGTGACAACTGCATAACTGCGGCAACTACATAACTGTGGCAACAACATAACTGTGACAACTACATAACTGTGAAAACTACTGTACATACAGTTACTGTGACAACTACATAACTGTGACAACTATATAACTGTGACAACTAAATAAATGTGGCAACTACATAACTATGGCAACTATATAACTGTTACAACTACATAACTGTGACAACTACTGTACATACAGTAACTGTGGCAACTATATAACTGTGGCAAATATATAACTGTGAAAACTACATAACTGTGACAACTATATAACTGTGACAAATATATAACTGTGACAACTTCTATACATACAGTAACTGTGACAACTACATAACTGTGACAACTATATAACTGTGACAACTACATAACTGTGGCAACTACATAACTGTGACAACTACATGTACATAACTGTGGCAACTACATAACTGTGACAACGACATAGCTGTGGCAACTACATAACTATGACAACTACATAACTGTGGCAACTACATAACTGTGACAACTACATAACTGCGGCAAACTGTGGCAACTATATAACTGTGGCAACTACATAACTGTGACAACTACTGTACATACAGTAACTGTGACAAGTACATAACTGTGGCAGCTACATAACTGTGACAACTACATAACTGTGACAACTACATAACTGTAGCAACTACATACTGTAACTGTGACAACTACATAACTGTGGCAACTACGTAACAGTGACAACTACTGTACTTACAGTAACTGTGACAAGTACATAACTGTGGCAGCTACATAACTGTGACAACTACATAACTTTGAAAACTACTGTACATACAGTCACTGTGACAAGTACTTTACTGTGACACCTACATAACTATGAAAACTATATAACTGTGGCAAGTACATAACTGTGACAACTACTATACATACAGTAACTGTGACAACTACATAACTGTGACAACTATATAACTGTGACAACTACATAACTGTGACAACTATATAACTGTGACAACTAAATAACTGTAGCAACTACATAACTCTTGCAACTATATAACTGTGACAACTACATAACTGTGACAACTACTATTTATACAGTTACTGTGACAAGTACATAACTGTGGCAACTACATAACTGTGACAACTACATAACTGTGACAACTACTATTTATACAGTAACTGTGACAAGTACATAACTGTGACAACTTCATACTGTAACTGAGACAACTACATAACTGTGGCAACTACGTAACTGTGACAACTGCTGTACATACAGTTACTGTGACAAGTACATAACTGTGACAACTACATAACTGTGAAAACTATATAACTGTGACAACTACATAACTGTGACAACTAATATACATACAGTAACTGTGACAACTACATAACTGTGACAACTATATAACTGTGACAACCACATAACTGTGACAACTACTATACATACAGTAACTGTGACAACTACATAACTGTGACAACTATATAACTGAGACAACTACATAACTGTAACAACTATATAACTGTGACAACTAAATAACTATAACAGCTACATAACTGTTGCAACTATATAACTGTGACAACTACATAACTGTGACAACTAATGTACATACAGTAACTGTGGCAACTACAGTACATAACTGTTGCAACTACATAACTGTGACAAGTACTATATATACAGTAACTGTGACAAGTACATAACTGTGGCAACTACATAACTGTGACAACTACTGTACATACAGTAACTGTGACAAGTACATAACTGTGGCAGCTACATAACTGTGATAACTACATAACTGTGACAACTTCATTACAGTGGTAACTACATACTGTAACTGTGACAACTACATAACTGTGGCAACTACGTAACTGTGACAACTACTGTACATACAGTAACTGTGACAAGTACATAACTGTGTCAGCTACATAACTGTGACAACTATATAACTGTGGCAACTACATAACTGTGACAGCTACTGTACATACAGTAACTGTGACAAGTACAGTACATAACTTTGGCAACTATATAACTGTTTCAACTACATAACTGTGACAACTACTATATATATACAGTAACTGAGACAAGTACATAACTGTGGCAACTACATAACTGTGACAACGACATAGCTGTTGCAACTACATAACTATGACAACTACATAACTGTGGCAACTACATAACTGTGACAAATACATAACTGCGGCAACTACATAACTGTGGCAACTATATAACTGTGGCAACTACATAACTGTGACAACTACATAACTGTAGCAAATACATACTGTAACTGTGACAACTACATAACTGTGGCAACTACGTAACTGTGACAACTATAGTACTTACAGTAACTGTGACAAGTACATAACTGTGGCAGCTACATAACTGTGACAACTACATAACTTTGAAAACTACTGTACATACAGTTACTGTGACAAGTACTTTACTGTGACACCTACATAACTATGAAAACTATATAACTGTGGCAACTACATAACTGTGACAACTACTATACATACAGTAACTGTGACAACTACATAACTGTGACAACTATATAACTGTGACAACTACATAACTGTGGCAACTACTTAACTGTGACAACTACACGTACATAACTGTGGCAACTACATAACTGTGACAATGACAAAGCTGTAACAACTACATAGCTGTGGCAACTACATAACTGTGACAACTATATAACTGTGGCAAATATATAACTGTGAAAACTACATAACTGTGACAACTATATAACTGTGACAACTATATAACTGTGACAACTTCTATACATACAGTAACTGTGACAACTACATAACTGTGACAACTATATAACTGTGACAACTACATAACTTTGGCAACTACATAACTGTGTCAACTACATGTACATAACTGTGGCAACTACATAACTGTGACAATGACATAGCTGTGGCAACTACATAACTATGACAACTACATAACTGTGGCAACTACATAACTGTGACAACTACATAACTGCGACAACTACATAACTGTGGCAACTATATAACTGTGGCAACTACATAACTGTGACAACTACTGTACATACAGTAACTGTGACAAGTACATAACTGTGGCAGCTACATAACTGTGACAACTACATAACTGTGACAACTACATAACTGTAGCAACTACATACTGTAACTGTGACAACTACATAACTGTGGCAACTACGTAACTGTGACAACTACAGTACTTACAGTAACTGTGACAAGTACATAACTGTGGCAGCTACATAACTGTGACAACTACATAACTTTGAAAACTACTGTACATACAGTTAATGTGACAAGTACTTTACTGTGACACCTACATAACTATGAAAACTATATAACTGTGGCAACTACATAACTGTGACAACTACTATACATACAGTAACTGTGACAACTACATAACTGTGACAACTAAATAACTGTGACAACTACATAACTGTGGCAACTACTTAACTGTGACAACTACACGTACATAACTGTGGCAACTACATAACTGTGACAATGACAAAGCTGTAACAACTACATAGCTGTGGCAACTACATAACTGTGATAACTATATAACTGTGACAACTACATAAGTGTGACAAGTACTATACATACAGTAACTGTGACAACTAGATAACTGTGAAAACTATATAACTGTGCCAACTACTTAACTGTGACAACTATAAAACTGTGACAACTAAATAAATGTGGCAACTACATAACTATGGCAACTATATAACTGTGACAACTACATAACTGTGACAACTACTGTATATACAGTAACTGTGGCAACTATATAACTGTGGCAACTATATAACTGTGACAACTACATAACTGTGACAACTACTATATATACAGTAACTGTGACAACTACATAACTGTGACAACTATATAACTGTGACAACTATATAACTGTGACAACTACATAACTGTGACAACTTCTATACATACAGTAACTGTGACAACTACATAACTGTGACAAATACTTAACTGTGACAACTACACGTACATAACTGTGGCAACTACATAACTGTGACAATGACAAAGCTGTAACAACTACATAGCTGTGGCAACAACATAACTATGACAACTACATAACTGTTGCAACTACATAACTGTGGCAACTCAATAACTGGGACCACTACATAACTGTGACAAGTACTGTACATACAGTAACTGTGACAAGTACATAACTGTGACTACTACATAACTGTGAAAACTATATAACTGTGACAACTACTTAACTGTGACAACTACTAAGCATACAGTAACTGTGACAACTACATAACTGTGAAAACTATATAACTGTGACAACTACATAACTGTGACAAATATATAACTGTGACAACTAAATAAATGTGGCAACTACTGTACATACAGTAACTGTGGCAACTATATAACTGTGACAACTATATAACTGTGACAACTACTATATATACAGTTACTGTGACAACTACATAACTGTGACAACTATATAACTGTGACAACTATATAACTGTGACAACTACATAACTGTGACAACTTCTATACATACAGTAACTGTGACACCTACATAACTGTGACAACTATATAACTGTGACAACTACATAACTGTGTCAACTACATAACTGTGACAACTACAAGTACATAACTGTGGCAACTACATAACTGTGACAACAACATAGCTGTAACATCTACAAAGCTGTGGCAACTACATAACTATGACAACTACATAACTGTGTCAACTACATAACTGTAACAACTACATAACTGCGGCAACTACATAACTGTGGCAACTACTATACACACAGTAACTGAGACAACTACATAACTGTGACAACTATATAACTGTGACAACTACATAACTGTGACAACTATATAACTGTGATAACTAAATAACTGTAGCAACTACATAACTGTGGCAACTATATAACTGTGACAACTACATAACTGTGACAACTACTATATATACAGTAACTGTGACAACTGCATAACTGTGGCAACTACATAACTGTGACAACTACATAACTGTGGCAACAACATAACTGTGACAACTACATAGCTGTGAAAACTACTGTACATACAGTTACTGTGACAACTACATAACTGTGACAACTATATAACTGTGACAACTAAATAAATGTGGCAACTACATAACTATGGCAACTATATAACTGTTAAAACTACATAACTGTGACAACTACTGTACATACAGTAACTGTGGCAACTATATAACTGTGGCAAATATATAACTGTGAAAACTACATTACTGTGACAACTACATAACTGTGACAACTAAATAACTGTGACAACTACATAACTGTGGCAACTACTTAACTGTGACAACTACACGTACATAACTGTGGCAACTACATAACTGTGACAATGACAAAGCTGTAACAACTACATAGCTGTGGCAACTACATAACTGTGAAAACTATATAACTGTGACAACTACATAAGTGTGACAAGTACTATACATACAGTAACTGTGACAACTAGATAACTGTGAAAACTATATAACTGTGCCAACTACTTAACTGTGACAACTATAAAACTGTGACAACTAAATAAATGTGGCAACTACATAACTATGGCAACTATATAACTGTGACAACTACATAACTGTGACAACTACTGTATATACAGTAACTGTGGCAACTATATAACTGTGGCAACTATATAACTGTGACAACTACATAACTGTGACAACTACTATATATACAGTAACTGTGACAACTACATAACTGTGACAACTATATAACTGTGACAACTATATAACTGTGACAACTACATAACTGTGACAACTTCTATACATACAGTAACTGTGACAACTACATAACTGTGACAACTACTTAACTGTGACAACTACACGTACATAACTGTGGCAACTACATAACTGTGACAATGACAAAGCTGTAACAACTACATAGCTGTGGCAACTACATAACTATGACAACTACATAACTTTTGCAACTACATAACTGTGGCAACTCAATAACTGGGACCACTACATAACTGTGACAAGTACTGTACATACAGTAACTGTGACAAGTACATAACTGTGACTACTACATAACTGTGAAAACTATATAACTGTGACAACTACTTAACTGTGACAACTACTAAGCATACAGTAACTGTGACAACTACATAACTGTGAAATCTATATAACTGTGACAACTACATAACTGTGACAAATATATAACTGTGACAACTAAATAAATGTGGCAACTACTGTACATACAGTAACTGTGGCAACTATATAACTGTGACAACTATATAACTGTGACAACTACTATATATACAGTTACTGTGACAACTACATAACTGTGACAACTATATAACTGTGACAACTATATAACTGTGACAACTTCTATACATACAGTAACTGTGACACCTACATAACTGTGACAACTATATAACTGTGACAACTACATAACTGTGTCAACTACATAACTGTGACAACTACAAGTACATAACTGTGGCAACTACATAACTGTGACAACAACATAGCTGTAACATCTACAAAGCTGTGGCAACTACATAACTATGACAACTACATAACTGTGTCAACTACATAACTGTAACAACTACATAACTGCGGCAACTACATAACTGTGGCAACTACTATACACACAGTAACTGAGACAACTACATAACTGTGACAACTATATAACTGTGACAACTACATAACTGTGACAACTATATAACTGTGATAACTAAATAACTGTAGCAACTACATAACTGTGGCAACTATATAACTGTGACAACTACATAACTGTGACAACTACTATATATACAGTAACTGTGACAACTGCATAACTGTGGCAACTACATAACTGTGACAACTACATAACTGTGGCAACAACATAACTGTGACAACTACATAACTGTGAAAACTACTGTACATACAGTTACTGTGACAACTACATAACTGTGACAACTATATAACTGTGACAACTAAATAAATGTGGCAACTACATAACTATGGCAACTATATAACTGTTACAACTACATAACTGTGACAACTACTGTACATACAGTAACTGTGGCAACTATATAACTGTGGCAAATATATAACTGTGAAAACTACATTACTGTGACAACTATATAACTGTGACAACTATATAACTGTGACAACTTCTATACATACAGTAACTGTGACAACTACATAACTGTGACAACTATATAACTGTGACAACTACATAACTGTGGCAACTACATAACTGTGACAACTACATGTACATAACTGTGGCAACTACATAACTGTGACAACGACATAGCTGTGGCAACTACATAACTATGACAACTACATAACTGTGGCAACTACATAACTGTGACAACTACATAACTGCGGCAAACTGTGGCAACTATATAACTGTGGCAACTACATAACTGTGACAACTACTGTACATACAGTAACTGTGACAAGTACATAACTGTGGCAGCTACATAACTGTGACAACTACATAACTGTGACAACTACATAACTGTAGCAACTACATACTGTAACTGTGACAACTACATAACTGTGGCAACTACGTAACTGTGACAACTACTGTACTTACAGTAACTGTGACAAGTACATAACTGTGGCAGCTACATAACTGTGACAACTACATAACTTTGAAAACTACTGTACATACAGTTACTGTGACAAGTACTTTACTGTGACACCTACATAACTATGAAAACTATATAACTGTGGCAACTACATAACTGTGACAACTACTATACATACAGTAACTGTGACAACTACATAACTGTGACAACTATATAACTGTGACAACTACATAACTGTGACAACTATATAACTGTGACAACTAAATAACTGTAGCAACTACATAACTGTTGCAACTATATAACTGTGACAACTACATAACTGTGACAACTACTATTTATACAGTTACTGTGACAAGTACATAACTGTGGCAACTACATAACTGTGACAACTACATAACTGTGACAACTACTATTTATACAGTAACTGTGACAAGTACATAACTGTGACAACTTCATACTGTAACTGAGACAACTACATAACTGTGGCAACTACGTAACTGTGACAACTGCTGTACATACAGTTACTGTGACAAGTACATAACTGTGACAACTACATAACTGTGAAAACTATATAACTGTGACAACTACATAACTGTGACAACTAATATACATACAGTAACTGTGACAACTACATAACTGTGACAACTATATAACTGTGACAACTACATAACTGTGACAACTACTATACATACAATAACTGTGACAACTACATAACTGTGACAACTATATAACTGAGACAACTACATAACTGTAACAACTATATAACTGTGACAACTAAATAACTGTAACAGCTACATAACTGTTGCAACTATATAACTGTGACAACTACATAACTGTGACAACTAATGTACATACAGTAACTGTGGCAATTACAGTACATAACTGTGGCAACTACATAACTGTGACAAGTACTATATATACAGTAACTGTGACAAGTACATAACTGTGGCAACTACATAACTGTGACAACTACTGTACATACAGTAACTGTGACAAGTACATAATTGTGGCAGCTACATAACTGTGATAACTACATAACTGTGACAACTTCATTACAGTGGCAACTACATACTGTAACTGTGACAACTACATAACTGTGGCAACTACGTAACTGTGACAACTACTGTACATACAGTAACTGTGACAAGTACATAACTGTGTCAGCTACATAACTGTGACAACTATATAACTGTGGCAACTACATAACTGTGACAACTACTGTACATACAGTAACTGTGACAAGTACAGTACATAACTTTGGCAACAATATAACTGTTTCAACTACATAACTGTGACAACTACTATATATATATACAGTAACTGAGACAAGTACATAACTGTGGCAACTACATAACTGTGACAACAACATAACTGTGGCAACTACATAACTGTGACAACTACATAACTTTGAAAACTACTGTACATACAGTTACTGTGACAACTACATAACTGTGAAAACTACTGTACATACAGTTACTGTGACAACTACATAACTGTGGCAACTACATAACTATGGCAACTATATAACTGTGACAACTAAATAACTGTGGCAACAACATAACTATGGCAACTATATAACTGTGACAACTACATAACTGTAATGACTACTGTACATACAGTAACTGTGGCAACTACATAAAGGTGGCAGCTATATAACTGTGACAACTACATAACTGTGACAACTATATAACTGTGACAACTTCATAACTGTGACAACTTCTATACATACAGTAATTGTGACAACTATATAACTGTGGCAACTACATAACTGTGACAACTATATAACTGTGACAACTATATAACTGTGGCAACTACATAACTGTGACAACTACAACTACATAACTGTGGCAACTACATAAATGTGACAACTACATAACTGTGGCAACTACATAACTATTGCAACTATATAACTGTGACAACTTCATAACTGTAACAACTAATGGACATACAGTAACTGTGGCAACTACATAAAGGTGGCAACTATATAACTGTGACAACTACATAACTGTGACAACTATATAACTGTGACAACTTCATAACTGTGACAACTTCTATACATACAGTAACTGTGACAACTACATAACTGTGACAACTATATAATGGTGACAACTACATAACTGTGACAGCTATATAACTGTGACAACTAAACAACTGTGGCAACGACATAACTATGGCAACTATATAACTGTGACAACTACATAACTGTAACAACTACTGTACATACAGTAACTGTGGCAACTACATAAAGGTGGCAACTATATAACTGTTACAACTACATAACTGTGACAACTACTGTACATACAGTAACTGTGACAAGTACATAACTGTGGCAACTACATAACTGTGACAACTACATAACTGTGAAAACTATATAACTGTGACAACTACATAACTGTGACAACTATATAACTGTGACAAATAAATAACTGTAGCAACTACATAACTGTTGCAACTATATAACTGTGACAACTACATAACTGTGTCAACTACTGTACATACAGTAACTGTGGCAACTACAGTACATAACTATGGCAACTATATAACTGTGACAACTACATAACTTTGACAACTACTATATATACAGTAACTGTGACAAGTACATAACTGTGGCAACTACATAACTGTGACAACTACATAACTGTGGCAACTACATAACTGTGACAACTACATAACTGTGAAAACTACTGTACATACAGTTACTGTGACAACTACATAACTGTGGCAACTATATAACTGTGACAACTACATAACTGTGACAACTACTGTACATACAGTAACTGTGACAAGTACATAACTGTGACAACTACATAACTGTAACAACTACATAACTGTGAAAACTACTGTACATACAGTTACTGTGACAACTACATAACTGTGGCAACTATATAACTGTGACAACTACGTAACTGTGACAACTACTGTACATACAGTAACTGTGGCAACTACAGTACATAACTATGGCAACTATATAACCGTGACAACTACATAACTTTGACAACTACTATATATACAGTAACTGTGACAAGTACATAACTGTGGCAACTACATAACTGTGACAACTACATAACTGTGAAAACTACTGTACATACTGTTACTGTGACAACTACATAACTGTGGCAACTACATAACAGTGACAACTACTGTACATACAGTAACTGTGACAAGTACATAACTGTGTCAGCTACATAACTGTGACAACTACATAACTGTGACAACTACATAACTGTAGCAACTATATAACTGTGACAAGTACATAACTGTGACAACTACATAACTGTGAAAACTATATAATTGTGACAACAACATAACTGTGACAACTACTATACATACAGTAACTGTGACAACTGCATAACTGTGACAACTATATAACTGTGACAACTACATAACTGTGACAGTTAAATAACTGTGACAACTAAATAACTGTGGCAACTACATAACTATGGCATCTATATAACTGTGACAACTACATAACTGTAATGACTACTGTACATACAGTAACTGTGGCAACTACATAAATGTGGCAACTATATAACTGTGACAACTACATAACTGTGACAACTATATAACTTTGACAACTATATAACTGTGACAACTTCATAACTGTGAACACTTCTATACATACAGTAACTGTGACAACTACATAACTGTGACAACTATATAACTGTGACAACTATATAACTGTGGCAACTACATAACTGTGACAACTACAACTACATAACTGTGGCAACTACATAACTGTGACAAATAAATAACTGTGACAAATACATAACTGTGGCAACTACATAACTATGACAACTACATAACTGTGGCAACTGCATAAATGTGACAACTACATAACTGTGGCAACTACATAACTATGGCAACTATATAACTGTGACAACTAAATAACTGTGGCAACTACATAACTATGGCAACTATATAACTGTGACAATTACATAACTGTAACGACTACTGTACATACAGTAACTGTGGTAACTACATAACTGTGACAACTACATAACTGTGACAACTATATCACTGTGACAACTATATAACTGTGGCAACTACATAACTGTGCCAACTACAACTACATAACTGTGGCAACTACATAACTGTGACAACTTCATAACTGTAACAACTACATAGCTGTGGCAACTACATAACTATGACAACTACATAACTGTGGCAACTGCATAAATGTGACAACTACATAACTGTGGCAACTACATAACTATGGCAACTATATAACTGTGACAACTAAATAACTGTGGCAACTACATAACTATGGCAACTATATAACTGTGACAATTACATAACTGTAACGACTACTGTACATACAGTAACTGTGGCAACTACATAAAGGTGGCAACTATATAACTGTGACAACTACATAACTGTGACAACTATATAACTGTAACAGCTATATAACTGTGACAACTTCATAACTGTGACAACTTCTATACATACAGTAACTGTGACAACTATATAACTGTGACAACTGTATAACTGTGGCAACTACATAACTGTGACAACTATATAACTGTGACAAATATATAACTGTGGCAACTACATAACTGTGACAACTACAACTACATAACTGTGGCAACTACATAAATGTGACAACTACATAACTGTGGCAACAACATAACTATGGCAACTATATAACTGTGACAACTACATAACTGTAACGATGACTGTACATACAGTAACTGTGGCAACTACATAAAGGTGGCAACTATATAACTGTGACAACTACATAACTGTGACAACTATATAACTGTGACAATTTCATAACTGTGACAACTTCTATACATACAGTAACTGTGACAACTACATAACTGTGACAACTATATAATGGTGACAACTACATAACTGTGACAGCTATATAACTGTGACAACTAAACAACCGTGGCAACTACATAACTATGGCAACTATATAACTGTGACAACTACATAACTGTAACAACTACTGTACATACAGTAACTGTGGCAACTACATAAAGGTGGCAACTATATAACTGTTACAACTACATAACTGTGACAACTACTGTACATACAGTAACTGTGACAAGTACATAACTGTAGCAGATACATTACTGTGACAACTACATAACTGTGCAAACTACTGTACATACAGTTACTGCGACAAGTACATAACTGTGACAACTACATAACTGTGAAAACTATATAACTGTGACAACTACATAACTGTGACAACTACTGTACATACAGTAACTGTGACAACTACATAATTGTGACAACTATATAACTGTGACAACTACATAACTGTGACAACTATATAACTGTGACAAATAAATAACTGTAGCAACAACATAACTGTTGCAACTATATAACTGTGACAACTACATAACTGTGACAACTACTGTACATACAGTAACTGTGGCAACTACAGTACATAATTATGGCAACTATATAACTGTGACAACTACATAACTTTGACAACTACTATATATACAGTAACTGTGACAAGTAAATAACTGTGGCAACTACATAACTGTGACAACTACATAACTGTGGCAACTACATAACTGTGACAACTAAATAACTGTGAAAACTACTGTACATACAGTTACTGTGACAACTACATAACTGTGGCAACTATATAACTGTGACAACTACATAACTGTGACAACTACTGTACATACAGTAACTGTGACAAGTACATAACTGTGGCAACTACATAACTGTGTCAACTACATAACTGTGAAAGGTACTGTACATACAGTTACTGTGACAACTACATAACTGTGGCAACTATATAACTGTGACAACTACGTAACTGTGACAACGACTGTACATACAGTAACTGTGACAAGTACATAACTGTGACAACTACATAACTGTGGCAACTACGTAACTGTGACATCTACTGTACATACAGTAACTGTGACAAGTACATAACTGTGTCAGCTACATAACTTTGACAACTATATAACTGTGGCAACTACATAACTGTGACAACTACTATATATATACAGTAACTGAGACAAGTACATAACTGTGGCAACTAAATAACTGTGACAACTACATAACTGTGGCAACTACATAACTGTGACAACTACATAACTGTGAAAACTACTGTACATACAGTTACTGTGACAACTACATAACTGTGGCAACTATATAACTGTGACAACTACATAACTGTGACAACTTCTGTACATACAGTAACTGTGACAAGTACATAACTGTGGAAACTACATAACTGTGACAACTACATAACTGTGATAACTACTGTACATACAGTAACTGTGACAACTACATAACTGTGGCAACTATATAACTGTGAAAACTACGTAACTGTGACAACTACTGTACATACAGTAACTGTGACAAGTACATAACTGTGAGAACTACATAACTGTGAAAACTATATAACTGTGACAACTACATAACTGTGACAGTTATATAACTGTGACAACTAAATAACTGTGGCAACTACATATCTATGGCATCTATATAACTGTGACAACTACAAAACTGTAACGACTACTGTACATACAGTAACTGTGGCAACTACATAAAGGTGGCAACTATATAACTGTGACAACTACATAACTGTGATAACTATATAACTGTGACAACTATATAACTGTGACAACTTCATAACTGTGACAACTTCTATACATACAGTAACTGTGACAACTACATAACTGTGACAACTATATAACTGTGACAACTATATAACTGTGGCAACTACATAACTGTGACAACTACAACTACATAACTGTGGCAACTACATAACTGTGACAACTTCATAACTGTAACAACTACATAGCTGTGGCAACTACATAACTATGACAACTACATAACTGTGGCAACTGCATAACTGTGACAACTACATAACTGTGGCAACTACATAACTATGGCAACTATATAACTGTGACAACTAAATAACTGTGGCAACTACATAACTGTATCGACTAATGTACATACAGTAACTGTGGCAACTACATAAAGGTGGCAGCTATATAACTGTGACAACTACATAACTGTGACAACTATATAACTGTGACAACTTCATAACTGTGACAACTTCTATACATACAGTAATTGTGACAACTATATAACTGTGACAACTATATATCTGTGGCAACTACATAACTGTGACAACTATATAACTGTGACAACTATATAACTGTGGCAACTACAACTACATAACTGTGGCAACTACATAAATGTGACAACTACATAACTGTGGCAACTACATAACTATGGCAACTATATAACTGTGACAACTACATAACTGTAACGACTACTGTACATACAGTAACTGTGGCAACTACATAAAGGTGGCAACTATATAACTGTGACAACTACATAACTGTGACAACTATATAACTGTGACAACTTTATAACTGTGACAACTTCTATACAAACAGTAACTGTGGCAACTACATAACTGTGAAAACTACTGTACATACAGTTACTGTGACAACTACATAACTGTGGCAACTATATAACTGTGACAACTACATAACTGTGACAACTACTGTACATACAATAACTGTGACAAGTACATAACTGTGACAACTACATAACTGTAACAACTACATAACTGTGAAAACTACTGTACATACAGTTACTGTGACAACTACATAACTGTGGCAACTATATAACTGTGACAACTACGTAACTGTGACAACTACTGTACATACAGTAACTGTGGCAACTACAGTACATAACTATGGCAACTATATAACCGTGACAACTACATAACTTTGACAACTACTATATATACAGTAACTGTGACAAGTACATAACTGTGAAAACTACAGTACATACTGTTACTGTGACAACTACATAACTGTGGCAACTACATAACAGTGACAACTACTGTACATACAGTAACTATGACAAGTACATAACTGTGTCAGCTACATAACTGTGACAACTACATAACTGTGACAACTACATAACTGTAGCAACTATATAACTGTGACAAGTACATAACTGTGACAACTACATAACTGTGAAAACTATATAATTGTGACAACAACATAACTGTGACAACTACTATACATACAGTAACTGTGACAACTGCATAACTGTGACAACTATATAACTGTGACAACTACATAACTGTGACAGTTAAATAACTGTGACAACTAAATAACTGTGGCAACTACATAACTATGGCATCTATATAACTGTGACAACTACATAACTGTAATGACTACTGTACATACAGTAACTGTGGCAACTACATAAATGTGGCAACTATATAACTGTGACAACTACATAACTGTGACAACTATATAACTTTGACAACTATATAACTGTGACAACTTCATAACTGTGAACACTTCTATACATACAGTAACTGTGACAACTACATAACTGTGACAACTATATAACTGTGACAACTATATAACTGTGGCAACTACATAACTGTGACAACTACAACTACATAACTGTGGCAACTACATAACTGTGACAAATAAATAACTGTGACAAATACATAACTGTGGCAACTACATAACTATGGCAACTATATAACCGTGACAACTACATAACTGTAACGACTACTGTACACACAGTAACTGTGGTAACTACATAACTGTGACAACTACATAACTGTGACAACTATATCACTGTGACAACTATATAACTGTGGCAACTACATAACTGTGCCAACTACAACTACATAACTGTGGCAACTACATAACTGTGACAACTTCATAACTGTAACAACTACATAGCTGTGGCAACTACATAACTATGACAACTACATAACTGTGGCAACTGCATAAATGTGACAACTACATAACTGTGGCAACTACATAACTATGGCAACTATATAACTGTGACAACTAAATAACTGTGGCAACTACATAACTATGGCAACTATATAACTGTGACAATTACATAACTGTAACGACTACTGTACATACAGTAACTGTGGCAACTACATAAAGGTGGCAACTATATAACTGTGACAACTACATAACTGTGACAACTATATAACTGTAACAGCTATATAACTGTGACAACTTCATAACTGTGACAACTTCTATACATACAGTAACTGTGACAACTATATAACTGTGACAACTGTATAACTGTGGCAACTACATAACTGTGACAACTATATAACTGTGACAAATATATAACTGTGGCAACTACATAACTGTGACAACTACAACTACATAACTGTGGCAACTACATAAATGTGACAACTACATAACTGTGGCAACAACATAACTATGGCAACTATATAACTGTGACAACTACATAACTGTAACGATGACTGTACATACAGTAACTGTGGCAACTACATAAAGGTGGCAACTATATAACTGTGACAACTACATAACTGTGACAACTATATAACTGTGACAATTTCATAACTGTGACAACTTCTATACATACAGTAACTGTGACAACTACATAACTGTGACAACTATATAATGGTGACAACTACATAACTGTGACAGCTATATAACTGTTACAACTAAACAACTGTGGCAACTACATAACTATGGCAACTATATAACTGTGACAACTACATAACTGTAACAACTACTGTACATACAGTAACTGTGGCAACTACATAAAGGTGGCAACTATATAACTGTTACAACTACATAACTGTGACAACTACTGTACATACAGTAACTGTGACAAGTACATAACTGTAGCAGATACATTACTGTGACAACTACATAACTGTGCAAACTACTGTACATACAGTTACTGCGACAAGTACATAACTGTGACAACTACATAACTGTGAAAACTATATAACTGTGACAACTACATAACTGTGACAACTACTGTACATACAGTAACTGTGACAACTACATAATTGTGACAACTATATAACTGTGACAACTACATAACTGTGACAACTATTTAACTGTGACAAATAAATAACTGTAGCAACAACATAACTGTTGCAACTATATAACTGTGACAACTACATAACTGTGACAACTACTGTACATACAGTAACTGTTGCAACTACAGTACATAATTATGGCAACTATATAACTGTGACAACTACATAACTTTGACAACTACTATATATACAGTAACTGTGACAAGTAAATAACTGTGGCAACTACATAACTGTGACAACTACATAACTGTGGCAACTACATAACTGTGACAACTAAATAACTGTGAAAACTACTGTACATACAGTTACTGTGACAACTACATAACTGTGGCAACTATATAACTGTGACAACTACATAACTGTGACAACTACTGTACATACAGTAACTGTGACAAGTACATAACTGTGGCAACTACATAACTGTGTCAACTACATAACTGTGAAAGGTACTGTACATACAGTTACTGTGACAACTACATAACTGTGGCAACTATATAACTGTGACAACTACGTAACTGTGACAACGACTGTACATACAGTAACTGTGACAAGTACATAACTGTGACAACTACATAACTGTGGCAACTACGTAACTGTGACATCTACTGTACATACAGTAACTGTGACAAGTACATAACTGTGTCAGCTACATAACTGTGACAACTATATAACTGTGGCAACTACATAACTGTGACAACTACTATATATATATACAGTAACTGAGACAAGTACATAACTGTGGCAACTAAATAACTGTGACAACTACATAACTGTGGCAACTACATAACTGTGACAACTACATAACTGTGAAAACTACTGTACATACAGTTACTGTGACAACTACATAACTGTGGCAACTATATAACTGTGACAACTAAATAACTGTGACAACTTCTGTACATACAGTAACTGTGACAAGTACATAACTGTGGAAACTACATAACTGTGACAACTACATAACTGTGATAACTACTGTACATACAGTAACTGTGACAACTACATAACTGTGTCAACTATATAACTGTGAAAACTACGTAACTGTGACAACTACTGTACATACAGTAACTGTGACAAGTACATAACTGTGAGAACTACATAACTGTGAAAACTATATAACTGTGACAAACTACATAACTGTGACAGTTATATAACTGTGACAACTAAATAACTGTGGCAACTACATAACTATGGCATCTATATAACTGTGACAACTACAAAACTGTAACGACTACTGTACATACAGTAACTGTGGCAACTACATAAAGGTGGCAACTATATAACTGTGACAACTACATAACTGTGATAACTATATAACTGTGACAACTATATAACTGTGACAACTTCATAACTGTGACAACTTCTATACATACAGTAACTGTGACAACTACATAACTGTGACAACTATATAACTGTGACAACTATATAACTGTGGCAACTACATAACTGTGACAACGGCAACTACATAACTGTGGCAACTACATAACTGTGACAACTTCATAACTGTAACAACTACATAGCTGTGGCAACTACATAACTATGACAACTACATAACTGTGGCAACTGCATAACTGTGACAACTACATAACTGTGGCAACTACATAACTATGGCAACTATATAACTGTGACAACTAAATAACTGTGGCAACTACATAACTGTATCGACTAATGTACATACAGTAACTGTGGCAACTACATAAAGGTGGCAGCTATATAACTGTGACAACTACATAACTGTGACAACTATATAACTGTGACAACTTCATAACTGTGACAACTTCTATACATACAGTAATTGTGACAACTATATAACTGTGACAACTATATATCTGTGGCAACTACATAACTGTGACAACTATATAACTGTGACAACTATATAACTGTGGCAACTACAACTACATAACTGTGGCAACTACATAAATGTGAAAACTACATAACTGTGGCAACTACATAACTATGGCAACTATATAACTGTGACAACTACATAACTGTAACGACTACTGTACATACAGTAACTGTGGCAACTACATAAAGGTGGCAACTATATAACTGTGACAACTACATAACTGTGACAACTATATAACTGTGACAACTTTATAACTGTGACAACTTCTATACAAACAGTAACTGTGGCAACTACATAACTGTGACAACTACATAACTGTGAAAACTACTGTACATACAGTTACTGTGACAACTACATAACTGTGGCAACTATATAACTGTGACAACTACATAACTGTGACAACTACTGTACATACAGTAACTGTGACAAGTACATAACTGTGACAACTACATAACTGTAACAACTACATAACTGTGAAAACTACTGTACATACAGTTACTGTGACAACTACATAACTGTGGCAACTATATAACTGTGACAACTACGTAACTGTGACAACTACTGTACATACAGTAACTGTGGCAACTACAGTACATAACTATGGCAACTATATAACCGTGACAACTACATAACTTTGACAACTACTATATATACAGTAACTGTGACAAGTACATAACTGTGGCAACTACATAACTGTGACAACTACATAACTGTGAAAACTACTGTACATACTGTTACTGTGACAACTACATAACTGTGGCAACTACATAACAGTGACAACTACTGTACATACAGTAACTGTGACAAGTACATAACTGTGTCAGCTACATAACTGTGACAACTACATAACTGTGACAACTACATAACTGTAGCAACTATATAACTGTGACAACTACATAACTGTGACAACTACATAACTGTAGCAACTATATAACTGTGACAAGTACATAACTGTGACAACTACATAACTGTGAAAACTATATAATTGTGACAACAACATAACTGTGACAACAACTATACATACAGTAACTGTGACAACTGCATAACTGTGACAACTATATAACTGTGACAACTACATAACTGTGACAGTTAAATAACTGTGACAACTAAATAACTGTGGCAACTACATAACTATGGCATCTATATAACTGTGACAACTACATAACTGTAATGACTACTGTACATACAGTAACTGTGGCAACTACATAAATGTGGCAACTATATAACTGTGACAACTACATAACTGTGACAACTATATAACTTTGACAACTATATAACTGTGACAACTTCATAACTGTGAACACTTTTATACATACAGTAACTGTGACAACTACATAACTGTGACAACTATATAACTGTGACAACTATATAACTGTGGCAACTACATAACTGTGACAACTACAACTACATAACTGTGGCAACTACATAACTGTGACAATTAAATAACTGTGACAAATACATAACTGTGGCAACTACATAACTATGGCAACTATATAACCGTGACAACTACATAACTGTAACGACTACTGTACACACAGTAACTGTGGTAACTACATAACTGTGACAACTACATAACTGTGACAACTATATCACTGTGACAACTATATAACTGTGGCAACTACATAACTGTGCCAACTACAACTACATAACTGTGGCAACTACATAACTGTGACAACTTCATAACTGTAACAACTACATAGCTGTGGCAACTACATAACTATGACAACTACATAACTGTGGCAACTGCATAAATGTGACAACTACATAACTGTGGCAACTACATAACTATGGCAACTATATAACTGTGACAACTAAATAACTGTGGCAACTACATAACTATGGCAACTATATAACTGTGACAATTACATAACTGTAACGACTACTGTACATACAGTAACTGTGGCAACTACATAAAGGTGGCAACTATATAACTGTGACAACTACATAACTGTGACAACTATATAACTGTAACAGCTATATAACTGTGACAACTTCATAACTGTGACAACTTCTATACATACAGTAACTGTGACAACTATATAACTGTGACAACTGTATAACTGTGGCAACTACATAACTGTGACAACTATATAACTGTGACAAATATATAACTGTGGCAACTACATAACTGTGACAACTACAACTACATAACTGTGGCAACTACATAAATGTGACAACTACATAACTGTGGCAACAACATAACTATGGCAACTATATAACTGTGACAACTACATAACTGTAACGATGACTGTACATACAGTAACTGTGGCAACTACATAAAGGTGGCAACTATATAACTGTGACAACTACATAACTGTGACAACTATATAACTGTGACAATTTCATAACTGTGACAACTTCTATACATACAGTAACTGTGACAACTACATAACTGTGACAACTATATAATGGTGACAACTACATAACTGTGACAGCTATATAACTGTGACAACTAAACAACTGTGGCAACTACATAACTATGGCAACTATATAACTGTGACAACTACATAACTGTAACAACTACTGTACATACAGTAACTGTGGCAACTACATAAAGGTGGCAACTATATAACTGTTACAACTACATAACTGTGACAACTACTGTACATACAGTAACTGTGACAAGTACATAACTGTAGCAGATACATTACTGTGACAACTACATAACTGTGCAAACTACTGTACATACAGTTACTGCGACAAGTACATAACTGTGACAACTACATAACTGTGAAAACTATATAACTGTGACAACTACATAACTGTGACAACTACTGTACATACAGTAACTGTGACAACTACATAATTGTGACAACTATATAACTGTGACAACTACATAACTGTGACAACTATATAACTGTGACAAATAAATAACTGTAGCAACAACATAACTGTTGCAACTATATAACTGTGACAACTACATAACTGTGACAACTACTGTACATACAGTAACTGTGGCAACTACAGTACATAATTATGGCAACTATATAACTGTGACAACTACATAACTTTGACAATTACTATATATACAGTAACTGTGACAAGTAAATAACTGTGGCAACTACATAACTGTGACAACTACATAACTGTGGCAACTACATAACTGTGACAACTAAATAACTGTGAAAACTACTGTACATACAGTTACTGTGACAACTACATAACTGTGGCAACTATATAACTGTGACAACTACATAACTGTGACAACTACTGTACATACAGTAACTGTGACAAGTACATAACTGTGGCAACTACATAACTGTGTCAACTACATAACTGTGAAAGGTACTGTACATACAGTTACTGTGACAACTACATAACTGTGGCAACTATATAACTGTGACAACTACGTAACTGTGACAACGACTGTACATACAGTAACTGTGACAAGTACATAACTGTGACAACTACATAACTGTGGCAACTACGTAACTGTGACATCTACTGTACATACAGTAACTGTGACAAGTACATAACTGTGTCAGCTACATAACTGTGACAACTATATAACTGTGGCAACTACATAACTGTGACAACTACTATATATATACAGTAACTGAGACAAGTACATAACTGTGGCAACTAAATAACTGTGACAACTACATAACTGTGGCAACTACATAACTGTGACAACTACATAACTGTGAAAACTACTGTACATACAGTTACTGTGACAACTACATAACTGTGGCAACTATATAACTGTGACAACTACATAACTGTGACAACTTCTGTACATACAGTAACTGTGACAAGTACATAACTGTGGAAACTACATAACTGTGACAACTACATAACTGTGATAACTACTGTACATACAGTAACTGTGACAACTACATAACTGTGGCAACTATATAACTGTGAAAACTACGTAACTGTGACAACTACTGTACATACAGTAACTGTGACAAGTACATAACTGTGAGAACTACATAACTGTGAAAACTATATAACTGTGACAACTACATAACTGTGACAGTTATATAACTGTGACAACTAAATAACTGTGGCAACTACATAACTATGGCATCTATATAACTGTGACAACTACAAAACTGTAACGACTACTGTACATACAGTAACTGTGGCAACTACATAAAGGTGGCAACTATATAACTGTGACAACTACATAACTGTGATAACTATATAACTGTGACAACTATATAACTGTGACAACTTCATAACTGTGACAACTTCTATACATACAGTAACTGTGACAACTACATAACTGTGACAACTATATAACTGTGACAACTATATAACTGTGGCAACTACATAACTGTGACAACTACAACTACATAACTGTGGCAACTACATAACTGTGACAACTTCATAACTGTAACAACTACATAGCTGTGGCAACTACATAACTATGACAACTACATAACTGTGGCAACTGCATAACTGTGACAACTACATAACTGTGGCAACTACATAACTATGGCAACTATATAACTGTGACAACTAAATAACTGTGGCAACTACATAACTGTATCGACTACTGTACATACAGTAACTGTGGCAACTACATAAAGGTGGCAGCTATATAACTGTGACAACTACATAACTGTGACAACTATATAACTGTGACAACTTCATAACTGTGACAACTTCTATACATACAGTAATTGTGACAACTATATAACTGTGACAACTATATATCTGTGGCAACTACATAACTGTGACAACTATATAACTGTGACAACTATATAACTGTGGCAACTACAACTACATAACTGTGGCAACTACATAAATGTGACAACTACATAACTGTGGCAACTACATAACTATGGCAACTATATAACTGTGACAACTACATAACTGTAACAACTACTGTACATACAGTAACTGTGGCAACTACATAAAGGTGGCAACTATATAACTGTGACAACTACATAACTGTGACAACTATATAACTGTGACAACTTTATAACTGTGACAACTTCTATACAAACAGTAACTGTGACAACTACATAACTGTGACAACTATATCATGGTGTCAACTACATAACTGTGACAGCTATATAACTGTGACAACTAAACAACTGTGGCAACTACATAACTATGGCAACTATATAACTGTGACAACTACATAACTGTAACAACTACTGTACATACAGTAACTGTGGCAACAACATAAAGGTGGCAACTATATAATTGTTACAACTACATAACTGTGACAACTACTGTACATACAGTAACTGTGACAAGTACATAACTGTAGCAGCTACATTGCTGTGACAACTACATATCTGTGAAAACTACTGTACATACAGTTACTGTGACAAGTACATAACTGTGACAACTACATAACTGTGAAAACTATATAACTGTGACAACTACATAACTGTGACAACTACTATACATACAGTAACTGTGACAACTACATAATTGTGACAACTATATAACTGTGACAACTACATAACTGTGACAACTATATAACTGTGACAAATAAATAACTGTAGCAACTACATAACTGTTGCAACTATATAACTGTGACAACTACATAACTGTGTCAACTACTGTACATACAGTTACTGTGACAACTTCATAACTGTGGCAACTATATAACTGTGACAACTACATAACTGTGACAACTACTGTACATACAGTAACTGTGACAAGTACATAACTGTGGCAACTACATAACTGTGACAACTACATAACTGTGAAAATTACTGTACATACAGTTACTGTGACAACTACATAACTGTGGCAACTATATAACTGTGACAACTACGTAACTGTGACAACTACTGTACATACAGTAACTGTGGCAACTACAGTACATAACTATTTCAACTATATAACTGTGACAACTACATAACTTTGACAACTACTATATATACAGTAACTGTGACAAGTACATAACTGTGGTAACTACATAACTGTGACAACAACATAACTGTGGCAACTACATATCTGTGAAACTACTGTACATACAGTTACTGTGACAACTACATAACTGTGGCAACTATATAACTGTGACAAGTACATAACTGTGACAACTACTGTACATACAGTAACTGTGACAAGTACATAACTGTGGCAACTACTATACATACAGTAACTGTGACAACTACATAACTGTGGCAACTACATAACTGTGACAACTACATAACTGTGAAAACTACTGTACATACAGTTACTGTGACAACTACATAACTGTGGCAACTATATAACTGTGACAACTACGTAACAGTGACAACTACTGTACATACAGTAACTGTGACAAGTACATAACTGTGACAACTACATAACTGTGAAAACTATATAACTGTGACAACTACATAACTGTGACAACTACTATACATACAGTAACTGTGACAACTGCATAACTGTGACAACTATATAACTGTGACAACTACATAACTGTGACAGTTAAATAACTGTGACAACTAAATAACTGTGGCACCTACATATCTATGGCATCTATATCACTGTGACAACTACATAACTGTAATGACTACTGTACATACAGTAACTGTGGCAACTACATAAAGGTGGCAACTATATAACTGTGACAACTACATAACTGTGACAACTATATAACTTTGACAACTATATAACTGTGACAACTTCATAACTGTGAACACTTCTATACATAAAGTAACTGTGACAACTACATAACTGTGACAACTATATAACTGTGACAACTACATAACTGTGGCAACTACATAACTGTGACAACTACAACTACATAACTGTGGCAACTACATAACTGTGACAAATACATAACTGTGGCAACTACATAACTATGGCAACTATATAACTGTGACAACTGCATAACTGTAACGACTACTGTACATACAGTAACTGTGGCAACTACATAACTGTGACAACTACATAACTGTGACAACTATATCACTGTGACAACTATATAACTGTGGCAACTACATAACTGTGACAACTTCAACTACATAACTGTGGCAACTACATAACTGTGACAACTTCATAACTGTAACAACTACATAGCTGTGGCAACTACATAACTATGACAACTACATAACTGTGGCAACTGCATAACTGTGACAACTACATAACTGTGGCAACTACATAACTATGGCAAATATATAACTGTGACAACTAAATAACTGTGGCAACTACATAACTATGGCAACTATATAACTGTGACAACTACATAACTGTAACGACTACTGTACATACAGTAACTGTGGCAACTACATAAAGGTGGCAACTATATAACTGTGACAACTACATAACTTTGACAACTATATAACTGTGACAACTATATAACTGTGACAACTTCATAACTGTGACAACTTCTATACATACAGTAACTGTGACAACTATATAACTGTGACAACTATATAACTGTGGCAACTACATAACTGTGACAACTATATAACTGTGACAAATATATAACTGTGGCAACTACATAACTGTGGCAACTACAACTACATAACTGTGGCAACTACATAAATGTGACAACTACATAACTGTGGCAACTACATAACTATGGCAACTATATAACTGTGACAACTACATAACTGTAACGACGACTGTACATACAGTAACTGTGGCAACTACATAAAGGTGGCAACTATATAACTGTGACAACTACATAACTGTGACAACTATATAACTGTGACAACTTCATAACTGTGACAACTTCTATACATACAGTAACTGTGACAACTACGTAACTGTGCCAACTATATAATGGTGACAACTACATAACTGTGACAGCTATATAACTGTGACAACTAAACAACTGTGGCAACTACATAACTATGGCAACTATATAACTGTGACAACTACATAACTGTAACAACTACTGTACATACAGTAACTGTGGCAACTACATAAAGGTGGCAACTACATAACTGTTACAACTACATAACTGTGACAACTACTGTACATACAGTAACTGTGACAAGTACATAACTGTAGCAGATACATTACTGTGACAACTACATAACTGTGAAAACTACTGTACATACAGTTACTGTGATAAGTACATAACTGTGACAACTACATAACTGTGAAAACTATATAACTGTGACAACTACATAACTGTGACAACTACTATACATACAGTAACTGTGACAACTACATAATTGTGACAACTATATAACTGTGACAACTACATAACTGTGACAACTATATAACTGTGACAAATAAATAACTGTAGCAACTACATAACTGTTGCAACTATATAACTGTGACAATTACATAACTGTGACAACTACTGTACATAAAGTAACTGTGGCAACTACAGTACATAATTATGGCAACTATATAACTGTGACAACTACATAACTTTGACAACTACTATATATACAGTAACTGTGACAAGTACATAACTGTGGCAACTACATAACTGTGACAACTACATAACTGTGGCAACTACATAACTGTGACAACTACATAACTGTGAAAACTACTGTACATACAGTTACTGTGACAACTACATAACTGTGGCAACTATATAACTGTGACAACTACATAACTGTGACAACTACTGTACATTCAGTAACTGTGACAAGTACATAACTGTGGCAACTACATAACTGTGACAACTACATAACTGTGAAAGCTACTGTACATACAGTTACTGTGACAACTACATAACTGTGGCAACTATATAACTGTGACAACTACGTAACTGTGACAACGACTGTACATACAGTAACTGTGACAAGAACATAACTGTGACAACTACATAACTGTGAAAACTATATTACTGTGACAACAACATAACTGTGACAACTACTATACATACAGTAACTGTGACAACTGCATAACTGTGACAACTATATAACTGTGACAACTACATAACTGTGACAGCTATATAAATGTGACAACTATATAACTGTGGCAACTACATAACTATGGCAACTATATAACTGTGACAACTACATAACTGAAATGACTACTGTACATACAGTAACAGTGGCAACTACATAAAGGTGGCAACTATATAACTGTGACAACTACATAACTGTGACAACTATATAACTGTAACAACTTCATAACTGTGACAACTTCTATACATACAGTAACTGTGACAACTACATAACTGTGACAACTATATAACTGTGACAACTATATAACTGTGGCAACTACATAACTGTGACAACTACAACTACATAACTGTGGCAACTACAGAACTGTGCAAATACATAACTGTGGCAACTACATAACTATGGCAACTACATAACTGTGACAACTACAACTACATAACTGTGGCAACTACATAACTGTGACAACTACATAACTGTAACAACTACATAGCTGTGGCAACTACATAACTATAACAACTACATAACTGTGGCAACTGCATAACTGTGACAACTACATAACTGTGGCAACTACATAACTATGGCAACTATATAACTGTGACAACTAAATAACTGTGGCAACTACATAACTATGGCAACTATATAACTGTGACAACTACATTACTGTAACGACTACTGTACATACAGTAACTGTGGCAACTACATAAAGGTGGCAACTATATAACTGTGACAACTATATAACTGTGACAACTATATAACTGTGACAACTTCATAACTGTGACAACTTCTATACATACAGTAACTGTGACAACTACATAACTGTGACAACTATATAACTGTGACAACTATATAACTGAGGGAACTACAAAACTGTGACAACTACAACTACATAACTGTGGCAACTACATAACTGTGACAACTACATAAATGTAACAACTACATAGCTGTGGCAACTACATAACTATGACAACTACATAACTGTGGCAACTGCATAACTGTGACAACTACATAACTGTGGCAACTACATACTGTAACTGTGACAACTGCATATCTGTGGCAACTACATAAATGTGACACCTACTGTACATACAGTTACTGTGGCAACTATATAACTGTGACAACTTCATAACTGTGACAACTTCTATACATACAGTAACTGTGACAACTACATAACTGAGACAACTATATAACTGCGACAACTATATAACTGTGGCAACTACATAACTGTGACAACTACAACTACATAACTGTGGCAACTACATAACTGTGTCAACTACATAACTGTAACAACTACATAGCTGTGGCAACTACATAACTATGACAACTACAGAACTGTGGCAACTGCATAACTGTGACAACTACATAACTGTGGCAACTACATACTGTAACTGTGACAACTGCATATCTGTGGCAACTACATAAATGTGACACCTACTGTACATACAGTAACTGTGACAACTATATAACTGTGGCAACTACATAACTGTGACAACTACAACTACATAACTGTGGCAACTACATAACTGTGACAACTATTTAACTGTAACAACTACATAGCTGTGGCAACTACATAACTATGACAACTACATAACTGTGGCAACTGCATAACTGTAACAACTACATAACTGTGGCAACTACATACTGTAACTGTTACAACTACATATCTGTGGCAACTACATAAATGTGACAACTACTGTACATACAGTTACTGTGACAAGTACATAACTCTGGCAGCTACTTAACTGTAACAACTACATAACTGTGAAAACTACTGTACATACAGTTACTGTGACAACTACATAACTGTGGCAACAATATACCTGTGACATCTACATAACTGTGACAACTACTGCACATACAGTAACTGTGACAAGTACATAACTGTGACAACTACATAACTGTGAAAACTATATAACTGTGACAACTACATAATTGTGACAACTACTATATATACAGTAAATGTGACAACTACATAACTGTGACAACTATATAACTGTGACAAGTACATAACTGTGACAACTATATAACTGTGACAACTACATAGCTGTGACAACTATATAACTGTGACAACTAAATAACTGTAGCAACTACATCACTGTGACAACAACATAACTGTGTCAACTGCATAACTGTGGCAACTACATAACTGTGACAACTACATAACTGTGGCAACTACATAACTGTGACAACTATATAACTGTGACAACTAAATAACTGTAGCAACTATATCACTGTGACAACAACATAACTGTGTCAACTACATAACTGTGGCGACTACATAACTGTGGCAACTACATAACTGTGACAACTACATAACTAGTCAACTGTCAGAACTACAACCTGAATAACCTGTATGACATACTGTATAGTGGTGAACAAGCAGAAGCCATTACTTGCATTCATTTTAGAATATTATTTATTTCCCCTTTACAAGCCATATACTTTACACAGTGTTTCCCATTTTAATGAGCAGCAGTTATCAAACCTTTCACATTGAGTTTTCTCAGAGCTGCCTTCATGTCTGAGTTCTTCAGGCTGTAGATCAGGGGATTAATTGTGGGAATTACGATGCAATAGAAAATGGCCGTCATTCTGTCTTTGTAAGAAGAAAATGTTGCCCCCAGGCGCAGGTGCACATACATTGCAGACCCATAGAATATAATAACAGAGACAAGGTGAGAAATACATGTGGACATTGCTTTTTGACGGGCCTCTGAGGAGTTGAGGAGGAATACAGAGTTTAGGATCTTGATATAGGAGCAGAAGATTAGTATGAATGAATGGGAGTAAAGATCCACATATACAAAGTATGAAGATATAAAGCTCGATTTTGAAGGTGTTTGTACAGGCTAAGTTGAGTAGAGATGGGATGTCACAGAAAAAATGGGCAATTCTGTGAGAACCACAGAAAGGGTACATAAATATTGTGCTGGTGTTTATAATTGAACAAAACAAACCTTAAATACATGGTCCAGTTGCTAGCTGGTAACATAATGTTGTAGTCATCACTGACGTGTATCTCAGAGGACAGCAGATGGCCATAAACCGGTCAAAGGCCATCACTGCAAGGAAAAGACATTCTGACACTGCAACAGCAATGAAAAAGTACATCTGAGCGGCACAACCAATGAAAGAGATAGCTCTTTCCACTGACAGGAAGAGCTCAAGAGCCTTGGGAACAGTAGTGTTGATAGAACAGATCTCAAGTATTGACAGGCCCCTCAGGAAGAAGTACATGGGGGTGTGAAGTTGAGGGCTATGAGTAACAGTCAGGATGATAAGGCCATTACCTACCAGCGAAAGAGTATAGGCAAACAGCAGGAATATCATTAAGATGACCTGAACTGGGAAAGACATATCAGAGAACCCTAGGAGGGTGAAGTGTGTAACATTGTGGGGGCTGTACGGATCTGTGACCATAGTTTAGGATATTCTCACTTGTCACAAAGTTAGAGGGAATGTTATGATTAATCGTTGCTCACAGATTACATTGTGTGTTTAAAAGTCAGTACTTCCTTAAGAACTGCTGAAAGCTGGGAAATCTGGTTTTACAAATGTGCATATAATGTGTGAGTTAGTGTTGAACCCGTAAATGTCACAATTAGGGGTGAGCGGGTTCGGATTTCTGAAATCCGAACCCCCCCGAGCCCCCCCGATCCGAGACCGATCCGAGTCAGGCTCGACTTTTCCCGCCTGACTCGGATTCTGAAATCGAGGCAAAACGTCATCTTCCCGCCTTCCGAGTCTCGCGGGTTTTGGATCCTATATAAGGTACCCACGTCGGCGCCATTTTCTCACTCGGCTGTGGACAGTGAAGAGGGAGGGTGGGAGTTAGGGTTGTGTAGTGTAGTGTAGTGTAGTGCTGCTGTTGTCCACTACTTCAAAGTCCATAGGGGCTGGCTGTGTTGTGCTGTGCTGCTGTTGTTAATAGGGGCTGTGTCCACTACTTCAAAGTCCATAGGGGCTGGCTGGACTGTGTTGTGCAGTCAGTTCTCCATAGGGGCTGTGTCCACTCCAAAGTCCTGTGCAGTGTCCCAGTCCTAAAGAGGTGCTGTAGTGTTGTCCAGGGGGTGCTCTGTCCATCAGGGGTGCTCCCCCCAAGTGCTAAAAATATAATATATTTTCTGTGTTTGTGAATTGTGTGCGCAGTAGCCGCACGTGCATCAACAAAGTAGTGCCAAGCGTGCGCCTGTGTCATAAGTAAAGGGCCGGCTGGCTTGACCGTTAAAGGGTGCTGTAACCCCCGAAAGTACACTCCAGTCCAAACCAAAAAAAAATTATTTTCTGTGTTTGTGAATTGTGTGCGCAGTAGCCGCACGTGCATCAACAAAGTAGTGCCAAGCGTGCACCTGTGTCATAAGTAAAGGGCCGGCTGGCTTGACCGTTAAGGGTGCTGTAACCCCCGAAAGTACACTCCAGTCCAAACCAAAAAAAAAATTATTTTCTGTGTTTGTGAATTGTGTGCGCAGTAGCCGCACGTGCATCAACAAAGTAGTGCCAAGCGTGCGCCTGTGTCATAAGTAAAGGGCCGGCTGGCTTGACCGTTAAGGGTGCTGTAACCCCCGAAAGTACACTCCAGTCCAAACCAAAAAAAAAATTATTTTCTGTGTTTGTGAATTGTGTGCGCAGTAGCTGCACGTGCATCAACACAGTAGTGCCAAGCGTGCGCCTGTGTCATAAGTAAAGGGCCGGCTGGCTTGACCGTTAAGGGTGCTGTAACCCCCGAAAGTACACTCCAGTCCAAACCAAAAAAAAAATTATTTTCTGTGTTTGTGAATTGTGTGCGCAGTAGCCGCACGTGCATCAACAAAGTAGTGCCAAGCGTGCGCCTGTGTCATAAGTAAAGGGCCGGCTAGCTTGACCGTTAAAGGGTGCTGTAACCCCCGAAAGTACACTCCAGTCCAAACCAAAATAAAATTATTTTCTGTGTTTGTGAATTGTGTGCGCAGTAGCCGCACGTGCATCAACAAAGTAGTGCCAAGCGTGCGCCTGTGTCATAAGTAAAGGGCCGGCTGGCTTGACCGTTAAGGGTGCTGTAACCCCCGAAAGTACACTCCAGTCCAAACCAAAAAAAAAATTATTTTCTGTGTTTGTGAATTGTGTGCGCAGTAGCCGCACGTGCATCAACAAAGTAGTGCCAAGCGTGCGCCTGTGTCATAAGTAAAGGGCTGGCTGGCTTGACCGTTAAGGGTGCTGTAACCCCCGAAAGTACACTCCAGTCCAAACCAAAAAAAAATTATTTTCTGTGTTTGTGAATTGTGTGCGCAGTAGCCGCACGTGCATCAACAAAGTAGTGCCAAGCGTGCGCCTGTGTCATAAGTAAAAGGGCCGGCTGGCTTGACCGTTAAGGGTGCTGTAACCCCCGAAAGTACACTCCAGTCCAAACCAAAAAAAAAAATATTTTCTGTGTTTGTGAATTGTGTGCGCAGTAGCCGCACGTGCATCAACAAAGTAGTGCCAAGCGTGCACCTGTGTCATAAGTAAAGGGCCAGCTGGCTTGACCGTTAAGGGTGCTGTAACCCCCGAAAGTACACTCCAGTCCAAACCAAAATAAAAATTATTTTCTGTGTTTGTGAATTGTGTGCGCAGTAGCTGCACGTGCATCAACAAAGTAGTGCCAAGCGTGCGCCTGTGTCATAAGTAAAGGGCCGGCTGGCTTGACCGTTAAAGGGTGCTGTAACCCCCAAAGTACACTCCAGTCCAAACCAAAAAAAAAATTATTTTCTGTGTTTGTGAATTGTGTGCGCAGTAGCCGCACGTGCATCAACAAAGTAGTGCCAAGCGTGCGCCTGTGTCATAAGTAAAGGGCCGGCTGGCTTGACCGTTAAAGGGTGCTGTAACCCCCGAAAGTACACTCCAGTCCAAACCAAAAAAAAATTATTTTCTGTGTTTGTGAATTGTGTGCGCAGTAGCCGCACGTGCATCAACAAAGTAGTGCCAAGCGTGCGCCTGTGTCATAAGTAAAGGGCCGGCTGGCTTGACCGTTAAAGGGTGCTGTAACCCCCGAAAGTACACTCCAGTCCAAACAAAAAAAAAATTATTTTCTGTGTTTGTGAATTGTGTGCGCAGTAGCCGCACGTGCATCAACAAAGTAGTGCCAAGCGTGCGCCTGTGTCATAAGTAAAGGGCCGGCTGGCTTGACCGTTAAAGGGTGCTGTAACCCACAAAGTACACTCCAGTCCAAACCCAAAAAAAAAATTATTTTCTGTGTTTAGCCGCACGTATATATCAAATCGATATAACATAAATGGAGGACCAAACTTTCTCCGATAATAATAAAATAGAGAAAGATCAAGAACCACTTCCTCCTAGTGCTGAAGCTGCTGCCACTAGTCATGACATAGACGATAACATGCCATCAACGTCGTCTGCCAAGGCCGATGCCCAATGTCATAGTAGAGGGCACATACAATCCCAAATGGCAAAGTTCAGGAAAATGACCTTGAAAAAGACATTTAAATCAGCTGAAGAGAAACGTAAACTTGCCAATATGCCATTTACGACACGGAGTGGCAAGGAACGGCTAAGGTCGATCCCTAGTATGTTCATGACTAGTGGTTCAGCTTCACATGACGATGGAAGCCCTCCTCCCACTAAAAAAATCAAAAGAGTTAAGCTGGCAAAAGCACAGCGAAGAACTGTGCTTTCTAAGAAGATATCACAAATCCCCAAGGAGAGTCCAAGTGTGGTGGTGGTTGCGATGCCTGACCTTCCCAGCACTGGACGGGAAGAGGTGGCTCTTTCCACCATTTGCACGCCCCCTGCAAGTGCTGAAAGGAGCACCCACAGTCCACTTGCTGATATGCAAATTGAAGATGTCACTGTTGAAGTACAACAGGATGAGGATACTGGTGTAGCTGGCGCTGAGGAGGAAGTTGGCGAGGAGGATTCTGATGGTGATGTGGTTTGTTTAAATCAGGCTCCGGGGGAGACAGTTGTTGTCCGTGGGATGAAAAAGCCCATCACGGTCATGCCTGGGCAGAAGACCAAAACATTCCACCTCTTTGGTCTGGCAATATTTCTATCCAAATCCGGACAACAACTGTCTTGCCATATGTACCATATGTAAAGGTGAAATAAGTAGGGGTAGGGACGTCAACCACCTAGGAACATCCTCCCTTATACGGCACCTGCAGCGCGTTCATAAAAAGTTACTGTCAAGTTCAGAAACTTTGGCTAAGACCGTAAGCAGTCCAGGGACACCTAAATCCCGTTGTCCTGTTGTATCCAAGCGCCTGCAAACCACACCGTCAACTCCCTCCTCGTCAATTTCCTCCTTAGTTAGGATCGGAAGTAGTCCTGCAGGCCATGTCACTGGCATGACTGACTCTCCTATCCGGGATTCCTCCGGAGGATCCTGCATTGCTACGCCTACTGCTGCCGCTGCTGCTGTTGCTGCTGCTGGGAGTCGTTCATCATCCCAGAGAGGAAGTAGGAACACCACTACTTTTACTAAACAATTGACCCTCCAACAGTCCTTAGCGAGGAGGATGAAGTACGACAGCAGTCATCCTGAAGCAAAACGTATAACTGAGGCCTTGACTGCTATGTTGGTGTTAGACGTGCGTCCTGTATCCGCCATTAGTGCAGTGGGATTTAGACAATTGATGGAGGTAGTGTGTCCCCGGTTCCAAATCCCGTCTAGATTCCACTTCACTAGGCAGGCGATACCGAGACTGTACAGAAACGTCAGAAAAAGTGTCCTCAGTGTCCTGAAAAATGCCGTTGTACACAATGTCCACTTAACCACGGACATGTGGACAAGTGGAACAGGGCAGACTAAGGACTATATGACTGTGACAGCCCACTGGGTAGATGTATCACCTTACGCAGCAACAGCAGCAGCGTCACCAGTAGCAGCATCTCAGAAATGCCAGCTCGTTACAAGGCAGGCTACGCTGTGTATCACCGGTTTCAGTAAGAGGCACACCGCCGACAACCTCTTAGAGAAACTGAGGGAAATCATCGCCCAGTGGCTTACCCCACTTAGACTCTCCTGGGGATTTGTGATATCTGACAACGCCACCAATATTGTGCGGGCATTACATCTGGGCAAATTCCAGCACGTCCCATGTTTTGCTCACACAATAAACTTGGTGGTGCAGAATTTTCTGAAAAGCGACAGGGGCGTGCAGGAGACGCTTTGGGTGGCCCGAAAAATTTCTGGCCACTTTCGCCATTCAGCGACTGCGTGCCGAAGACTGGAGCGCCAGCAAACACTCTTGAACCTGCCCCGCCATCACCTGAAGCAAGAGGTTGTGACGCGGTGGAACTCAACCCTCTATATGCTTCAGAGGATGGAGGAGCAGCAAAAGGCCATACAAGCCTATACATCCACCTATGACATAGGCAAAGGAGGGGGTATGCACCTGACTCAAGCGCAGTGGAGAATGATTTCCGTGTTGTGCAAGGTTCTCCAGCCCTTCGAACTTGCCACACGTGAAGTCAGTTCAGACACTGCCAGCTTGAGTCAGGTCATTCCCCTCATCAGGCTTTTGCAGAAGCAGCTGGAGAAAGTGAAGGAGGAGCTAAGACGGAGCGATTCCGCTCGGCATGTGGGACTTGTGGATGAAGCCCTTCATTCGCTTTGCCAGGATTCCAGGGTGGTCAATCTGTTGAAATCAGACCACTACGTTTTGGCCACCGTGCTCGATCCTAGGTTTAAAGCCTATGTGGTGTCTCTCTTTCCGGCCGACACAAGCCTGCAGAGGTGCAAAGACCTGCTGGTGAACACACTGTCAGCTGAAGTGGAACGTGACACGTCAACGGCTCCTTCTTCATTTTCTCCTGCAACTGGGGCTGCCAGGAAAAAACTTAGGTATCCTAAGCAACCCGCTGGCGGTGATGCAGGGCAGGCAGGACCAAGTTTGGACATCTGGTCCGGACTGAAGGACCTGGCAACAATTTCTGACATGTCTACTGTCACTGCATATGATACTGTCACCATTGACAGAATGGTGGAGGATTACATCGGTGACAGCATCCAAGTAGGCATGGCAGACAGTCCATACCTGTACTGGCAGGAAAAAGAGGCAATTTGGAGGCCCCTGTACAAACTGGCTCTATTTTACCTGAGTTGCCCCCCCTCCAGTGTGTACTCCGAAAGAGTGTTTAGTGCAGCCGGGAACCTTGTCAGCGAAAGGCGTAGGAGGTTGCTTCCACAGAATGTGGAGAAGATGATGTTCATCAAAATGAATTATCAGCTCTTCCAGGGAGACCAGCCTCCAGAAGGTACAGAGGGACCTGTGGTGGTGGATTCAAGTGGGGACGAGTTAATACTTTGTGAGGATGAGGATGTACACACTGAAGAGGGTGAGGAATCGGTGGATGAGGAGGATGAGGATGACATCTTGCCTCCATAGAGCCAGTTTGTGCAGGGACACATTAATTGCCAGCTTGTTTTGTGGGGGCCCAAACGAACCAATCATTTCAGCCACAGTTGTGTGGCAGACCCTGGCGCTGAAATGATTGGTTTGTTAAAGTGTGCATGTCCTGTTTATACAACATAAGGGTGGGTGGGAGGGCCCAAGGACAATTCCATCTTGCACCTCTTTTTTTTCTTTGCATTATGTACAGTTTGGGGCCTAGTTTTTCAAACTGCCATCCTGTCTGCCACTGCAGTTTCACGCCTAGATGGGTCACGTGTTTGTGCCGCCCACTCGTGTCGCTTAGCATAGTCATCCAGCTACCTCGGTGCAACGTTTTGGACATAAAAACACTATTGTGAGGTGTGAGGTGTTCAGAATAGACTGGAAATGAGTGGAAATTAAGGTTATTGAGGTTAATAATAGCATAGGAGCAGAAAAACCTACAAATTCTGTGATTTTAGCTGTTTTTATGCTTTTTTTAAAAAAAAATACAGATCCAAAACACAAAACCCAGAACCCAAAACACGGAAGGGTGGTTTTGGCAAAACCAATCCAGATCCAAAACACGAAGAAAGATCCAGATCCAAAACCAAAACACAAAACACGAAAAGTGGCCGGTGCACACCCCTAGTCACAATGCATACCCACACTTATAAAATCAGAGCACAAAGCATCAGGGTTGGATTATCCTCAGGCTCGCAGTTCACTTGCAGTGCATGATGTGTATAAAACGTGCAGGTCCTTACTAAACCGGGTGATCAACTGTCGCGGTGGACATTGCTGATTATCTGTCTATAATGCTTCCATACAAGATAACATGTTTCATTTATTTCATTCATTTTTGTGAACATGTTTATACAGTTTTCATAATGTGCAGCTCCTGCCCTTTAGTCTACCTAATCTAATTAAACCACTTGTAAATATATTAAAGGCAATGCATTTATTTTACCAATAAATACTTTGATACGACCATGAATCTACAGTAACTTCAATACATTATTTGTTTCTCAGCAGATCATAGTTAGATATACAGGGGAAACCAATGTAGAACAATAATGGATTCTGCAAATAGGTGGGTTTTAGTATACAATCATCATTTATCTGTATATAGAGAGATATAGTGATACAGGTAATAGTAGCAGTGTGAGAGGAAGACATAATCGCTCTTTGTCATTTCACCAGATAATATCACTCTAATGTCTTCCCACTCGGTATAAATCTAACAGAATTAAGCGCAGTACCAGGTACACATAATCCACTATTTTAGTAAGAAAATGCTGACAAATGACTTATACATTGAAATAATAATAATAATTTCATCAGTGGTATCACAGTTCCTTCTCTGTATCACCCAGTGACAGTGTAAGAGGCCAGCGGGCACTGCAATCCACCAGCACAGTGTGTACCTCCACCCTAATACAGAAACCCACCCTTGCCTGAGCAGTATTTCCCAAAGCTGAGAGAGACCTGTCTTATATAGTGATATGAACCTTGGGGAAGCTGGTTCCTCAGGTCTGCATCACTTGTTATTCTGGTTGCTAATATCCAGCTGATAGGATTTCTAGATGATCAGAGTGAGGGTGTATAAAGACTGAGGAGCCAAAAAATAGATACTAATTGGCCCAAAGCAGTTATGTGTGATTCCCAGGGTAATGACAGTATTCATGAAGAAAGTTTGTTTATGACACTTACAAAACTGCAAGTAAATAACACAATGTAATGTAAGAGAATAACATTGGAATAATACATTTTAACACAAACAGTGAGATTTTTATTGTACCAGCACCATAGATGTCCATTTGTTACATTAGTTGCTTAATATGATTAATTTAAAAGTATATGTCACATGTATTATCTGCTGTACAAAATCAGGAATACAGCCTAGTAATATACCATCACATAAAAGCACATTTACTGTTCGACTTTCATTTAAATTGGTAAAACATTTTAGGTTCTGCTACATTTAGTTTTCCTGTCCACTTTCAAGGTATTTATTTCCGTAAATAAATATTCTACTTAAAGTAACTTCATATTTCAATCACAAGACATTTGGTGTAGTCGGCAGAGCTGCTCTTTCTATGTGTTATCAATTGAAATAAGAAATCAAACTTGACCTGGTTTTCAGTGGTAAAGTATCTACAGTATAAGCTGTAATTGTGTGTAATGTATTATGTTGTTGAAAATAAAAGTACATTGAGGGAGGGAATACAGAGCCGCTTTCAGGTGGGCTAATGTCGGATCATGGTTACTCATGGGCCAGGTGATACACCTTAATCTTTACTCCCATACAGGATGGGAAAATGTGAATGTACCATTAGAATCAATCAATAGTAAGTGTCTCCAAGTATAACCAAGGGGTAAGAAAAGCTGCACACAAAACTTAGCAATGACTGCACAGTGCTGAGGTGGGAAGATTTACTATTCTAGGGACTAGACCTGTGACTGCCAGAAGAAAAGCAAAAACATATAGCTAGGCATAAAATGCTGACATTGGCAATAGAAAGCATTGGGAAGCAGGGGCAGAACTATGGGAGACAATGGAGGCGCCTTCCGCTGGGCTCCAGCTCTGAAGGGGGCACCTCCTCCATTGCCCACAACATATTCACCCCACTTAGGGCTGTAACTATGTACCTTGTAACATCATGGCCCTTCACGGCACCTGAGAAACCACCATACACTAGTGGAGAGCTCCATGTCAGACCATCAGCTGCTGTCTTCGTCTATCTATAGCCTTGTCTTCATGCAAATTGCTACATTACAGTGTCTGCGGCAGTGACAGGGGGGGCACCAAATTATAACTTGCCTCCGGGCGTCTGGGATGAACTTACGCCACTGTTTGGAAGAATATGATGCTTCTGACAGAGAAATAATTTGAGGTGCCTTTATAATAAACTGACCCTATATATCTTCTAGCAGAGAAGGGAGAAAGATGATTAAAGGGCTATATTAAGTTACCTTTAGTAACCTAGCAGTTGCCATCATTGGTCAATGGAGAGAACTGCTTATTGACTGAGAGAGGTGGAGGCTCCCCTTTATCTGCCAATGAACGCTAAGCCAATGCATTTCTATGTCTCATTCACATATTAATGTACTTAAAGGGCAGTACATGTCCGTGGCGTGGGTATAGATGCATTGATGTTTTTGTGGATGCCTACATGGACCAAAGAGAACAAGAAACAAGGGGTAGGTGAGCATGATTTTTTTTACAGGTTAGGTGGATGCTACATGGAGAAGAGGATGTGAATGGCTACAGGGATTGTAGATGAGTATGTGTGAGTGTGAGTGTAATAAACTTGAACTTTCACAGTGTGTCCTGTGTTTATTTTAATATTTATTTTGCAGGTGAACTAGATGTATCAGCAGGCTTATAATGGCCCATATGGTACCTCTGGTTCTCCTAGTATGAGTATGCGAGGGAAGTTGGCTGGGACCTCTAGTTCTACTGTAACAGACAATATTATTTATTTTATTTTTTAACATTCAACCTGGCACCCACCGCCCAGGGGTGCCATGCATACCCTGGGGATAGCCTTGGGAGATGTTGACCCCCCCACCCTTATTGGGGGGGTCCCCACCTCCCCAGAGATCCCTGACATGGACTGACTAGTGGTCAGGTGTTGAATGCTTTGACTGGGGAACCCAGTGAAAGGGTCCCATGGCTGTGGCATTATTATGGAAAATACAGGTGACCCCTACTCATTTTGTCCACACTATTTCCACATTCAAGACTGGATCACTGAACCCGTTGCTGATTGATGTAAATAAAGTAGACCCCGGCATTTTTTCCTCCCTGTATTTTCACAACCAGGACCAGCTCAGAAAAGACCGGTATTGGTTGAGACATGATCCTATTCCAAATATATCAGGAATACTCCTAACCTAATGAGATGTAATTGATCATAGTCATCCAAAGTTATTTGATTGTTTAGAAATTCTGCAAACTTAGAATTTGCTAATTCACTGCTAAATTGTTGATTCACAGAATAGCAAAGAAAAATGATAATGTTGAAAGTAGCCAACAAATTTGTGAAATGTGAATTATATTGTTTATTATTCCTTATGTAACATGCAATTTACATGATCATGAATTGACACAGAGGAGCATAGAGATGTGGCTTACCAGTGTTCATAGTAAATGCAAGTCACATTAACCAAATTGTACCCACTAAATGTCTATATTGAAGAGTCTGGACAGGGTTTCACTCGCAAGTCCGATGGTCGCGATGGTCAAGACCATCGCGACCATCTTGTTGGATGCTCGTATATGCTGTGGGTGGTGACCATTTTAATGGAGGTGGGCCCTGATTCAGAGCGAGCGCTCTGGTCAGAGCGTCCGGCTCTGAATCAGGGCCTAAATGTCTATATTGAAGAGTCTGGGCAGTGTTATTCATACTGTAAATTTGAAAGGTGAACTTACAATTTAAAATACAATTAAACACAAATACAAAATAAAACTACAAAAGTAATGTTACTAAATAAAAACATTGACTACCTTCCATTTTGAAAACTAAATTTCCTTAACTGTTGCTTTACAAATGCAAACATCAATTAAGTGATTTGAATAGATGGCTGTATCTGCATACAATGTAGTCACTAACAGTGGGCAGGTCTAGATGCAATCAACCAATCATAAGTGCCTGGAGATGATCACAATCAACATCATTATATATTGCACCAGGGGTTGAATTCTGTCAATAGATACATACAGTATGTGTCTGAGTCCAGGCCTATATTGTACGCATTTGCCTGATTTCCCCCAGTGTATGCTTTAGTGCTCCTATTACAATTTATAAAGCAAAGGGATTCATATGCCTAAGATGCAACTAAATATGCTTATGGGTGCAAGTTTTTTTTTCATGTGCATAAACAGTACAGAAGTACAGTACAGAAATGTATAGCAAACAAATGAATAATAATGTGTACAGTATGTCCAAACCCACATGAGGCTCTGAGTGATACAAAATGTTCCCATTATAAAATGGGAGTCTAGCTTACAGCAAACATCTGTGCTTAACATTTCTAGTATTGTATTGTAATGACCATGTAAATATGTATTTTTTATTGATTGTATAATTAGTAGATATTGATGGGGTGCAGTCACACACATTGTTACTTTTGTGTAAACAGGCCTTTTGTTGTGTACTGTTAGTTGTGTAACATATATACTGCCTTTTGCATCTATGGGTGTCTCACAGAGACACATCCTGCTTTAGCAGATATGCTGGAGCCACACACTGTAGTGTGCCCACAAGTGAGCTAAGGGAAGAAGTATGTGTATGGGCAGCCCATTTCAAGTGGAAACTTCATTCCAGATGAGTTATGGGCTAAAGGACTGTCCATCTGAAACCACTGCACCATGTGAATGTGAGAGGGGTTTATAATGAAGGTAATGGGATCTCACTCTCCTGAACAGTGATGACCAAAAGCATTGATCTTAGGACCTCATTCAGAGGCGGTCGCAAGAAGCGATCGCTCTCTCTGAATGAGGGCGGGCGCTTTTTTTTTTTTTGGTGCGGCCTCCTGGTAGCAAGCTAAGCTGTGGGTCACCACCCACAGCTTAGCTAGCAACCAGGGTGATGGTCACGATGGTGATCACCATCGCGACCATCTTAGCTTGCGAAAGACCCTAAGGTTGGGTCTGGGCACTCGCAAGCCCCAGGAAGCTTTCTGCTCTGATGGAGCAGGAAGCTCCCCACTGACATCATTGATGATGTCAGTGCGGCCGCCCACAAAACGGTAGGCGTTTTGGAAACCACCCCCCGGCCCGCCTACAAAATGGGGTGAGCTGTCAATCAACATCGACAGCCGCCCCTTCTGTAGCAAGCTCCGGAGCGAGAGATTTTCTCAGTGCGGCCGCTGCGCATGTGCAGGGCTACCCATCGACCAGGTTGCGAGCACATCGGTGCTTGCAATCGGGTCTGAATGACCCCCTTAGTCTCTACATTGTGGATAAAGTAGTGCAGAGCTTACACACATACTGTAGTGATAACATTAAATATAATACAACATATATATAAAATAATAATAATAAAATAATAATAATAATAATAGTAATAATAATAATAATAATAATAGATTCTAATGAGATGTGTGCTTAAATTTGCAAGTTCCATCTGCAAAATAGACTTCTATTCAACTCTTAATGTTTTTCAGTTTAGAAGATATAACTTTTTTCTTCATAGATAATATTTGCTAGACAAGGTTTTTAAGGGTGGAGTTGAGTTTTCTTCACAGTGTTTGGCAATAATACTTACCAATTTGTTACAGTGTTTATTTTATATTGGACAGGAAAACACACAAAAAAAATAACTTTTGAAGGCAGGTCCGTCATTTTAAGGGGCAAAATTACCATTGTGACCACAGTTCTTGCAGCATTTAGGGTCAGAAATAGGGCACATCTTGTTTAGTCTCTTAGGTTATAAGGTCATCTAATATAACATCTAGTATATCATTTTATTGCTGAAATAAAAATGGAATTCCTTGCAATACCTCTCTCATATCTTCACATCCTTCCTCATTTTGAGGAGAACTCACATTTATTTACCAATCTCTTTCATATGGATGTAGCCATAATGTTGACATCACAATTTCATCAGGTATGATGTCAACATTGCTGAAATGTCAACATTGAAAGTATTAGTATGTGCAGAATGTACAGTAGACCACTTGCACAATGTCTACATGTGAAATGAAGACACTCCACACAGATCTGCAGCAGAGAGTTAGGATTAGGCTGTGGGAGGGTAGGGTTATGGTTAGGTACAAAGGGAGGGTTAGGTTGTGGAAGGGTAGGGTCAGGGTTAGGCACTAGGGAGGGAATTAGGGTTATTCACTAGGGCAAAGGTTAGGATTAGGCTGCAGAAGGGTATAGTTATGGTTAGGTACTAGAAATTGGATTAGGCTAAGGCTGCAGAAGGGTAGGGTCAGGGTTAAGCACTAGTGGAGGGTTAGGATTAGGCTGCAGAAGGGTAGGGTCAGGGTTAGGCACTAGGGGAGGGTTAGGTTTAGG